>CM042248.1:53375554-53928054 GCA_023566225.1 Romanogobio albipinnatus
GTGTTTAAACGAATCAGTTGAGTCAAAGATTCAATGGCTCAATCGTAAACAACTGCCTCATTCAAGAATGATTCAGTGTTTGAACTAATCAGTTGAGTCAAAGATTCAATAGCTCAATCGTAAACAACTGCCTCATTTTAGAATGATTCAAAGTTTGAAAGAATCAGTTGAGTCAAAGATTCAATGACTCAATCGTAAATAGCTGCCTCATTCTAGAATGATTCAGAGTTTGAACGAATCAGTTGAGTCAAAGATTCAATAGCTCAATCGTAAATAGCTGCTTCATTCTAGAATGATTCAGTGTTTGAACGAATCAGTTGAGTCAAAGATTCAATAGCTCAATCGTAAACAACTGCCTCATTCTAGAATGATTCAAAGTTTGAAAGAATCAGTTGAGTCAAAGATTCAATGACTCAATCGTAAATAGCTGCCTCATTCTAGAATGATTCAGAGTTTGAACGAATCAGTTGAGTCAAAGATTCAATGGCTCAATCGTAAATAGCTGCTTCATTCTAGAATGATTCAGAGTTTGAACGAATCAGTTGAGTCAAAGATTCAATGACTCAATCGTAAATAGCTGCCTCATTCTAGAATGATTCAGTGTTTGAACAAATCAGTTGAGTCAAAGATTCAATAGCTCAATCGTAAACAACTGCCTCATTCTAGAATGATTCAAAGTTTGAAAGAATCAGTTGTGTCAAAGATTCAATGGCTCAATCGTAAACAACTGCCTCATTCTAGAATGATTCAGAGTTTGAACGAATCAGTTGAGTCAAAGATTCAGTGACTCAATCGTAAATAGCTGCCTCATTCTAGAATGATTCAGAGTTTGAACGAATCAGTTGAGTCAAAGATTCAATAGCTCAATCGTAAACAACTGCCTCATTCTAGAATGATTCAAAGTTTGAAAGAATCAGTTGTGTCAAAGATTCAATGGCTCAATCGTAAACAACTGCCTCATTCTAGAATGATTCAGAGTTTGAACGAATCAGTTGAGTCAAAGATTCAGTGACTCAATCGTAAATAGCTGCCTCATTCTAGAATGATTCAGAGTTTGAACGAATCAGTTGAGTCAAAGATTCAATGACTCAATCGTAAATAGCTGCCTCATTCTAGAATGATACAGAGTTTGAACGAATCAGTTGAGTCAAAGATTCAATGACTCAATCGTAAATAGCTGCCTCATTCTAGAATGATTCAGAGTTTGAACGAATCAGTTGAGTCAAAGATTCAATGACTCAATCGTAAATAGCTGCCTCATTCTAGAATGATTCAGCGTTTTAATGAATCAGTTGAGTCAAAGATTCAATGACTCATTCATAAACAACTGCCTTGTTCTAGACCATTTGAACGAATCGGTCAAGTGATGGTGGTCCAGTGGGTTAAACCATGGAACTGATATGCAGAAGGTTGCTGGTTCGATCCCAGCGGTCACCACCAGTGTGTCCTTGAGCAAGGCACTTTACTCCATGTTGCTCCAGGGGGATTGTCCCTGTAATTTGGATAAAAGCGTCTGCCAAATGCATAAATGTAAATGTAAGTCAAAGATTCTATGACTCTTTCATAAATAGCTGCCTCATTCTAGAATGATTCAGAGTTTGAACGAATCAGTTGAGTCAAAGATTCAATGACTCAATTGTAAATAGCTGCCTCATTCTAGAATGATTCAGTGTTTGAACGAATCAGTTGAGTCAAAGATTCAATGGCTCAATTGTAAACAACTGTCTCATTCTAGAATGATTCAGAGTTTGAACGAATCAGTTGAGTCAAAGATTCAATGACTCAATTGTAAATAGCTGCCTCATTCAAGAATGATTCAGAGTTTGAACGAATCCGTTGTGTCAAAGATGCAATGGCTCAATCGTAAATAGCTGCCTCATTCTAGAATGATTCAGTGTTTGAACGAATCAGTTGAGTCAAAGATTCAGTGGCTCAATCGTAAACAACTGCCTCATTCAAGAATGATTCAGTGTTTGAACTAATCAGTTGAGTCAAAGATTCAATAGCTCAATCGTAAACAACTGCCTCATTTTAGAATGATTCAAAGTTTGAAAGAATCAGTTGAGTCAAAGATTCAATGACTCAATCGTAAATAGCTGCCTCATTCTAGAATGATTCAGAGTTTGAACGAATCAGTTGAGTCAAAGATTCAATAGCTCAATCGTAAATAGCTGCTTCATTCTAGAATGATTCAGTGTTTGAACGAATCAGTTGAGTCAAAGATTCAATAGCTCAATCGTAAACAACTGCCTCATTCTAGAATGATTCAAAGTTTGAAAGAATCAGTTGAGTCAAAGATTCAATGACTCAATCGTAAATAGCTGCCTCATTCTAGAATGATTCAGAGTTTGAACGAATCAGTTGAGTCAAAGATTCAATGACTCAATCGTAAATAGCTGCCTCATTCTAGAATGATTCAGAGTTTGAACGAATCAGTTGAGTCAAAGATTCAATGGCTCAATCGTAAATAGCTGCTTCATTCTAGAATGATTCAGAGTTTGAACGAATCAGTTGAGTCAAAGATTCAATGACTCAATCGTAAATAGCTGCCTCATTCTAGAATGATTCAGTGTTTGAACAAATCAGTTGAGTCAAAGATTCAATAGCTCAATCGTAAACAACTGCCTCATTCTAGAATGATTCAAAGTTTGAAAGAATCAGTTGTGTCAAAGATTCAATGGCTCAATCGTAAACAACTGCCTCATTCTAGAATGATTCAGAGTTTGAACGAATCAGTTGAGTCAAAGATTCAGTGACTCAATCGTAAATAGCTGCCTCATTCTAGAATGATTCAGAGTTTGAACGAATCAGTTGAGTCAAAGATTCAATAGCTCAATCGTAAACAACTGCCTCATTCTAGAATGATTCAAAGTTTGAAAGAATCAGTTGTGTCAAAGATTCAATGGCTCAATCGTAAACAACTGCCTCATTCTAGAATGATTCAGAGTTTGAACGAATCAGTTGAGTCAAAGATTCAGTGACTCAATCGTAAATAGCTGCCTCATTCTAGAATGATTCAGAGTTTGAACGAATCAGTTGAGTCAAAGATTCAATGACTCAATCGTAAATAGCTGCCTCATTCTAGAATGATACAGAGTTTGAACGAATCAGTTGAGTCAAAGATTCAATGACTCAATCGTAAATAGCTGCCTCATTCTAGAATGATTCAGAGTTTGAACGAATCAGTTGAGTCAAAGATTCAATGACTCAATCGTAAATAGCTGCCTCATTCTAGAATGATTCAGCGTTTTAATGAATCAGTTGAGTCAAAGATTCAATGACTCATTCATAAACAACTGCCTTGTTCTAGACCATTTGAACGAATCGGTCAAGTGATGGTGGTTCAGTGGGTTAAACCATGGAACTGATATGCAGAAGGTTGCTGGTTCGATCCCAGTGGTCACCACCAGTGTGTCCTTGAGCAAGGCACTTTACTCCATGTTGCTCCAGGGGGATTGTCCCTGTAATTTGGATAAAAGCGTCTGCCAAATGCATAAATGTAAATGTAAGTCAAAGATTCTATGACTCTTTCATAAATAGCTGCCTCATTCTAGAATGATTCAGAGTTTGAACGAATCAGTTGAGTCAAAGATTCAATGACTCAATTGTAAATAGCTGCCTCATTCTAGAATGATTCAGTGTTTGAATGAATCAGTTGAGTCAAAGATTCAATGGCTCAATTGTAAACAACTGTCTCATTCTAGAATGATTCAGAGTTTGAACGAATCAGTTGAGTCAAAGATTCAATGACTCAATTGTAAATAGCTGCCTCATTCAAGAATGATTCAGAGTTTGAACGAATCCGTTGTGTCAAAGATGCAATGGCTCAATCGTAAATAGCTGCCTCATTCTAGAATGATTCAGTGTTTGAACGAATCAGTTGAGTCAAAGATTCAGTGGCTCAATCGTAAACAACTGCCTCATTCAAGAATGATTCAGTGTTTGAACTAATCAGTTGAGTCAAAGATTCAATAGCTCAATCGTAAACAACTGCCTCATTTTAGAATGATTCAAAGTTTGAAAGAATCAGTTGAGTCAAAGATTCAATGACTCAATCGTAAATAGCTGCCTCATTCTAGAATGATTCAGAGTTTGAACGAATCAGTTGAGTCAAAGATTCAATAGCTCAATCGTAAATAGCTGCTTCATTCTAGAATGATTCAGTGTTTGAACGAATCAGTTGAGTCAAAGATTCAATAGCTCAATCGTAAACAACTGCCTCATTCTAGAATGATTCAAAGTTTGAAAGAATCAGTTGAGTCAAAGATTCAATGACTCAATCGTAAATAGCTGCCTCATTCTAGAATGATTCAGAGTTTGAACGAATCAGTTGAGTCAAAGATTCAATGGCTCAATCGTAAATAGCTGCTTCATTCTAGAATGATTCAGAGTTTGAACGAATCAGTTGAGTCAAAGATTCAATGACTCAATCGTAAATAGCTGCCTCATTCTAGAATGATTCAGTGTTTGAACAAATCAGTTGAGTCAAAGATTCAATAGCTCAATCGTAAACAACTGCCTCATTCTAGAATGATTCAAAGTTTGAAAGAATCAGTTGTGTCAAAGATTCAATGGCTCAATCGTAAACAACTGCCTCATTCTAGAATGATTCAGAGTTTGAACGAATCAGTTGAGTCAAAGATTCAATGACTCAATCGTAAATAGCTGCCTCATTCTAGAATGATACAGAGTTTGAACGAATCAGTTGAGTCAAAGATTCAATGACTCAATCGTAAATAGCTGCCTCATTCTAGAATGATTCAGAGTTTGAACGAATCAGTTGAGTCAAAGATTCAATGACTCATTCGTAAATAGCTGCCTCATTCTAGAATGATACAGAGTTTGAACGAATCAGTTGAGTCAAAGATTCAATGACTCAATCGTAAATAGCTGCCTCATTCTAGAATGATACAGAGTTTGAACGAATCAGTTGAGTCAAAGATTCAATGACTCAATCGTAAATAGCTGCCTCATTCTAGAATGATTCAGCGTTTTAATGAATCAGTTGAGTCAAAGATTCAATGACTCATTCATAAACAACTGCCTTGTTCTAGACCATTTGAACGAATCGGTCAAGTGATGGTGGTTCAGTGGGTTAAACCATGGAACTGATATGCAGAAGGTTGCTGGTTCGATCCCAGTGGTCACCACCAGTGTGTCCTTGAGCAAGGCACTTTACTCCATGTTGCTCCAGGGGGATTGTCCCTGTAATTTGGATAAAAGCGTCTGCCAAATGCATAAATGTAAATGTAAGTCAAAGATTCTATGACTCTTTCATAAATAGCTGCCTCATTCTAGAATGATTCAGAGTTTGAACGAATCAGTTGAGTCAAAGATTCAATGACTCAATTGTAAATAGCTGCCTCATTCTAGAATGATTCAGTGTTTGAACGAATCAGTTGAGTCAAAGATTCAATGGCTCAATCGTAAATAGCTGCCTCATTCTAGAATGATTCAGAGTTTGAACGAATCAGTTGAGTCAAAGATTCAATGACTCAATTGTAAATAGCTGCCTCATTCTAGAATGATTCAGTGTTTGAACGAATCAGTTGAGTCAAAGATTCAATGACTCAATTGTAAATAGCTGCCTCATTCTAGAATGATTCAGTGTTTGAACGAATCAGTTGAGTCAAAGATTCAATGGCTCAATTGTAAATAGCTGCTTCATTCTAGAATGATTCAGAGTTTGAACGAATCAGTTGAGTCAAAGATTCAATGACTCAATCGTAAATAGCTGCCTCATTCTAGAATGATTCAGTGTTTGAACAAATCAGTTGAGTCAAAGATTCAATGGCTCAATCGTAAACAACTGCCTCATTCTAGAATGATTCAGAGTTTGAACGAATCAGTTGAGTCAAAGATTCAATGACTCAATCGTAAATAGCTGCCTCATTCTAGAATGATTCAGAGTTTGAACGAATCAGTTGAGTCAAAGATTCAATGACTCAATCGTAAATAGCTGCCTCATTCTAGAATGATTCAGCGTTTTAATGAATCAGTTGAGTCAAAGATTCAATGACTCAATCGTAAATAGCTGCCTCATTCTAGAATGATTCAGCGTTTTAATGAATCAGTTGAGTCAAAGATTCAATGACTCATTCATAAACAACTGCCTTGTTCTAGACCATTTGAACGAATCGGTCAAGTGATGGTGGTCCAGTGGGTTAAACCATGGAACTGATATGCAGAAGGTTGCTGGTTCGATCCCAGCGGTCACCACCAGTGTGTCCTTGAGCAAGGCACTTTACTCCATGTTGCTCCAGGGGGATTGTCCCTGTAATTTGGATAAAAGCGTCTGCCAAATGCATAAATGTAAATGTAAGTCAAAGATTCAATGACTCTTTCATAAATAGCTGCCTCATTCTAGAATGATTCAGAGTTTGAACGAATCAGTTGAGTCAAAGATTCAATGACTCATTCATAGTGTGTGTGTGTGTTTTGGGATGAACTACATCCTAGACTGTGTTTTAATCGTCCCGTGTGTGTGTTCAGGATGGCGAGCAGCGGCCGCACCATCATCCTGTCCATCCATCAGCCGCGCTACTCCATCTACCGTCTGTTCGACAGCCTGACGCTGCTGGTGGCGGGGAAGATGGTGTATCACGGCCCGGCTCAGGACGCCCTGCAGTACTTCAGTGATATCGGTATGAAAACACACACACTCACACACACACTCATGAACACACCCTCACGTCTTGTGTTTGTGTGTCAGGATACACCTGTGAACCTCATAACAACCCTGCTGATTTCTTCCTGGATGTCATCAACGGAGACTCCACCGCTGTCGCTCTCAACAAGTTACACAACAGTGAGGGTACGACACACACACACACACACACACACACACACACACACACACACACACACACACACACACTCCCCTTCTGTGTGTCTCGCTGTATAAAGGTCACTGTGCTGCTTATTTTAGTCAAGAACTTATTTAATATATATATAAATAATTATAATGGATAATTCATCCATAATATCATTCTTCAAATTCAGAAGTTATGAAAATTCAGAAAATCTTATGTCATCGGCATTTTTATATAATATAGAAAACAATCAGCCATTTTTACTAATTAATTTGGTTTAATATTTAGTACTATAGAATATTTATCATTCATAAAGTTCATGAAATTTTAAAATAAATGGAAAAATCATGGAAATTCAGAAAAATCTTAAGTCATGGACATTTATATAGAAAATATTTATATATTCTTTTTATATCTAATTAATTAGACTTCATATTGACTACAATAGAATATTTATCATTCATAAATATCATGAAATTTTAAAATTGAAAAGTCATGGACATTTTTATATTATATAGAAAACATTTAGCTAATTTTCTTTTCCTAATTAATTTGAATTGATATTTATGAATGATATATTAATATTATATACTACTATATAATATTATATAGTAGTAAATATTATGACATTTTAAAATAAATCTTAAAATCATGGAAATTCAGAAAATCTTAAGTCATGGACATTTTCAATATATATATAATTAATTTGATTTAATATTTACTACTATAGAATATTTACCATTCATAAATTTCATGAAATTTTAAAATAAATCTTAAAATCATGGACATTCAGAAAAATCTTAAAATCATGGAAGTTTGAACATTTATATACAGTAGAAAATATTTGGATATTTTTAACTAATTAATTTGAATTAATATCATCATCATTCATAAATATCATGACATTTTCAAATAAATTGAAAAATCATGGACATTTTTATATTATATAGACAAGCTAATTTAGCTAATTAATTTGAATTGATATTTATGAATGATATATTCATATTATATAGTAAATATTATTAAATTTTAAAATTGAAAAGTCATGGAAATTCAGGAAAATCTTAAAATCATGGACATTTTTACATTATATACTGTACAAAATATTTGGATAATATTTGAATTAATATTTAGCACTATGTAAGATTTATTGTTCATAAATATCATGACATTTTAAAATAAATGGAAAAATCATGGAAATTCTGAAAATCTTTAGTCATGGACATTTTTACATTATATAGAAAACATTTATATATATTTTATATATCTAATTAATTAGATTTCATATTTACTACTATAGAATATTTATCATTCATAAATATCATGACATTTTAAAATTGAAAAGTCATGGAAATCTTAAGTTATGAACATTTTTATATTATATAGAAAACATTTAGCTATTTTTTTAGCTACTACTATAGAATATTCATCATTCATAAATATGACATTTTAAAATAAATTGAAAAGTCATAGAAGTTTGGAAAATCTTAAAATCATGGACATTTTTACATTGTTTACAGTAGAAAATATTTGGATATTTTTACTAATTACTGTAATTAGATTTAATATTTACTACAATAGAATATTTATCATTCATAAATATCATGACATTTTTAAATTGAAAAGTCATGGACATTTTTATATTATATAGAAAACATTTAGCTAATTTTCTAATGAATGAATTTGAATTGATATTTATGAATGATAAATATTACATAGTAGTAAATATTATGACATTTTAAAATAAATCGAAAAGTCATGGAAATTCGGAAAATCTTAAAATCATGGATTTTTTTAACATTATATACAGTAGAAAATATTTTGATATTTTTATCCAATTAATTTGAATTCATATTTACCGCTATATAAGATTTATTGTTCATAAATATCATGACATTTTAAAATGGAAAAGCTATGAAAATTCTGAAAATCTTAAGTCATGGACATTTATATAGTGAATATATATATATAAAATAAAAAACGTTTAGCTATTTTTAACTCATTCATTTGAATTAATATGTAGTATTATATTATATATATCACTCATAAATATCATGAGAAAAGTTTTTTTTTGTTTTTATAATTTTAGTTTCAGTAAACTTTTCTTATATGCTTTTCTAATTTGTATTAGTTTTTTTTAAAGTGTTTCTTTTTAGCTTTAATTTATTTTCATTTCAGTTTTAGTAATTGTAGTACTTCATAACCTTTATAATGTATAATGTTTCAGTGACTGAGATGAGTGTGAATGTGTTTTGCCGTGTTTTGTGTTGTTGTGATTGATTGATGTGTGTGAATGTCAGAACTGGACCAGGATCAGCTGAGCTCGTCTCTGAAGGGCATCGAGGAGCGGTTAGTGGAGGAATACAGGAACAGCTCCTGCTACAAGCAGACCAGAGGCGAGCTGGAGCGGATCGTCCAGGGTCAGGAGTATAGCACTCGGGTCAAGTCCAGGACCATCACCTACAACACGTCCTTCTGCCACCAGTTCAACTGGGTCCTCAAGAGAACCTTCCGGAACCTCATGCTCAACCCGCAGACCTCCTTCGCTCAGGTCCGTCACTCACCGGCTTCAGTCTCGTTTCATTTATTCATTATCAGCTTTTCATCCACTCACAGCCCCAGTGTGGGAACAAAACAGATCATGCTTTGGAAAATCTTAGTAATGACATAAAAGTCATTATTATGATATAAAAAGTTGAAATTGTGACATACTAATTCATAATTACAAGACAAAGTCAAGATTATGACATTTTAAGTCGAACATAAGTCGAAATTTCATATTTAGAATTTGTTTGTTTAATTTAGTATGTCATAATTATAAGTTTATACAATTTTATTTCATAATTTAGTCTTGGTATGTCATAATATCTTTTCAAGTCATAATTTCGACTATTCATTTCATATTATAATTTTAAATTTTAAACAATTTCAAAGGCCGTCCCTCGTGGTGGAGTTGTGTGAGCGCTCAAATAAGAAACAACAAGCCAAGATCAAAGATACAAATGGTTTATTGCTTCCTACCCAACTGAACTAAGCTGGGGCAGTCCCAGCTTATATACACATATGGGTTAGGAAAACAACACCTTATATGAAGTGGAATCTTACAGCAGTAGAAGAGAAAACGATCAGAAACGGCAGACAGGACACTCTAGGTTTGTCAGCCGCACTCAGCAGAAAACTCAGACATAATTTACAGAGACAACACCTTTTCAATGTCATGTATACATAAAATAAAGTACATTAAAAGAGTTAATTCTTATACTCCCCTCTTCCAGGCTCAAATTAATGAAGAGCCTGGACCTAAGACTTCTCAACATAATTTTGTTTCACTGGACGGTATCCTGAAGAGAGAGCAGTAACCATCGTATACATTCGTCTAGAAATGCACGTCATAATACATGGTCCAAAAATACACATAAACAAAAATATTAAGATCACTGGTACCAGCATTGAGACATAGGGGGCAAATATTCGGAACAGGCTTGATAAAATACCCCAACCCCAATTATGCTCCCTGCTCTTAAGCTCGTCATCATAAATCTGTTTCGAGATTGTTTTCATTTCTGTTACAGCCTTCCCAATGGACCCCTCGTCTTCATCTTCTGCGGGGATATATGTGCAACAGGAGTCACCCACGATTGCACAAACTCCCCCTTTCTCAGCCAGTAACATGTCCAGTGCCAGTCGATTCTGCATAAGCACTTGTCTCATTTCTTTCAGTTCTGCTTTGACTCCGCCCAGTGCAGTGGTGGTACTGTTGACAAAAGAAGCAAACCGGTAATGCATTACTTCTTGCTGGTGCATGAGGTCGGTCACACCGAAGGGTGAAATCATGGACTCCCAGAATCGTGTCCAGTGTGACCGCAGTTGGTATTCGGCGGGCACCTCATCCTCTACTGAGCGTTTGGCTCGCCCAGCGGCCCTTGAACCGCCTCGTTTGACGTGTATCACCGTGACACGATGTTGAAGTTGCACCGGTGCACAAAGCCCAGTCCAGTTCATGTTGTATGTGTTAAACACATCCTTTCCCCCACAGTACCAATACCAGTCCATTGCCAACTTAAATCCATCAGCTACCCAAGGAACGGGGCACGATCTATTCGTTGAGACACATGAAGGGTTATTGGAGCTGTAACAGGTAGATACATTACCCACCCCCCTACTAGTTGTATTACAGGCCGTGTTGTTGTTTTCGCAACTGCCCTTAAGAAACCTCGGACATCCTAAACCAGGGAGCGCCCATACCGTGGTCGCCATATTTTCATTGATTACAGCCCCACATTTAGTGTGGTTTATACCCGGAACATGTGACCCCTTTGTCCCATTGAAACAAAAGGAAAATACAAAAATCCCTAGGAACGTTTAATGTTATTTGTACATTCTCCATTCTAGTTTCATTTGCCTTGGATTCATTAACAAAATTAGAACAATAGGATTCATTCCTAGCAATTTTATCAACACATTGTGGACCCCACTCATACCCCCCATTCATAGCAGAAGTGCAAAACATCGTATGATTACATTTGTAAGGCAGTGGTTTTAAGGATATAGGGAGGGCAGAAGAGAAAACATTCTGACAGACCATACAAGACTCGTTCGTTGTTTGACGAGCAGTCCAGTTGGAATACTGCCAAAGGAGATTGGCAGTAGGGTCAGCCCATGTGAGGCTGGTGATGGTTCCTGTTACCAGGGAAGTTATTATCAGACTTCTGAAAAACAAAAACAGTTAGTACATAATTTTTTTTATTTCACTGCTTTCACTCTGGTTGCGTGGATCCACTGTGGGAAAAGATCAGTTAATACAGCAGTGCGGGTCACTGCCAGAACCTCTGTGGGGCCGTCATAAAGGGGGTCAGTGAGACCCCCTGTCGGTTTTAACTTTTTAACCAATACCTGCTGACCTGCACAGAATGGATGTGCAGACTCAGAGGGAAAGGGTGCTGCATTTGGACCCTTTTCCAATAGTTTGTTAATCTTTCTATTAGCCCAACAGAATATTCTGCCATGTGTTCAAGCCCCATCACCCCCACCTGTCCATGCCACCAGGGGATTGGGAACGGTCTGCCCATTACCACCTCATATGGTGATAATCCATCTAAATTTGGTTGTGGTAACATCCTCAAATCGGCTAAGACAATGGGGAGGAGGCTGACCCAATCTTTTCCTGTGCTATTCATAGCTTTTCTAATTTTTCCTTTTATTGTTCTTTGCGGATTGTATGGTATGTGCATACGCCAGTGTATCTGCAATTCTTTTGCCAGTTCTTGTGTTACCTTTGCGGTGAATGGGGTTCCCTTGTCTGAGTCAATCGACAAAGGAATACCATACCTAGGGATAATGTTGTTCGTTAGGTGTTGCACCACCACTTTAGAATTTTCCTTAGTACATGGGAAGGCTTCTACCCATTTTGAAAATGTGCATATGAACACAAGCAAATATCTGTATGGTCCCCTCTTTGGCATATGCGTAAAGTCTACTTGCCATTCATCGAATGGCTGATTTGGTCTTGGTAAATGCTGATGTTGCGCGTCAGGTTTTGTTACATGGTGCTTTGCACATGTCATGCATTTATCTAGTATTGATTGTACCATTGCTGGTAATCCTGCTGCGCAAATTAATGGTCGTAACATTTCTAATACCCCTCATCTAATACCTAATGCCCACTAGGGGGCGGAGGTGGCGGCAGCGATGGCTGTTGTTGTCCCTGGGACTGTCTCTCATCATTCTGCCTCTTCCTGCATTCACGGGCCCAATGGCCCTCCTTCTGGCAGTAATGACACCTCCTATTCCTCCTCCCCTGCGGGCGTGGCCTATTCGAGTTATGCTGGTAGTTCGAGCGAGCCTGATACCCGCCGGTCATTTGCAAAAACGCAGGGTTGGTTTTAGTTGGGGTAAGATCAAAAAGACCATCCCCCTGCATGGTTCTGATATTCTCCCCCACCTCCCGAGGAGCCAATTTGCCCCTGTCAATCAATTGTAACTTCAGCATGGTTTGAGCTGTGTTATAATGTCGAAATTACACATTTTAAATTGACAGGTATAATTATGACATAAACAGTTTAAATTATGTAAATTTTGACTGAATTATAACTTTTTAAGTCATAATTTTTAATTTTCATTTAATAATTGTTATAATGTCATAATTTCAAATTTGATGTCATAATTATAACTTTAGAAGTCGATTTCTTTTAACTTTATAAGTTGAGTTATAATTATGACATAGTCGTAATTATGAGATGAATATTCAAAATTATGACTTAAAAAGTTAGAATTTACATTAAAAAGTCAAAATTATGACATACCAAGTCTAAATTACGAAATAAAATTTTTATCGACTTATAATGTAAATTATATCTTTTTAAGTCATTATTATGACTGTCATAATTTCAACTTTTTATGTCATAATTATAACTTTATAAGTCGATTTCTAATTTTATATAGTAATTTAGACTTAGACTTAGGTATGTCATCATTTTGACTTTTTAATGTCATTTATAACTTAAGTCATTGTTTCGAATATTCATCTCATAATTGTAAATTGTCATGATTATGATTTACAAAAAAAAATTCCTTATGTGGCAGAAATGCGCTTTCATGTGATGATAAATTCATGTGAATTTGAAATTATTTTGCTGGTGATATAAATTTAAGCAACATTGAAAATATTGCAGTGATTTAATGCACTTTTATTTTGTCATTGAATGTGAAAATGTGCGTTATTATTTCACGATCCTTCCTTGTTTGAGAACGTGAAGACCAGAATGTTTAATTGCGTCATGTGTTGAAACATTTTGAGACAGAAAGAAAGATGAAGTTTTACTGTATGTTTCTATATTAATGTGAGGATTGTTCCTCCAGATTGGCGTCATTCTTTTCCTGGCTCTGGTTGTTGGAGCGATATTTTTCGGGTTGAAGGAGGACTCAAGTGGGATTCAGAACCGGTACGAAACTCCTCCACTCCATCAGTGTTTGTGTTTGAATCATTTCAGTTATAAATATGTATGTGTGTGTGTGTGTGTGTGTGTGTGTGTGTGTGTGTGTGTTTCAGGATTGGCGCCCTGTTCTTCATCACCACTAATCAGTGCTTTAGTGCTGTTTCCTCAGCTGAACTATTCATCTCAGAGAGGAAACTGTTTGTGTAAGTACACACACACACACACACACACACACACACACACACACAGGCATGCATTCACACATGCACACACGCCCTTATTATGCTATTTTAAAGGCTCCTAATGTTGTTTTGGAGTCTCCTAAAACAGGTTTACATGCATCCAAGGTTAAAAAAAACTCTGAAAACAGTTTGTTCAAAGATCCTGTGACTATACACCCTGACTTTTGCATACCTTTTTGAATTCGCTTTATTACACACTACATGAAAGGTCGTATTTTGGTTCATGTGATTTTTTTTATGTACAGTTACTTTGGTGACTAATAGAAATATTTGAGCGATTATATGTCATGATGTTGTGGTGTTTGGCGTCTCGTCAGGCACGAGTACATCAGTGGCTACTACAGAGTGTCTGTGTACTTCCTGTCTAAGCTGCTGTCTGACATCCTCACTCTGCGCACCATCCCTGCCATCATCTTCAGCTGCGTGGCGTACTGGATGATCGGTCAGTCATGTGATTCCTGATCTACTGGTGTGACTCATTTGAGTGACGTCACGTCTCATGCGTTGTTTTGATTGGCTGTCCAGGGCTGAAAGCGACACCGGAGGCGTTCTTCATCTTCATGTTCTCCATTATTATGGTGTCGTACACGGCAACAGCCATGACTCTGGCTATCTCTGCTGATCAGACGGTGGTGGCAATCGCAAACATCTTCATGACCATCAGCTTTGTGTTCATGATGGTAAAGAAACACACACTTTCAAGCGCAACTCCAAGTACAACTATGCAATATGCTTACAAAATCTTTAACTATCGGCAGATAATATTCTGAATAATCGGCTATCGGCATCGGCAGATAATATTCTGAATTATCTGCTATAGGTATCGGCAGATAATATTCTGAATAATCTGCTATGGGTATCGGCAGATGATATTTTGAATAATCACTATCGGTTTCGACAGATGATATTCTGAATAATCAGCTATTGGTATCGGCAGATGATTTTCTGAATAATCGGCTATTGTTACCAGCAGATAATATTCTGAATAATCGGCTATTGTTATTGTCAGAAAATATCCTGAATAATTGGCTATTGTTATCAGTAGATGATATTCAGAATAATCGGCTATTGTTATTGTCAGAAAATATCCTGAATAATTGGCTATTGTTATCAGTAGATGATATTCAGAATAATCGGCTATTGTTTTCGGCAGATGATATTCTGAATAATCGGCTATTGTTATCAGCAAATAATATCCTGAATAATCGGCTATTTGTTATCAGTAGATAATAATCAGAATAATCGGCTATTGTTACCAGTAGATAATATCCTGAATAATCGGCTATTGTTATCAGTAGATATCACAAATAATTGGCTATTGTTATCAGTAGATAATATCCTGAATAATCAGCTATTGTTATCAGTAGATAATATTCTGAATAATCGGCTATTGTTATCAGTAGATAACATTCTGAATAATCGGCTATTGTTATCAGTAGATAATGTTCTGAATGATCGGCTATTGTTATCAGTAGATAATATTCTGAATGATCGGCTATTGTTAACAGTAGATAATGTTCTGAATGATCCGCTATTGTTATCAGTAGATAATATCATGAATAATCGGCTATTGTCATCAGTAGATAATATCATGAATAATCGGCTATTGTCATCAGTAGATAATATCCTGAATAATCGGCTATTGTTATCAGTAGATAATATTCTGAATAATCGGCTATTGTTATCAGTAGATAATATTCTGAATAATCGGCAATTGTCATCAGTAGATATTATTTGGAATAATCGGCTATTGTCATCAGTAGATAATATCACGAATAATCGGCTATTGCCATCAGTAGATAATATTTGGAATAATCGGCTATTGTTATCAGTAGATAATATTCTGAATAATTGGCTATTGTTATCAGTAGATAATATCCTGAATAATTGGCTATTGTTATCAGTAGATAATATTCCGAATAATCGGCTATTGTTACCAGTAGATAATATCATGAATAATCGGTAGATAATATCCTGAATAATCGGCTATTGTTATCAGTAGATAATATCATGAATAATCGGCTATTGTTATCAGTAGATAATATTTGGAATAATCGGCTATTGTCATCAGTAGATAATATCATGAATAATCTGCTATTGTTATCAGTAGATAATATTTGGAATAATAGGCTATTGTCATCAGTAAATAATATCCTGAATAATCGGCTATTGTTATCAGTAGATATGATTTGTAATAATCGGCTATTGTCATCAGTAGATAATAGCACGAATAATCGGCTGTTGTCATCAGTAGATAATATCTTGAATAATCGGCTGTTGTCATCAGTAGATAATATCTTGAATAATCGGCTATTGTCACCAGTAGATAATATTTGGAATAATCGGCTATTGTTACCAGTAGAAAATATTTGGAATAATCGGCTATTGTCATCAGTAGATAATATCATGAATAATCGGCTATTGTTATCAGTAGATAATATCACGAATAATCGGCTGTTGTCATCAGTAGATAATATCTTGAATAATCGGCTATTGTCATCAGTAGATAATATTTTGAATAATCGGCTATTGTTATCAGTAGAAAATATTTGGAATAATCGGCTATTGTCATCAGTAGATAATATCATGAATAATCGGCTATTGTTATCAGTAGATAATATTCTGAATAATCGGCTATTGTTATCAGTAGATAATATCCTGAATAATCGGCTATTGTTATCAGTAGATAATATTTGGAATAATCGGCTATTGTTACCAGCAGATAATTTCATGAATAATCGGCCATTGTTATCAGTAGATAATTGCATGAATAATCGGCTATTGTCATCAGTGGATAATATCCTGAATAATCGGCTATTGTCATCAGTAGATAATATCTTGAATAATCGGCTATTGTCATCAGTAGATAATATTCTGAATAATCGGCTATTGTTACCAGCAGATAATTTCATGAATAATCGGCTATTGTTATCAGTAGATAATTGCACGAATAATCGGCTATTGCCATCGGTAGATAATATCCCGAATAATCGGCTATTGTTATCAGTAGATAATATTCTGAATAATCGGCTATTGTTATCAGTAGATAATATTCTGAATAATCGGCTATTGTTATCAGTAGATAATATCATGAATAATCGGCTATTGTTATCAGTAGATAATATTCTGAATAATCGGCTATTGTTATCAGTAGATAATTGCACGAATAATCGGCTATTGTTATCAGTAGATAATATTCTGAATAATCGGCTATTGTTATCAGTAGATAATATTCTGAATAATCGGCTATTGTTATCAGTAGATAATATCATGAATAATCGGCTATTGTTATCAGTAGATAATATTCTGAATAATCGGCTATTGTTATCAGTAGATAATTGCACGAATAATCGGCTATTGTTATCAGTAGATAATATCATGAATAATCGGCTATTGTTATCAGTAGATAATATTCTGAATAATCGGCTATTGTTATCAGTAGATAATTTCATGAATAATCGGCTATTGTTATCAGTAGATAATACCCTGAATAATCGGCTATTGTTATCAGTAGATAATATCCTGAATAATCGGCTATTGTTATCATTAGATAATATTCTGAATAATCGGCTATTGTTATCAGTAGATAATTTCACGAATAATCGGCTATTGTTATCAGTAGATAATATCATGAATAATCGGCTATTGTTATCAGTAGATAATATTCTGAATAATCGGCTATTGTTATCAGTAGATAATATTCTGAATAATCGGCTATTGTTATCAGTAGATAATATCCTGAATAATCGGCTATTTTCATCAGTAGATAATATCTTGAATAATCGGCTATTGTCATCAGTAGATAATATTCTGAATAATCGGCTATTGTTACCAGCAGATAATTTCATGAATAATCGGCTATTGTTATCAGTAGATAATTGCACGAATAATCAGCTATTGTCATCGGTAGATAATATCCCGAATAATCGGCTATTGTTATCAGTAGATAATATTCTGAATAATCGGCTATTGTTATCAGTAGATAATATTCTGAATAATCGGCTATTGTTATCAGTAGATAATATCATGAATAATCGGCTATTGTTATCAGTAGATAATATTCTGAATAATCGGCTATTGTTATCAGTAGATAATTGCACGAATAATCGGCTATTGTTATCAGTAGATAATATTCTGAATAATCGGCTATTGTTATCAGTAGATAATATTCTGAATAATCGGCTATTGTTATCAGTAGATAATATCATGAATAATCGGCTATTGTTATCAGTAGATAATATTCTGAATAATCGGCTATTGTTATCAGTAGATAATTGCACGAATAATCGGCTATTGTTATCAGTAGATAATATCATGAATAATCGGCTATTGTTATCAGTAGATAATATTCTGAATAATCGGCTATTGTTATCAGTAGATAATTTCATGAATAATCGGCTATTGTTATCAGTAGATAATACCCTGAATAATCGGCTATTGTTATCAGTAGATAATATCCTGAATAATCGGCTATTGTTATCAGTAGATAATATTCTGAATAATCGGCTATTGTTATCAGTAGATAATTTCACGAATAATCGGCTATTGTTATCAGTAGATAATATCATGAATAATCGGCTATTGTTATCAGTAGATAATATTCTGAATAATCGGCTATTGTTATCAGTAGATAATATCCTGAATAATCGGCTATTGTTATCAGTAGATAATATCCTGAATAATCGCTATTGTTATCAGTAGATAATTTCATGAATAATCGGCTATTGTTATCAGCAGATAATTTCACGAATAATCGGCTATTGTTATCAGTATATAATATCCTGAATAATCGGCTATCGGTAATTTAGTATCAATGCATCTGTAATATATATTATATGATCCAGTTCATAAAAGGCACATAATGTTACTATAAAAACATATTAGTGTTTAGTTTAACATTGTTTGTTATTTCTCCCTGTGTGTGTAGATCTTCTCGGGGCTGCTGGTGAATCTCCCCAGCGTGGCTGATTGGTTGAACTGGCTGAAGTATTTCAGTATTCCTCGCTATGGTCTCGCTGTGAGTGTCTAATCAGAGACGTCACATTTAGTGCTGGTTGATTTTCTGATGACACGGTTTCTCTGACAACTAGCAGTGTCATTTTACTGTCATTGAGAGACTAGATGTTAAAATATGTAAAAGTATTTAGTAAGTATATAAAAAATTAAGTATGGTATGTTGGCTTGACAAAGCTAACAAATTGATCAACTATTTACGCTTCTTCTTCTTCTGAGACCAAATGTTTTCGTAAACCAGATTATCAAAACTACGAAAAATCCCATAGACTGTCATTGAGGGGGTCAAAACTTTCAAACATGAACTCTTGCTGAGTATTTAACCTGCATCCACCATCTATCAATCTAGCAACATGCAGAAACATTGCTAACAATATTTAACCTGTTGCTAGTATGAATTAACCTTGCTAGCATGTGTTAAAACATGCTAAATGTGTTACAAAATGGCTTTGTCAAACCAACCTGTAGAGTTTGTCATCAACTTTAAAAATCAACCAAAATCAACATTAATAGAAACTGGATGAGTAAAGGTTTTAGTTATTGTAGTACATGAAGGTGAACTAAATGAACATGAGAAGTGTTGCCTTGTCAAGTAGGTGAAAAAAGTGATTTTGTTTTGAGGGTGCATGCTATAATCACTTATATTTACATTTGAACATTTGGTTTGTTGAATGCAGAACAAAAAACAATGTTTATATGTGGCTGATGATTCTTTCAGGCTCTGGAAATCAACGAGTTCACCGGCCTCAGGTTCTGTGACTCCAGGAACGGAAGTGACGTGTGAGTATGAAGCTGCATGACATGCTGATCGGTGGCTGTGTTTCCATCCAGAGTTGTGAATGTAACGTGGAATATGGCATAAAACATTTGGGAATATAGCAGCGTTTACATCCCATGTGTTCAAGAGAACAAAACCGTCACTTCCTGGGAAACTGCCACAAAATATCAGTAATAAAACGGCAAGTTACTCAATCAGGCTCTTTCCCCGCCATCATAAATGAGTGTTGTCTCAGAGCGTCGGGTGAAACGCACACACACACACACACACACACACACACACACACACACACACACACACACACACACACACACACACACACACACACACACACACACACACACACACACACACACACACACACACACACACACACACATCATAAATGAGTTGTCACAGGGTGTCAGGCGAAACACACGCACACACACACACACACATCATAAATGAGTTGTCACAGAGCGTCAGGCGAAACACGCACACACACACACACACACACACACATCATAAATGAGTCGTCACAGGGTGTCAGGCGAAACACACGCACACACACACACATCATAAATGAGTGTTGTCTCAGAGTGTCGGGTGAAACGCACACACACACACACACACACACACACACACACATCATAAATGAGTGTCGTCTCAGTGCGTCAGGTGAAACGCGCGCACACACACACACACACACACATCATAAATGAGTCGTCACAGAGCTTCAGGCGAAACGCACACACACACACACACACACACACACATCATAAATGAGTCGTCACAGGGTGTCAGGCGAAACACACGCACACACACACACACACACACACACACACACATCATAAATGAGTGTCGTCTCAGAGCGTCGGGTGAAACGCACACACACACACACACACACACATCATAAATGAGTGTCGTCTCAGAGCGTCAGGTGAAACGCGCACACACACACACACACACACACACACACACACACACACACACACACACACACACATATCATAAATGAGTCGTCACAGAGCTTCATGCGAAACGCACACACACACATATCATAAATGAGTCGTCACAGAGCTTCATGCGAAACGCACACACACACATATCATAAATGAGTCGTCACAGAGCTTCATGCGAAACGCACACACACACATATCATAAATGAGTGTCGTCTCAAAGCGTCGGGTGAAACACACACAGACACACACATATCATAAATGAGTCGTCACAGAGCGTCAGGCGAAACACGCGCACACACACCCACACACATTATAAATGAGTGTCATCTCAGAGTGTCAGGCGAAACACACACACACACACACACACACACACACACACACACACACACACACACACACATCATACATGAGTGTCACCTCAGAGCGTCAGGCAAAACACACATACATTATAAATGAGTGTCGTCTCAGAGCATCGGGTGAAACACACACACACACACACACACACACACACACACACATACACACACACACACACACACACACACACACACACACACACACACACACACACACACACACACCCACACACATTATAAATGAGTGTCATCTCAGAGTGTCAGGCGAAACACACACACACACACACACACACACACACACACACACACACACACATCATACATGAGTGTCACCTCAGAGCGTCAGGCAAAACACACATACATTATAAATGAGTGTCGTCTCAGAGCATCGGGTGAAACACACACACACACACACACACACACACACACATACACACACACACACACACACACACACACACACACACACACACACACACACACACACACACACACACACACACACACACACACACACACACACACATACATTATAAATGAGTGTCATCTCAGAGTGTGTTTCACCTGACGCTCTGAGAAAACAAACATGATGCGCGATCTGCAGCCTCTCTGTCAAAGACGTTCATTCAGATAGTCTTCAGAAAAGTACCTCTAGCTTAGTGAATACTTGTCTCACAAACATGAGACATATGTCTAAAGAAACGTTGAAATATCAGGTTTTAAACAATGTAAATCAAATCGAAAACAAATATTCTGTGTTTATGTATTCCGTTTGAAAAGCGATACATGTCGGTCACCCGCGAGCCACTTCATTATCCGCTAAAGTTTGTCAGAAATGATTCTGGAGTTTTGTTTTGTAGGAAGTGAATTGCTTTCTTTAAAGTGAATTTTGTTTTGTATAAATTGTATCTTAATTTTAATTATTTTTTATTTTTTATTTTTTTAGCATGTGACTACTTTTAAAAACATAAAAAATTGTACAATAACATTTAGAAAAAATGCTCTTGTTTTGTCTCGTTTCTAGTCTAAATATTTCTTAAATCAAGATGCATTTACTAGATAAGTACAATTTTCAACTAAATAAGAAGAACATTCTCATTCATTATGCAGGTCATGCGGTCTTTTGTTATCTCAGGTGTTATCTCATCATTATTCATTAGATATCACGCCTCCTTGCATACTGGCTTTGTGAAGAAAAACTGTCTTACAGATTTTAAATCAGTGTATTGTTTTATGTGAATAGGCTCAATGATTAAGTTAAGTAGGCTCAATGATTCTCACATCAGTTTCACAAAAATTCTAGGCTAATACACCCATTAGTCAAAAGTCTTGTGAACACATATCTGTTGTGTGTTTTGAGGCCTTCATTTTAGAACACTTTTTAAAAAAAAATCATGCATAAACATTTTTCTCTCAAAAATACAACATGTACATACATGTTGCTTAGATATTATTGTAGCTCAGTTTGTGCTGAATACAGTGTAATTACACTTTTGCAATAATGTGTTTATAAGCAACTGAAAAAAACACAAATTTAAGAGCATGTCAAAACTTCTAAAGGGCCCCAAAACAGCTCAGACTCCTAGGGATTAACCAAGGAACCGGGACATGTGAGGGCGTTGCCTGACGATTATATCATATCCGGGTTCCCCTCGGTTTGCGGTTTTATTCTGCAGAAGCGCTTTACTCTCACTGCAGTGTGAACGAGTGTCATAGCAGCCGGCGAGAGAACGCACAGAGTAACGCCATCCCATCATCAACACACTCAGATGTGTGTAATATGATCAACAGAGCTGCGTTACCTCACACTCATGAGCGGAGGAGCGGAAGTGGCGCCCGCAACTATGGCATAATAAAAGTCCCGCTGCTCGCGAGGCGTGTGTTGCGTTCATCTTATTTACAATCGCGCCAGCGGTTCCTCAGCTCCACAACACTCGGTCCTGCTCTGCTTCAGACTACAGTAACGCTAATAATCACATCAACATGATTGACTCACCGGCGGTGAGCTGAAGACCACTTGTCCCAAGATTCTGCGCTCAAACGTCATTATGATTTTATGTAGTCTATATTACTTTTTTGAAGTGTTTCCAATCATATTTAAAGCAATTCAAAGCCATCATGGTGAACATTATTATATTATACATTATTTATCGGCTTTTACATACATATCAGCCACGTTTTCTAAGTGGGCTGATTACGATAATATTACAAATAAACATACAATACCAAGATTGTGCACCCCTGATTGTGTGTCCAGCCGCTACACCTGATTTCAATCAACGCTGAATAATGACACTATTGCCTTTTTACATCTGCTTAACAGAATCGATTTTCCAGTTTATTACTGTGAAGCTGCTTTAACCCTCTGGTGCTCTTCGGTCATTTCTGACCAGAACATTTTCTGTTTTGAAATGTTAAAAATCACTGCTTCATCGGAATGATATGAAACTTGGTGACTTTTCTAGCATTAGGTATGTGTACCCACAAAAAAATTGGGGTCATGATTCGAGCATGCTAATTGGTCATAAAAAAAAAAAAAAAAGTAGCGTTCATTGTCTTCGGTCATAAATGTCCGATCATAGGAAATGAATGGGAAATCGGCAAAAACACAAAAATTCTCCGAATATTTGTTTATACAATCTACAAATCGGCCACGATGCTGAAAAAAAGTACACAGCAGTGAAGGGGTGACACTCTAAAACATCAAGAGTGTGATATTGACACATCCACTCACAAACACACGTACACTTACTGTATACACACACCTATGAAAAACTGAACCTATGAACCACATTTTGAATTTTTAAAAATCACAGCTTCATCAGAATGATGTGAAACTTGGTGACTCACACAAAAAAATTGAGGGCATGATTCAAGCATGCTAATTGGTCGTAAAAAAATACTCCCGCTTGTGCTCTTCGGTCAAAAATGACCACCATAGGAAATGAATGGGACATCTGCAAAAACACAAATTCACAGAAAGAAAATCTATATTTCTAACAACAAAAATATCTAAAACTTTATAATAAATAGTCTTTGAGATTTTTTAAATATATATTCAAATCCATCAACAAAAAAATCATTAAATGTGTTGAAAAGAGAACTAGTGAATTCTCAAGCCTCTCCATAGAGACCTCTAGTGGTTACACACATGGTTGCGTGAGTTTTATTCATGCAACCATGAGCATATTTCTATGTAGAAAACTTTTGATCCTACAGTACTCAGTACATGTTTTTCTTGTTTTTTGCTCACTGCAGTTGTTCCACAGGCGAAGCTTTCCTGAAGGCTCAAGGCATCGATTACTCAGCCTGGGGTTTGTGGCAGAATCACTTGGCTCTGGGAATCATGACCTTCATTTTCCTGCTCATCGCTTACCTCAAGCTGCGCTTCATCAAGAAATTCACATAAACTCAGGCTCGTCGTCTTCCTAATACACTCCCTAAATTATCACAAACGTAGCAGACACGGTTTTCACACGGAACCAATCATCTTATGCAGAAGTCATACAAATCATACAAATACATCAATCGTCCTGCTGATTATTAAATAAAATTAATATGACGTATTGACTGTGCTCAGGTTTATTGTTCTAAAAAGAAAATATGACTAAAGCTTTGTATCAAAATAAACATGTTTATGTGTTCATAAATATCATAGAATATCACATTGCTTTGACACTTTTTAGTTAATTTTGTTTGCTGCACATGTTTTTCTATGACACTAAACTAATGTTTCTGCATATATATATATATATATATATATATTTTTTTTTTCAAATAATTAAAATATAAATATAATACTTTTGTAATTTTGAAGAGAACACTGTTTAATAAAAATGTAATGTTCCGACTGTTTGTCTCACTCATTTTAGGCTAGTCAGTTTTTGGTTTAGTCTAATTTTCCTTGATATTTTGACGTTTTAATGGTACAAAGACTCTTGTAAGTTTCATAACTTTAAACATCCTCTTCTTTGTTTGTAAAGAATTTATTTAACCAAGCTCCAAAAACAGCTTGTTTTGATGTTGTAGGATCTTTGACATCAGACATTTGCATATGCCCGCCTCCAGAGAAAGACATCAACCAATAGTTACACATCATCGTACCATAGTCCCCGCCCACATGCAGCTTAATGGTTGACATTTTCCTACACTGCATAAGAGTGTCGTGTCAAAAGCAAACAAGCCATTATCATGATGCTGTCTACACTAATACAGTATACAGATGTGTGTCTTCAGTTTCCGAACATCTGCCGATAACAGGGAAGAGTGAAAGATCGTTCGCTTTGATTGTCCAGTTTAAACAGCTGGTTTGCATCTCTGTACAGGCTTCAGAAGATCCCAGCCTCGGAAACAAGTGAATGATTTATTTTAATGACGTCCTGGATTGCGTCGGATGATTATGTTTGTTCAGAGCATTTTATTTAGTAAATGAGGCACAGTGTAATGGAGAGTTGGCAAAGAAACTTCTGTTGACAGATGAAGCAGCGACTGTATTGGATCTGACAGAAGCTGCATCACAAACCGTAAGTGAATAATTTCAATGCTTCGCATGTAAATTATGGTTTTATATTGGGTAATGTTTTCAAAACATTTACTCGCATACAATACAGTTGACAGGACAGTTTCCTTTGCATTGACATTGGCCTATCATAAAAGGTTGTTTACTGACCATGCTTAAAATCATAGTTTCAGACAAAATGAAGGTTGAAAATAACAGTTTTTCCACATATACAGGTGCTGGTCATATAATTAGAATATCATCAAAAAGTTAATTTATTTCACTAATTCTATTCAAAAAGTGAAACTTGTATATTATATTCATTCATTACACACAGACTGATATATTTCAAACGTTTATTTATTTTAATTTTGATGATTATAACGGACAACTAAGGAAAATCCCAAATTCATTATCTCAGAAAATTTGAATATTGTGAAAAGGTTCAATATTGAAGACACCTGGTGCCACACTATAATCAGCTAATTAACTCAAAACACCTGCAAAGGCCTTTAAATGGTCTCTCAGTCTAGTTTTGTAGGCTACACAAACATGGGGAAGACTGCAGACTTGACAGTTGTCCAAAAGACCTTGCACAAGGAGGGCAAGACACAAAAGGTCATTGCAAAAGAGTCTGGCTGTTCACAGAGCTCTGTGTCCAAGCACATTAATAGAGAGGCGAAGGGAAGGAAAAGATGTGGTAGAAAAAAGTGTACAAGCAATAGGGATAACCGCACCCTGGAGAGGATTGTGAAACAAAACCCATTCAAAAATGTGGGGGAGATTCACAAAGAGTGGACTGGAGCTGGAGTCAGTGCTTCAAGAACCACTATGCACAGACGTATGCAAGACATGGGTTTCAGCTGTCGCATTCCTTGTGTCAAGCCACTCTTGAACAACAGACAGCATCAGAAGCGTCTCGCCTGAGCTAAAGACAAAAAGGACTGGACTGCTGCTGAGTGGTCCAAAGTTATGTTCTCTGATGAAAGTAAATTTTGCATTTTCTATGGAAATCAGGGTCCCAGAGTCTGGAGGAAGAGAGGAGAGCACACAATCCACGTTGCTTGAGGTCCAGTGTAAAGTTTCCACAGTCAGTGATGGTTTGGGGTGCCATGTCATCTGCTGGTGTTGGTCCACTGTGTTTTCTGAGGTCCAAGGTCAACGCAGCCGTATACCAGGAAGTTTTAGAGCACTTCATGCTTCCTGCTGCTGACCAACTTTATGGAGATGCAGATTTCATTTTCCAACAGGACTTGGCACCTGCACACAGTGTCAAAGCAACCAGTACCTGGTTTAAGGACCATGGTATCCCTGTTCTTAATTGGCCAGCAAACTCGCCTGACCTTAAAGGGTTAGTTCACCCAAAAATGAAAATTCTGTCAGTAATTACTCACCCTCATGTTGTTCCAACCATGTAAGACCTTCGTTCATCTTCGGAACATAATTTAGTATATTTTTGATGAAATCTGAGAGCTGTCTCACTCCTCCATAGGCTTTCAGAGGGACTGAAACTTGATGGCCCAGAATAGTAAGTAAAAACGTCATTTAAGGAGTCCAAATGACTACAGTGGCTCTGTATTAAGTCTATCATGTATATACGACTTTATATACATTTTTAAAAATAACGACTTTATCCCACTATTTATCCCACTATATTCTCTCTGACGAGTTCGCGGGAGTGCCACGACGCATGCGCGGGCACTCCCGCGAACTCTCAGAGGCTCAAATTGAACAATAATAGTGGGATAAAGTCGTTATTTTTTGTTGTTTTTCCGCTCAAAAAGTATTTTCGTCGCATGATAGACTTAATACAGAGCCACTGTAGTCATTTGGACTCCTTAAATGACGTTTTTACTTACTATTCTGGGCCATCAAGTTTCAGTCCCTCTGAAAGCCTATGGAGGAGTGAGACAGCTCTCAGATTTCATCAAAAATATACTACATTATGTTCCGAAGATGAACGAAGGTCTTACATGGTTGGAACAACATGAGGGTGAGTAATTACTGACTTTATTTTCAATTTTGGGTGAACTAACCCTTTAACCCCATAGAAAATCTATGGTGTATTGTGAAGAGGAAGATGCGATATGCCAGACCCAACAATGCAGAAGAGCTGAAGGCCACTATCAGAGCAACCTGGGCTCTCATAACACCTGAGCAGTGCCACAGACTGATCGACTCCATGCCACGCCGCATTGCTGCAGTAATTCAGGCAAAAGGAGCCCCAACTAAGTATTGAGTGCTGGACATGCTCATACTTTTCAGGTTCATACTTTTCAGTTGGCCAAGATTTCTAAAAATCCTTTCTTTGTATTGGTCTTCAGTAATATTCTAATTTTTTGAGATACCGAATTTGGGATTTTCCTTCGTTGTCAGTTATAATCATCAAATGTAAAAGAAATAAACATTTGAAATATATCAGTCTGTGTGTAATGAATGAATGAACAAGTTTCACTTTTTGAATGGAATTAGTGAAATAAATAAAATTTTGATGATATTCTAATTATATGACCAGCACCTGTATGTATGTGTATGTATATATATTACACTGTTCACTTTCATCACATTATTATTCACTTAGGTTACACTGTTCACTTTCATCACTTGATTCATTTAAGTTACACTGTTCACTTTCATCACTTTATTCATTTAAGTTACACTGTTCACTTTCATCACATTATTCACTTAGGTTACACTGTTCACTTTCATCACATTTTTCACTTATGTTACACTGTTCACTTTCATCACATTATTCACTTAGGTTACACTGTTCACTTTCATCACATTATTCACTTATGTTACACTGTTCACGTTCACCACATTATTCACTTAGGTTACACTGTTCACTTTCATCACTTTATTCACTTAGGTTACACTGTTCACTTTCATCACTTTATTCACTTAGGTTACACTGTTCACTTTCATCACATTATTCACTTAGGTTACACTGTTCACTTTCATCACTTTATTCACTTAGGTTACACTGTTCACTTTCATCACTTTATTCACTTAGATTACACTGTTCACTTTCATCACATTATTCACTTATGTTACACTGTTCACTTTCATCACATTATTCACTTAGGTTACACTGTTCACTTTCATCACTTTATTCACTTAGGTTACACTGTTCACTTTCATCACATTATTCACTTATGTTACACTGTTCACTTTCATCACTTTATTCACTTAGGTTACACTGTTCACTTTCATCACTTTATTCACTTAGATTACACTGTTCACTTTCATCACATTATTCACTTATGTTACACTGTTCACTTTCATCACATTATTCACTTAGGTTACACTGTTAACTTTCATCACATTATTATTCACTTAGGTTACACTGTTCACTTTCATCACATTATTCACTTATGTTACACTGTTCACTTTCATCACTTTATTCATTTAAGTTACACTGTTCACTTTCATCACATTTTTCACTTAGGTTACACTGTTCACTTTCATCACATTATTCATTTAAGTTACACTGTTCACTTTCATCACATTATTCACTTAGGTTACACTGTTCACTTTCATCACTTTATTCATTTAAGTTACACTGTTCACTTTCATCACATTATTCACTTAGATTACACTGTTCACTTTCATCACTTTATTCACTTAGGTTACACTGTTCACTTTCATCACATTATTCACTTATGTTACACTGTTCACTTTCATCACATTATTCACTTAGGTTACACTGTTCACTTTCATCACTTTATTCACTTAGGTTACACTGTTCACTTTCATCACATTATTCACTTATGTTACACTGTTCACTTTCATCACTTTATTCACTTAGGTTACACTGTTCACTTTCATCACTTTATTCACTTAGATTACACTGTTCACTTTCATCACATTATTCACTTATGTTACACTGTTCACTTTCATCACATTATTCACTTAGGTTACACTGTTCACTTTCATCACATTATTCACTTATGTTACACTGTTCACTTTCATCACTTTATTCATTTAAGTTACACTGTTCACTTTCATCACATTTTTCACTTAGGTTACACTGTTCACTTTCATCACATTATTCATTTAAGTTACACTGTTCACTTTCATCACATTATTCACTTAGGTTACACTGTTCACTTTCATCACTTTATTCATTTAAGTTACACTGTTCACTTTCATCACATTATTCACTTAGGTTACACTGTTCACTTTCATCACTTTATTCATTTAAGTTACACTGTTCACTTTCATCACTTTATTCACTTAGGTTACACTGTTCACTTTCATCACATTTTTCACTTATGTTACACTGTTCACTTTCATCACATTATTCACTTAGGTTACACTGTTCACTTTCATCACTTTATTCATTTAAGTTACACTGTTCACTTTCATCACTTTATTCACTTAGGTTACACTGTTCACTTTCATCACATTTTTCACTTATGTTACACTGTTCACTTTCATCACTTTATTCACTTATGTTACACTGTTCACTTTCATCACATTATTCACTTAGGTTACACTGTTCACTTTCATCACATTATTCATTTAAGTTACACTGTTCACTTTCATCACATTATTCACTTAGGTTACACTGTTCACTTTCATCACTTTATTCATTTAAGTTACACTGTTCACTTTCATCACATTATTCACTTAGGTTACACTGTTCACTTTCATCACTTTATTCATTTAAGTTACACTGTTCACTTTCATCACATTTTTCACTTATGTTACACTGTTCACTTTCATCACATTATTCACTTAGGTTACACTGTTCACTTTCATCACATTATTCACTTATGTTACACTGTTCACTTTCATCACATTATTCACTTATGTTACACTGTTCACTTTCATCACATTATTCACTTAGGTTACACTGTTCACTTTCATCACATTATTCACTTATGTTACACTGTTCACTTTCATCACATTATTCATTTAAGTTACACTGTTCACTTTCATCACATTTTTCACTTATGTTACACTGTTCACTTTCATCACATTATTCACTTAGGTTACACTGTTCACTTTCATCACATTATTCACTTATGTTACACTGTTCACTTTCATCACATTATTCACTTAGGTTACACTGTTCACTTTCATCACTTTATTCACTTAGGTTACACTGTTCACTTTCATCACTTTATTCACTTAGGTTACACTGTTCACTTTCATCACATTATTATTCACTTAGGTTACACTGTTCACTTTCATCACATTATTCACTTAGGTTACACTGTTCACTTTCATCACATTATTCACTTAGGTTACACTGTTAACTTTCATCACTTTATTCACTTAGGTTACACTGTTAACTTTCATCACATTATTATTCACTTAGGTTACACTGTTCACTTTCATCACATTATTATTCACTTAGGTTACACTGTTCACTTTCATCACATTATTCACTTATGTTACACTGTTCACTTTCATCACATTATTCACTTATGTTACACTGTTCACTTTCATCACTTTATTCACTTATGTTACACTGTTCACTTTCATCACATTATTCACTTAGGTTACACTGTTCACTTTCATCACTTTATTCACTTATGTTACACTGTTCACTTTCATCACATTTTTCACTTAGGTTACACTGTTCACTTTCATCACTTTATTCACTTATGTTACACTGTTCACTTTCATCACATTATTCACTTAGGTTACACTGTTCACTTTCATCACTTTATTCACTTATGTTACACTGTTCACTTTCATCACATTTTTCACTTAGGTTACACTGTTCACTTTCATCACATTATTCACTTATGTTACACTGTTCACGTTCACCACATTATTCACTTAGGTTACACTGTTCACTTTCATCACTTTATTCACTTAGGTTACACTGTTAACTTTCATCACATTATTATTCACTTAGGTTACACTGTTCACTTTCATCACATTATTCACTTAGGTTACACTGTTCACTTTCATCACATTATTCACTTAGGTTACACTGTTCACATTCATCACATTATTCACTTAGGTTACACTGTTCACTTTCATCACATTATTCACTTAGGTTACACTGTTCACTTTCATCACATTATTCACTTAGGTTACACTGTTCACTTTCATCACATTATTCACTTAGGTTACACTGTTCACTTTCATCACATTATTATTCACTTAGGTTACACTGTTCACTTTCATCACATTATTATTCACTTAGGTTACACTGTTCACTTTCATCACATTATTCACTTAGGTTACACTGTTCACTTTCATCACATTATTCACTTAGGTTACACTGTTCACTTTCATCACATTATTCACTTAGGTTACACTGTTCACTTTCATCACTTTATTCACTTAGGTTACACTGTTCACTTTCATCACATTATTCACTTAGGTTACACTGTTCACTTTCATCACATTATTCACTTAGGTTACACTGTTCACTTTCATCACATTATTCACTTAGGTTACACTGTTCACTTTCATCACTTTATTCACTTATGTTACACTGTTCACTTTCATCACATTATTCACTTAGGTTACACTGTTCACTTTCATCACATTATTCACTTAGATTACACTGTTCACTTTCATCACTTTATTCACTTAGGTTACACTGTTCACTTTCATCACTTTATTCACTTATGTTACACTGTTCACTTTCATCACTTTATTCACTTATGTTACACTGTTCCCTTTCACCACTTTATTCACTTATGTTACACTGTTCACTTTCATCACTTTATTCACTTATGTTACACTGTTCACTTTCATCACTTTATTCACTTAGGTTACACTGTTCACTTTCATCACTTTATTCACTTATGTTACACTGTTCACTTTCACCACTTTATTCACTTATGTTACACTGTTCACTTTCATCACTTTATTCACTTAGGTTACACTGTTCACTTTCATCACTTTATTCACTTATGTTACACTGTTCACTTTCACCACTTTATTCACTTAGGTTACACTGTTCACTTTCACCACATTATTCACTTATGTTACACTGTTCACTTTCATCACTTTATTCACTTATGTTACACTGTTCACTTTCACCACATTATTCACTTAGGTTACACTGTTCACTTTCACCACTTTATTCACTTAGGTTACACTGTTCACTTTCACCACATTATTCACTTAGGTTACACTGTTCACTTTCATCACTTTATTCACTTAGGTTACACTGTTCACATTCATCACTTTATTCACTTAGATTACACTGTTCCCTTTCATCACTTTATTCACTTAGGTTACACTGTTCACTTTCATCACATTATTCACTTAGGTTACACTGTTCACTTTCACCACTTTATTCACTTAGGTAACACTGTTCACTTTCATCACTTTATTCACTTAGGTTACACTGTTCACTTTCACCACTTTATTCACTTAGGTTACACTGTTCACTTTCACCACTTTATTCACTTAGGTTACACTGTTCACTTTCACCACTTTATTCACTTAGGTTACACTGTTCACTTTCACCACTTTATTCACTTAGGTTACACTGTTCACTTTCACCACTTTATTCACTTAGGTTACACTGTTCACTTTCACCACTTTATTCACTTAGGTTACACTGTTCACTTTCATCACTTTATTCACTTAGGTTACACTGTTCACTTTCATCACTTTATTCACTTAGGTTACACTGTTCACTTTCATCACATTATTCACTTAGGTTACACTGTTCACTTTCATCACTTTATTCACTTAGGTTACACTGTTCACTTTCATCACATTATTCACTTAGATTACACTGTTCACTTTCATCACTTTATTCACTTAGATTACACTGTTCACTTTCATCACATTATTCACTTAGGTTACACTGTTCACTTTCATCACTTTATTCACTTAGGTTACACTGTTCACTTTCACCACTTTATTCACTTAGGTTACACTGTTCACTTTCATCACTTTATTCACTTAGGTTACACTGTTCACTTTCATCACATTATTCACTTAGATTACACTGTTCACTTTCATCACTTTATTCACTTAGATTACACTGTTCACTTTCATCACATTATTCACTTAGGTTACACTGTTCACTTTCATCACTTTATTCACTTAGATTACACTGTTCACTTTCACCACTTTATTCACTTAGGTTACACTGTTCACTTTCATCACATTATTCACTTAGGTTACACTGTTCACTTTCATCACTTTATTCACTTAGGTTACACTGTTCACTTTCATCACTTTATTCACTTAGATTACACTGTTCCCTTTCATCACTTTATTCACTTAGGTTACACTGTTCACATTCATCACTTTATTCACTTAGATTACACTGTTCCCTTTCATCACTTTATTCACTTAGGTTACACTGTTCACTTTCATCACTTTATTCACTTATGTTACACTGTTCACTTTCATCACATTATTCACTTAGGTTACACTGTTCACATTCATCACTTTATTCACTTAGGTTACACTGTTCATTTTCATCACATTATTCACTTAGATTACACTGTTCCCTTTCACCACTTTATTCACTTAGGTTACACTGTTCACTTTCATCACATTATTCACTTATGTTACACTGTTCCCTTTCACCACTTTATTCACTTAGGTTACACTGTTCACTTTCATCACTTTATTCACTTATGTTACACTGTTCACTTTCATCACTTTATTCACTTAGGTTACACTGTTCACTTTCACCACTTTATTCACTTAGGTTACACTGTTCACTTTCACCACATTATTCACTTAGGTTACACTGTTCACTTTCATCACTTTATTCACTTAGGTTACACTGTTCACATTCATCACTTTATTCACTTAGGTTACACTGTTCACTTTCATCACTTTATTCACTTAGGTTACACTGTTCACATTCATCACTTTATTCACTTAGGTTACACTGTTCATTTTCATCACATTATTCACTTAGATTACACTGTTCCCTTTCACCACTTTATTCACTTAGGTTACACTGTTCACTTTCATCACTTTATTCACTTATGTTACACTGTTCACTTTCATCACTTTATTCACTTAGGTTACACTGTTCACTTTCACCACTTTATTCACTTAGGTTACACTGTTCACTTTCACCACATTATTCACTTAGGTTACACTGTTCACTTTCATCACTTTATTCACTTAGGTTACACTGTTCACATTCATCACTTTATTCACTTAGGTTACACTGTTCACTTTCACCACATTATTCACTTAGGTTACACTGTTCACTTTCATCACATTATTCACTTGGGTTACACTGTTCACTTTCATCACATTATTCACTTAGGTTACACTGTTCACTTTCATCACTTTATTCACTTATGTTACACTGTTCACTTTCATCACATTATTCACTTAGGTTACACTGTTCACTTTCATCACTTTATTCACTTAGGTTACACTGTTCACTTTCATCACTTTATTCACTTAGGTTACACTGTTCACTTTCATCACTTTATTCACTTAGGTTACACTGTTCACTTTCATCACTTTATTCACTTAGGTTACACTGTTCACTTTCATCACTTTATTCACTTAGGTTACACTGTTCACTTTCATCACTTTATTCACTTATGTTACACTGTTCACTTTCATCACATTATTCACTTAGGTTACACTGTTCACATTCATCACTTTATTCACTTAGGTTACACTGTTCATTTTCATCACATTATTCACTTAGATTACACTGTTCCCTTTCACCACTTTATTCACTTAGGTTACACTGTTCACTTTCATCACATTATTCACTTATGTTACACTGTTCACTTTCATCACTTTATTCACTTATGTTACACTGTTCACTTTCATCACTTTATTCACTTAGGTTACACTGTTCACTTTCACCACTTTATTCACTTAGGTTACACTGTTCACTTTCACCACATTATTCACTTAGGTTACACTGTTCACTTTCATCACTTTATTCACTTAGGTTACACTGTTCACATTCATCACTTTATTCACTTAGGTTACACTGTTCACTTTCATCACATTATTCACTTAGGTTACACTGTTCACTTTCATCACATTATTCACTTAGGTTACACTGTTCACTTTCACCACTTTATTCACTTAGGTTACACTGTTCACTTTCACCACATTATTCACTTAGGTTACACTGTTCACTTTCATCACTTTATTCACTTAGGTTACACTGTTCACATTCATCACTTTATTCACTTAGGTTACACTGTTCACTTTCATCACATTATTCACTTAGGTTACACTGTTCACTTTCATCACATTATTCACTTAGGTTACACTGTTCACTTTCACCACTTTATTCACTTAGGTTACACTGTTCACTTTCATCACTTTATTCACTTAGGTTACACTGTTCACTTTCACCACATTATTCACTTAGGTTACACTGTTCACTTTCATCACTTTATTCACTTAGGTTACACTGTTCACATTCATCACTTTATTCACTTAGGTTACACTGTTCCCTTTCATCACTTTATTCACTTAGGTTACACTGTTCACTTTCATCACATTATTCACTTAGGTTACACTGTTCACTTTCACCACTTTATTCACTTAGGTTACACTGTTCACTTTCATCACTTTATTCACTTATGTTACACTGTTCACTTTCACCACTTTATTCACTTAGGTTACACTGTTCACTTTCATCACTTTATTCACTTAGGTTACACTGTTCACTTTCATCACATTATTCACTTAGGTTACACTGTTCACTTTCATCACATTATTCACTTAGATTACACTGTTCACTTTCATCACTTTATTCACTTAGATTACACTGTTCACTTTCATCACATTATTCACTTAGATTACACTGTTCACTTTCATCACTTTATTCACTTAGGTTACACTGTTCACTTTCACCACTTTATTCACTTAGGTTACACTGTTCACTTTCATCACATTATTCACTTAGGTTACACTGTTCACTTTCATCACTTTATTCACTTAGATTACACTGTTCACTTTCATCACTTTATTCACTTATGTTACACTGTTCACTTTCATCACATTATTCACTTAGGTTACACTGTTCACTTTCATCACATTATTCACTTAGGTTACACTGTTCACTTTCATCACTTTATTCACTTATGTTACACTGTTCACTTTCATCACTTTATTCACTTATGTTACACTGTTCACTTTCATCACATTATTCACTTAGGTTACACTGTTCACTTTCATCACTTTATTCACTTAGGTTACACTGTTCACTTTCATCACTTTATTCACTTAGGTTACACTGTTCACTTTCATCACTTTATTCACTTAGGTTACACTGTTCACTTTCATCACTTTATTCACTTAGGTTACACTGTTCACTTTCATCACTTTATTCACTTAGGTTACACTGTTCACTTTCATCACTTTATTCACTTAGGTTACACTGTTCACTTTCATCACTTTATTCACTTAGGTTACACTGTTCACTTTCATCACTTTATTCACTTAGGTTACACTGTTCACTTTCATCACATTATTCACTTAGGTTACACTGTTCACTTTCATCACATTATTCACTTAGGTTACACTGTTCACATTCATCACTTTATTCACTTAGGTTACACTGTTCATTTTCATCACATTATTCACTTAGATTACACTGTTCCCTTTCACCACTTTATTCACTTAGGTTACACTGTTCACTTTCATCACATTATTCACTTAGGTTACACAGTTCACTTTCATCACATTATTCACTTAGGTTACACTGTTCACTTTCATCACATTATTATTCACTTAGGTTACACTGTTCACTTTCATCACATTATTCACTTAGGTTACACTGTTCACTTTCATCACATTATTCACTTAGGTTACACTGTTCACTTTCATCACATTATTCACTTAGGTTACACTGTTCACTTTCATCACATTATTCACTTAGGTTACACTGTTCACTTTCATCACATTATTCACTTAGGTTACACTGTTCACTTTCATCACATTATTCACTTAGGTTACACTGTTCACTTTCATCACATTATTCACTTAGATTACACTGTTCACTTTCATCACTTTATTCACTTATGTTACACTGTTCACTTTCATCACTTTATTCACTTAGGTTACACTGTTCACTTTCATCACATTATTCACTTAGGTTACACTGTTCACTTTCACCACTTTATTCACTTAGGTTACACTGTTCACTTTCATCACTTTATTCACTTAGGTTACACTGTTCACTTTCATCACTTTATTCACTTATGTTACACTGTTCACTTTCATCACTTTATTCACTTAGGTTACACTGTTCACTTTCATCACTTTATTCACTTAGGTTACACTGTTCACTTTCATCACTTTATTCACTTAGGTTACACTGTTCACTTTCATCACTTTATTCACTTATGTTACACTGTTCACTTTCATCACTTTATTCACTTAGGTTACACTGTTCACTTTCATCACTTTATTCACTTAGGTTACACTGTTCACTTTCATCACTTTATTCACTTAGGTTACACTGTTCACTTTCATCACTTTATTCACTTAGGTTACACTGTTCACTTTCATCACTTTATTCACTTAGATTACACTGTTCACTTTCATCACATTATTCACTTAGGTTACACTGTTCACATTCATCACTTTATTCACTTAGATTACACTGTTCACTTTCATCACTTTATTCACTTAGGTTACACTGTTCACTTTCATCACTTTATTCACTTAGGTTACACTGTTCACTTTCATCACTTTATTCACTTAGATTACACTGTTCACTTTCATCACTTTATTCACTTATGTTACACTGTTCACTTTCATCACTTTATTCACTTAGGTTACACTGTTCACTTTCATCACTTTATTCACTTAGATTACACTGTTCACTTTCATCACTTTATTCACTTATGTTACACTGTTCACTTTCATCACTTTATTCACTTAGGTTACACTGTTCACTTTCATCACTTTATTCACTTAGGTTACACTGTTCACTTTCATCACTTTATTCACTTAGGTTACACTGTTCACTTTCATCACTTTATTCACTTAGGTTACACTGTTCACTTTCATCACTTTATTCACTTAGGTTACACTGTTCACTTTCATCACTTTATTCACTTAGGTTACACTGTTCACTTTCATCACTTTATTCACTTAGGTTACACTGTTCACTTTCATCACTTTATTCACTTATGTTACACTGTTCACTTTCATCACATTATTCACTTATGTTACACTGTTCACTTTCATCACATTATTCACTTAGGTTACACTGTTCACTTTCATCACATTATTCACTTAGGTTACACTGTTCACTTTCATCACATTATTCACTTAGGTTACACTGTTCACTTTCACCACATTATTCACTTATGTTACACTGTTCACTTTCATCACTTTATTCACTTATGTTACACTGTTCACTTTCATCACATTATTCACTTATGTTACACTGTTCACTTTCATCACATTATTCACTTAGGTTACACTGTTCACTTTCATCACATTATTCACTTAGGTTACACTGTTCACTTTCATCACTTTATTCACTTATGTTACACTGTTCACTTTCATCACATTATTCACTTATGTTACACTGTTCACTTTCATCACATTTTTCACTTAGGTTACACTGTTCACATTCATCACTTTATTCACTTATGTTACACTGTTCACTTTCATCACATTATTCACTTAGGTTACACTGTTCACTTTCATCACATTATTCACTTATGTTACACTGTTCACTTTCATCACTTTATTCACTTATGTTACACTGTTCACTTTCATCACATTATTCACTTATGTTACACTGTTCACTTTCATCACATTATTCACTTAGGTTACACTGTTCACATTCATCACTTTATTCACTTATGTTACACTGTTCACTTTCATCACTTTATTCACTTAGGTTACACTGTTCACTTTCATCACTTTATTCACTTAGGTTACACTGTTCACTTTCATCACTTTATTCACTTAGATTACACTGTTCACTTTCATCACTTTATTCACTTATGTTACACTGTTCACATTCATCACATTATTCACGTAGGTTACACTGTTCACTTTCATCACATTATTCACTTAGGTTACACTGTTCACTTTCATCACTTTATTCACTTAGGTTACACTGTTCACTTTCATCACTTTATTCACTTAGGTTACACTGTTCCCTTTCACCACTTTATTCACTTAGGTTACACTGTTCACTTTCATCACTTTATTCACTTAGGTTACACTGTTCACTTTCATCACTTTATTCACTTAGGTTACACTGTTCACTTTCACCACTTTATTCACTTAGGTTACACTGTTCACTTTCATCACATTATTCACTTAGGTTACACTGTTCACTTTCACCACTTTATTCACTTAGGTTACACTGTTCACTTTCATCACATTATTCACTTAGATTACACTGTTCCCTTTCACCACTTTATTCACTTAGGTTACACTGTTCACTTTCATCACATTATTCACTTAGGTTACACTGTTCACTTTCATCACATTATTCACTTAGGTTACACTGTTCACTTTCATCACTTTATTATTCACTTAGGTTACACTGTTCACTTTCACCACTTTATTCACTTAGGTTACACTGTTCACTTTCATCACATTATTCACTTAGGTTACACTGTTCACTTTCACCACTTTATTCACTTAGGTTACACTGTTCACTTTCATCACATTATTCACTTAGATTACACTGTTCCCTTTCACCACTTTATTCACTTAGGTTACACTGTTCACTTTCACCACTTTATTCACTTAGGTTACACTGTTCACTTTCATCACATTATTCACTTAGGTTACACTGTTCACTTTCATCACATTATTCACTTAGGTTACACTGTTCACTTTCACCACTTTATTCACTTAGGTTACACTGTTCACTTTCATCACATTATTCACTTAGATTACACTGTTCCCTTTCACCACTTTATTCACTTAGGTTACACTGTTCACTTTCATCACATTATTCACTTAGGTTACACTGTTCACTTTCATCACTTTATTATTCACTTAGGTTACACTGTTCACTTTCACCACTTTATTCACTTAGATTACACTGTTCACTTTCATCACTTTATTCACTTAGGTTACACTGTTCACTTTCACCACTTTATTCACTTAGATTACACTGTTCACTTTCATCACATTATTCACTTAGGTTACACTGTTCACTTTCACCACTTTATTCACTTAGATTACACTGTTCACTTTCATCACTTTATTCACTTAGGTTACACTGTTCACTTTCATCACTTTATTCACTTAGGTTACACTGTTCACTTTCATCACTTTATTCACTTAGGTTACACTGTTCACTTTCACCACTTTATTCACTTAGGTTACACTGTTCACTTTCATCACTTTATTCACTTAGATTACACTGTTCACTTTCATCACTTTATTCACTTAGATTACACTGTTCACTTTCATCACTTTATTCACTTATGTTACACTGTTCACTTTCATCACTTTATTCACTTAGATTACACTGTTCACTTTCATCACTTTATTCACTTAGATTACACTGTTCACTTTCACCACTTTATTCACTTAGATTACACTGTTCACTTTCATCACATTATTCACTTAGGTTACACTGTTCACTTTCACCACTTTATTCACTTAGATTACACTGTTCACTTTCATCACTTTATTCACTTAGGTTACACTGTTCACTTTCATCACATTATTCACTTAGGTTACACTGTTCACTTTCACCACTTTATTCACTTAGGTTACACTGTTCACTTTCACCACTTTATTCACTTAGGTTACACTGTTCACTTTCATCACTTTATTCACTTAGATTACACTGTTCACTTTCACCACTTTATTCACTTAGGTTACACTGTTCACTTTCATCACTTTATTCACTTAGATTACACTGTCCACTTTCATCACTTTATTCACTTAGATTACACTGTTCACTTTCACCACTTTATTCACTTATGTTACACTGTTCACTTTCATCACTTTATTCACTTAGGTTACACTGTTCACTTTCATCACTTTATTCACTTAGGTTACACTGTTCACTTTCATCACTTTATTCACTTAGATTACACTGTTCACTTTCACCACTTTATTCACTTAGGTTACACTGTTCACTTTCATCACTTTATTCACTTAGGTTACACTGTTCACTTTCATCACTTTATTCACTTAGGTTACACTGTTCACTTTCATCACTTTATTCACTTAGATTACACTGTTCACTTTCATCACTTTATTCACTTAGATTACACTGTTCACTTTCATCACTTTATTCACTTAGATTACACTGTTCACTTTCATCACTTTATTCACTTAGGTTACACTGTTCACTTTCATCACTTTATTCACTTAGATTACACTGTTCACTTTCATCACTTTATTCACTTAAGTTACACTGTTCACTTTCACCACTTTATTCACTTAGATTACACTGTTCACTTTCATCACTTTATTCACTTAGATTACACTGTTCACTTTCATCACTTTATTCACTTAGGTTACACTGTTCACTTTCATCACTTTATTCACTTAAGTTACACTGTTCACTTTCACCACTTTATTCACTTAGATTACACTGTTCACTTTCATCACTTTATTCACTTAGATTACACTGTTCACTTTCATCACTTTATTCACTTAGGTTACACTGTTCACTTTCATCACTTTATTCACTTAGATTACACTGTTCACTTTCATCACTTTATTCACTTAGATTACACTGTTCACTTTCATCACTTTATTCACTTAGGTTACACTGTTCACTTTCATCACTTTATTCACTTAGATTACACTGTTCACTTTCATCACTTTATTCACTTAGGTTACACTGTTCACTTTCATCACTTTATTCACTTAGATTACACTGTTCACTTTCATCACTTTATTCACTTAGGTTACACTGTTCACTTTCATCACTTTATTCACTTAGGTTACACTGTTCACTTTCATCACTTTATTCACTTAGGTTACACTGTTCACTTTCATCACTTTATTCACTTAGATTACACTGTTCACTTTCATCACTTTATTCACTTAGGTTACACTGTTCACTTTCATCACTTTATTCACTTAGATTACACTGTTCACTTTCATCACTTTATTCACTTAGGTTACACTGTTCACTTTCATCACTTTATTCACTTAGATTACACTGTTCACTTTCATCACTTTATTCACTTAGGTTACACTGTTCACTTTCATCACTTTATTCACTTAAGTTACACTGTTCACTTTCATCACTTTATTCACTTAAGTTACACTGTTCACTTTCATCACATTATTCACTTAGGTTACACTGTTCACGTTCACCACTTTATTCACTTAGATTACACTGTTCACTTTCATCACATTATTCACTTATGTTACACTGTTCACTTTCATCACATTATTCACTTAGGTTACACTGTTCACTTTCATCACATTATTCACTTATGTTACACTGTTCACTTTCATCACTTTATTCATTTAAGTTACACTGTTCACTTTCATCACTTTATTCACTTAGGTTACACTGTTCACTTTCATCACATTATTCACTTTGGTTACACTGTTCACTTTCATCACATTATTCACTTAGGTTACACTGTTCACTTTCATCACATTATTCACTTAGGTTACACTGTTCACTTTCATCACTTTATTCATTTAAGTTACACTGTTCACTTTCATGACATTTTTCACTTATGTTACACTGTTCACTTTCATCACTTTATTCACTTATGTTACACTGTTCACTTTCATCACATTATTCACTTAGGTTACACTGTTCACTTTCATCACATTATTCATTTAAGTTACACTGTTCACTTTCATCACATTATTCACTTAGGTTACACTGTTCACTTTCATCACATTATTCATTTAAGTTACACTGTTCACTTTCATCACATTATTCACTTATGTTACACTGTTCACTTTCATCACATTTTTCACTTATGTTACACTGTTCACTTTCATCACATTATTCACTTATGTTACACTGTTCACTTTCATCACATTTTTCACTTATGTTACACTGTTCACTTTCATCACATTATTCATTTAAGTTACACTGTTCACTTTCATCACATTTTTCACTTATGTTACACTGTTCACTTTCATCACATTTTTCACTTATGTTACACTGTTCACTTTCATCACATTATTCACTTAGGTTACACTGTTCACTTTCATCACATTATTCACTTATGTTACACTGTTCACTTTCATCACATTATTCACTTAGGTTACACTGTTCACTTTCATCACTTTATTCACTTAGGTTACACTGTTCACTTTCATCACTTTATTCACTTAGGTTACACTGTTCACTTTCATCACATTATTATTCACTTAGGTTACACTGTTCACTTTCATCACATTATTCACTTAGGTTACACTGTTCACTTTCATCACATTATTCACTTAGGTTACACTGTTAACTTTCATCACTTTATTCACTTAGGTTACACTGTTAACTTTCATCACATTATTATTCACTTAGGTTACACTGTTCACTTTCATCACATTATTCACTTAGGTTACACTGTTCACTTTCATCACATTATTCACTTATGTTACACTGTTCACTTTCATCACATTATTCACTTATGTTACACTGTTCACTTTCATCACTTTATTCACTTATGTTACACTGTTCACTTTCATCACATTATTCACTTAGGTTACACTGTTCACTTTCATCACTTTATTCACTTATGTTACACTGTTCACTTTCATCACATTTTTCACTTAGGTTACACTGTTCACTTTCATCACTTTATTCACTTATGTTACACTGTTCACTTTCATCACTTTATTCACTTAGGTTACACTGTTCACTTTCATCACATTATTCACTTAGGTTACACTGTTCACTTTCATCACATTATTCACTTATGTTACACTGTTCACGTTCACCACATTATTCACTTAGGTTACACTGTTCACTTTCATCACTTTATTCACTTAGGTTACACTGTTAACTTTCATCACATTATTATTCACTTAGGTTACACTGTTCACTTTCATCACTTTATTCACTTAGGTTACACTGTTAACTTTCATCACATTATTATTCACTTAGGTTACACTGTTCACTTTCATCACTTTATTCACTTATGTTACACTGTTCACTTTCATCACATTTTTCACTTAGGTTACACTGTTCACTTTCATCACTTTATTCACTTAGGTTACACTGTTAACTTTCATCACATTATTATTCACTTAGGTTACACTGTTCACTTTCATCACATTATTATTCACTTAGATTACACTGTTCACTTTCATCACTTTATTCACTTAGGTTACACTGTTCACTTTCATCACATTATTCACTTAGGTTACACTGTTCACTTTCATCACATTATTCACTTAGGTTACACTGTTCACTTTCATCACATTATTCACTTAGGTTACACTGTTCACTTTCATCACATTATTATTCACTTAGGTTACACTGTTCACTTTCATCACATTATTATTCACTTAGGTTACACTGTTCACTTTCATCACATTATTCACTTAGGTTACACTGTTCACTTTCATCACATTATTCACTTAGGTTACACTGTTCACTTTCATCACATTATTCACTTAGGTTACAATGTTCACTTTCATCACATTATTCACTTAGGTTACACTGTTCACTTTCATCACATTATTCACTTAGATTACACTGTTCACTTTCATCACTTTATTCACTTAGGTTACACTGTTCACTTTCATCACTTTATTCACTTATGTTACACTGTTCACTTTCATCACTTTATTCACTTATGTTACACTGTTCCCTTTCACCACTTTATTCACTTATGTTACACTGTTCACTTTCATCACTTTATTCACTTATGTTACACTGTTCACTTTCATCACTTTATTCACTTAGGTTACACTGTTCACTTTCATCACTTTATTCACTTATGTTACACTGTTCACTTTCACCACTTTATTCACTTATGTTACACTGTTCACTTTCATCACTTTATTCACTTAGGTTACACTGTTCACTTTCATCACTTTATTCACTTATGTTACACTGTTCACTTTCACCACTTTATTCACTTAGGTTACACTGTTCACTTTCACCACATTATTCACTTAGGTTACACTGTTCACTTTCATCACTTTATTCACTTATGTTACACTGTTCACTTTCATCACTTTATTCACTTAGGTTACACTGTTCACTTTCACCACTTTATTCACTTAGGTTACACTGTTCACTTTCACCACATTATTCACTTAGGTTACACTGTTCACTTTCATCACTTTATTCACTTATGTTACACTGTTCACTTTCATCACTTTATTCACTTAGGTTACACTGTTCACTTTCACCACTTTATTCACTTAGGTTACACTGTTCACTTTCACCACATTATTCACTTAGGTTACACTGTTCACTTTCATCACTTTATTCACTTAGGTTACACTGTTCACTTTCATCACTTTATTCACTTATGTTACACTGTTCACTTTCATCACTTTATTCACTTAGGTTACACTGTTCACTTTCACCACTTTATTCACTTAGGTTACACTGTTCACTTTCACCACATTATTCACTTAGGTTACACTGTTCACTTTCATCACTTTATTCACTTAGGTTACACTGTTCACTTTCATCACTTTATTCACTTATGTTACACTGTTCACTTTCACCACTTTATTCACTTAGGTTACACTGTTCACTTTCATCACTTTATTCACTTAGGTTACACTGTTCACTTTCACCACTTTATTCACTTAGGTTACACTGTTCACTTTCATCACTTTATTCACTTAGGTTACACTGTTCACTTTCATCACTTTATTCACTTATGTTACACTGTTCACTTTCATCACTTTATTCACTTAGGTTACACTGTTCACTTTCACCACTTTATTCACTTAGGTTACACTGTTCACTTTCATCACTTTATTCACTTATGTTACAATGTTCACTTTCATCACTTTATTCACTTAGGTTACACTGTTCACTTTCATCACATTATTCACTTATGTTACACTGTTCACTTTCATCACATTATTCACTTAGATTACACTGTTCACTTTCATCACTTTATTCACTTAGATTACACTGTTCACTTTCATCACATTATTCACTTAGGTTACACTGTTCACTTTCATCACTTTATTCACTTAGATTACACTGTTCACTTTCATCACTTAGGTTACACTGTTCACTTTCACCACTTTATTCACTTAGGTTACACTGTTCACTTTCATCACATTATTCACTTAGGTTACACTGTTCACTTTCATCACATTATTCACTTAGGTTACACTGTTCACTTTCATCACTTTATTCACTTAGGTTACACTGTTCACTTTCATCACTTTATTCACTTATGTTACACTGTTCACTTTCACCACTTTATTCACTTAGGTTACACTGTTCACTTTCATCACTTTATTCACTTAGATTACACTGTTCACTTTCATCACTTTATTCACTTAGGTTACACTGTTCACTTTCACCACTTTATTCACTTAGGTTACACTGTTCACTTTCATCACATTATTCACTTAGGTTACACTGTTCACTTTCACCACATTATTCACTTAGGTTACACTGTTCACTTTCATCACTTTTTTCACTTAGGTTACACTGTTCACTTTCATCACTTTATTCACTTATGTTACACTGTTCACTTTCACCACTTTATTCACTTAGGTTACACTGTTCACTTTCATCACTTTATTCACTTAGGTTACACTGTTCACTTTCATCACTTTATTCACTTAGGTTACACTGTTCACTTTCATCACTTTATTCACTTATGTTACACTGTTCACTTTCACCACTTTATTCACTTAGGTTACACTGTTCACTTTCATCACATTATTCACTTAGGTTACACTGTTCACTTTCATCACTTTATTCACTTAGATTACACTGTTCACTTTCATCACTTTATTCACTTAGGTTACACTGTTCACTTTCACCACTTTATTCACTTAGGTTACACTGTTCACTTTCATCACATTATTCACTTAGGTTACACTGTTCACTTTCATCACATTATTCACTTAGGTTACACTGTTCACTTTCATCACTTTATTCACTTAGGTTACACTGTTCACTTTCATCACTTTATTCACTTATGTTACACTGTTCACTTTCACCACTTTATTCACTTAGATTACACTGTTCACTTTCATCACATTATTCACTTAGGTTACACTGTTCACTTTCATCACATTATTCACTTAGGTTACACTGTTCACTTTCATCACTTTATTCACTTAGGTTACACTGTTCACTTTCATCACTTTATTCACTTAGGTTACACTGTTCACTTTCATCACTTTATTCACTTAGATTACACTGTTCACTTTCATCACTTTATTCACTTAGGTTACACTGTTCACTTTCACCACTTTATTCACTTAGGTTACACTGTTCACTTTCATCACATTATTCACTTAGGTTACACTGTTCACTTTCACCACATTATTCACTTAGATTACACTGTTCACTTTCATCACTTTATTCACTTAGGTTACACTGTTCACTTTCATCACTTTATTCACTTAGGTTACACTGTTCACTTTCATCACTTTATTCACTTAGGTTACACTGTTCACTTTCATCACTTTATTCACTTATGTTACACTGTTCACTTTCACCACTTTATTCACTTAGGTTACACTGTTCACTTTCACCACTTTATTCACTTAGGTTACACTGTTCACTTTCATCACTTTATTCACTTAGGTTACACTGTTCACTTTCATCACTTTATTCACTTATGTTACACTGTTCACTTTCACCACTTTATTCACTTAGGTTACACTGTTCACTTTCATCACTTTATTCACTTATGTTACACTGTTCACTTTCACCACTTTATTCACTTAGGTTACACTGTTCACTTTCATCACTTTATTCACTTAGGTTACACTGTTCACTTTCATCACTTTATTCACTTATGTTACACTGTTCACTTTCACCACTTTATTCACTTAGGTTACACTGTTCACTTTCATCACTTTATTCACTTATGTTACACTGTTCACTTTCATCACTTTATTCACTTAGGTTACACTGTTCACTTTCATCACATTATTCACTTATGTTACACTGTTCACTTTCATCACATTATTCACTTAGATTACACTGTTCACTTTCATCACTTTATTCACTTAGATTACACTGTTCACTTTCATCACATTATTCACTTAGGTTACACTGTTCACTTTCATCACTTTATTCACTTAGATTACACTGTTCACTTTCATCACTTTATTCACTTAGGTTACACTGTTCACTTTCACCACTTTATTCACTTAGGTTACACTGTTCACTTTCATCACTTTATTCACTTATGTTACACTGTTCACTTTCATCACTTTATTCACTTAGGTTACACTGTTCACTTTCATCACATTATTCACTTATGTTACACTGTTCACTTTCATCACATTATTCACTTAGATTACACTGTTCACTTTCATCACTTTATTCACTTAGATTACACTGTTCACTTTCATCACATTATTCACTTAGGTTACACTGTTCACTTTCATCACTTTATTCACTTAGATTACACTGTTCACTTTCATCACATTATTCACTTAGGTTACACTGTTCACTTTCATCACATTATTCACTTAGGTTACACTGTTCACTTTCATCACTTTATTCACTTAGATTACACTGTTCACTTTCATCACTTTATTCACTTAGGTTACACTGTTCACTTTCATCACTTTATTCACTTAGATTACACTGTTCCCTTTCATCACTTTATTCACTTAGGTTACACTGTTCACATTCATCACTTTATTCACTTAGATTACACTGTTCCCTTTCATCACTTTATTCACTTAGGTTACACTGTTCACTTTCATCACATTATTCACTTAGGTTACACTGTTCACTTTCATCACTTTATTCACTTATGTTACACTGTTCACTTTCATCACATTATTCACTTAGGTTACACTGTTCACTTTCATCACTTTATTCACTTAGGTTACACTGTTCACTTTCATCACTTTATTCACTTAGATTACACTGTTCCCTTTCATCACTTTATTCACTTAGGTTACACTGTTCACTTTCATCACATTATTCACTTAGGTTACACTGTTCACTTTCATCACTTTATTCACTTAGGTTACACTGTTCACTTTCATCACTTTATTCACTTAGGTTACACTGTTCACTTTCATCACTTTATTCACTTAGGTTACACTGTTCACTTTCATCACTTTATTCACTTAGGTTACACTGTTCACTTTCATCACTTTATTCACTTAGGTTACACTGTTCACTTTCATCACTTTATTCACTTAGGTTACACTGTTCACTTTCATCACATTATTCACTTAGGTTACACTGTTCACTTTCATCACATTATTCACTTAGGTTACACTGTTCACATTCATCACTTTATTCACTTAGGTTACACTGTTCATTTTCATCACATTATTCACTTAGATTACACTGTTCACTTTCACCACTTTATTCACTTAGGTTACACTGTTCACTTTCATCACTTTATTCACTTAGGTTACACTGTTCACTTTCACCACTTTATTCACTTAGGTTACACTGTTCACTTTCATCACATTATTCACTTAGGTTACACTGTTCACTTTCATCACATTTTTCACTTAGGTTACACTGTTCACTTTCACCACTTTATTCACTTATGTTACACTGTTCACTTTCATCACATTATTCACTTAGGTTACACTGTTCACTTTCATCACATTTTTCACTTAGGTTACACTGTTCACTTTCACCACTTTATTCACTTATGTTACACTGTTCACTTTCATCACATTATTCACTTAGGTTACACTGTTCACTTTCATCACATTATTCACTTAGGTTACACTGTTCACTTTCATCACATTTTTCACTTAGGTTACACTGTTCACTTTCACCACTTTATTCACTTAGGTTACACTGTTCACTTTCACCACTTTATTCACTTAGGTTACACTGTTCACTTTCACCACTTTATTCACTTAGGTTACACTGTTCACTTTCATCACTTTATTCACTTAGATTACACTGTTCACTTTCACCACTTTATTCACTTAGGTTACACTGTTCACTTTCATCACTTTATTCACTTAGGTTACACTGTTCACTTTCATCACTTTATTCACTTAGGTTACACTGTTCACTTTCATCACTTTATTCACTTAGATTACACTGTTCACTTTCATCACTTTATTCACTTAGATTACACTGTTCACTTTCATCACTTTATTCACTTAGATTACACTGTTCACTTTCATCACTTTATTCACTTAGGTTACACTGTTCACTTTCATCACTTTATTCACTTAGATTACACTGTTCACTTTCATCACTTTATTCACTTAAGTTACACTGTTCACTTTCACCACTTTATTCACTTAGATTACACTGTTCACTTTCATCACTTTATTCACTTAGATTACACTGTTCACTTTCATCACTTTATTCACTTAGGTTACACTGTTCACTTTCATCACTTTATTCACTTAAGTTACACTGTTCACTTTCACCACTTTATTCACTTAGATTACACTGTTCACTTTCATCACTTTATTCACTTAGATTACACTGTTCACTTTCATCACTTTATTCACTTAGGTTACACTGTTCACTTTCATCACTTTATTCACTTAGATTACACTGTTCACTTTCATCACTTTATTCACTTAGATTACACTGTTCACTTTCATCACTTTATTCACTTAGGTTACACTGTTCACTTTCATCACTTTATTCACTTAGATTACACTGTTCACTTTCATCACTTTATTCACTTAGGTTACACTGTTCACTTTCATCACTTTATTCACTTAAGTTACACTGTTCACTTTCATCACTTTATTCACTTAGGTTACACTGTTCACTTTCATCACATTATTCACTTAGGTTACACTGTTCACGTTCACCACTTTATTCACTTAGATTACACTGTTCACTTTCATCACATTATTCACTTATGTTACACTGTTCACTTTCATCACATTATTCACTTAGGTTACACTGTTCACTTTCATCACATTATTCACTTATGTTACACTGTTCACTTTCATCACTTTATTCATTTAAGTTACACTGTTCACTTTCATCACTTTATTCACTTAGGTTACACTGTTCACTTTCATCACATTATTCACTTTGGTTACACTGTTCACTTTCATCACATTATTCACTTAGGTTACACTGTTCACTTTCATCACATTATTCACTTAGGTTACACTGTTCACTTTCATCACATTATTCACTTAGGTTACACTGTTCACTTTCATCACATTATTCACTTTGGTTACACTGTTCACTTTCATCACATTATTCACTTAGGTTACACTGTTCACTTTCATCACATTATTCACTTAGGTTACACTGTTCACTTTCATCACATTATTCACTTATGTTACACTGTTCACTTTCATCACTTTATTCATTTAAGTTACACTGTTCACTTTCATCACTTTATTCACTTAGGTTACACTGTTCACTTTCATCACTTTATTCACTTAGGTTACACTGTTCACTTTCATCACATTATTCACTTAGGTTACACTGTTCACTTTCATCACTTTATTCATTTAAGTTACACTGTTCACTTTCATGACATTTTTCACTTATGTTACACTGTTCACTTTCATCACTTTATTCACTTATGTTACACTGTTCACTTTCATCACATTATTCACTTAGGTTACACTGTTCACTTTCATCACATTATTCATTTAAGTTACACTGTTCACTTTCATCACATTATTCACTTAGGTTACACTGTTCACTTTCATCACATTATTCATTTAAGTTACACTGTTCACTTTCATCACATTATTCACTTATGTTACACTGTTCACTTTCATCACATTTTTCACTTATGTTACACTGTTCACTTTCATCACATTATTCACTTATGTTACACTGTTCACTTTCATCACATTTTTCACTTATGTTACACTGTTCACTTTCATCACATTATTCATTTAAGTTACACTGTTCACTTTCATCACATTTTTCACTTATGTTACACTGTTCACTTTCATCACATTTTTCACTTATGTTACACTGTTCACTTTCATCACATTATTCACTTAGGTTACACTGTTCACTTTCATCACATTATTCACTTATGTTACACTGTTCACTTTCATCACATTATTCACTTAGGTTACACTGTTCACTTTCATCACTTTATTCACTTAGGTTACACTGTTCACTTTCATCACTTTATTCACTTAGGTTACACTGTTCACTTTCATCACATTATTATTCACTTAGGTTACACTGTTCACTTTCATCACATTATTCACTTAGGTTACACTGTTCACTTTCATCACATTATTCACTTAGGTTACACTGTTAACTTTCATCACTTTATTCACTTAGGTTACACTGTTAACTTTCATCACATTATTATTCACTTAGGTTACACTGTTCACTTTCATCACATTATTCACTTAGGTTACACTGTTCACTTTCATCACATTATTCACTTATGTTACACTGTTCACTTTCATCACATTATTCACTTATGTTACACTGTTCACTTTCATCACTTTATTCACTTATGTTACACTGTTCACTTTCATCACATTATTCACTTAGGTTACACTGTTCACTTTCATCACTTTATTCACTTATGTTACACTGTTCACTTTCATCACATTTTTCACTTAGGTTACACTGTTCACTTTCATCACTTTATTCACTTATGTTACACTGTTCACTTTCATCACTTTATTCACTTAGGTTACACTGTTCACTTTCATCACATTATTCACTTAGGTTACACTGTTCACTTTCATCACATTATTCACTTATGTTACACTGTTCACGTTCACCACATTATTCACTTAGGTTACACTGTTCACTTTCATCACTTTATTCACTTAGGTTACACTGTTAACTTTCATCACATTATTATTCACTTAGGTTACACTGTTCACTTTCATCACTTTATTCACTTAGGTTACACTGTTAACTTTCATCACATTATTATTCACTTAGGTTACACTGTTCACTTTCATCACTTTATTCACTTATGTTACACTGTTCACTTTCATCACATTTTTCACTTAGGTTACACTGTTCACTTTCATCACTTTATTCACTTATGTTACACTGTTCACTTTCATCACTTTATTCACTTATGTTACACTGTTCACTTTCATCACATTATTCACTTAGGTTACACTGTTCACTTTCATCACATTATTCACTTATGTTACACTGTTCACGTTCACCACATTATTCACTTAGGTTACACTGTTCACTTTCATCACTTTATTCACTTAGGTTACACTGTTAACTTTCATCACATTATTATTCACTTAGGTTACACTGTTCACTTTCATCACTTTATTCACTTAGGTTACACTGTTAACTTTCATCACATTATTATTCACTTAGGTTACACTGTTCACTTTCATCACATTATTATTCACTTAGATTACACTGTTCACTTTCATCACTTTATTCACTTAGGTTACACTGTTCACTTTCATCACATTATTCACTTAGGTTACACTGTTCACTTTCATCACATTATTCACTTAGGTTACACTGTTCACTTTCATCACATTATTCACTTAGGTTACACTGTTCACTTTCATCACATTATTATTCACTTAGGTTACACTGTTCACTTTCATCACATTATTATTCACTTAGGTTACACTGTTCACTTTCATCACATTATTCACTTAGGTTACACTGTTCACTTTCATCACATTATTCACTTAGGTTACACTGTTCACTTTCATCACATTATTCACTTAGGTTACAATGTTCACTTTCATCACATTATTCACTTAGGTTACACTGTTCACTTTCATCACATTATTCACTTAGATTACACTGTTCACTTTCATCACTTTATTCACTTAGGTTACACTGTTCACTTTCATCACTTTATTCACTTATGTTACACTGTTCACTTTCATCACTTTATTCACTTATGTTACACTGTTCCCTTTCACCACTTTATTCACTTATGTTACACTGTTCACTTTCATCACTTTATTCACTTATGTTACACTGTTCACTTTCATCACTTTATTCACTTAGGTTACACTGTTCACTTTCATCACTTTATTCACTTATGTTACACTGTTCACTTTCACCACTTTATTCACTTATGTTACACTGTTCACTTTCATCACTTTATTCACTTAGGTTACACTGTTCACTTTCATCACTTTATTCACTTATGTTACACTGTTCACTTTCACCACTTTATTCACTTAGGTTACACTGTTCACTTTCACCACATTATTCACTTAGGTTACACTGTTCACTTTCATCACTTTATTCACTTATGTTACACTGTTCACTTTCATCACTTTATTCACTTAGGTTACACTGTTCACTTTCACCACTTTATTCACTTAGGTTACACTGTTCACTTTCACCACATTATTCACTTAGGTTACACTGTTCACTTTCATCACTTTATTCACTTATGTTACACTGTTCACTTTCATCACTTTATTCACTTAGGTTACACTGTTCACTTTCACCACTTTATTCACTTAGGTTACACTGTTCACTTTCATCACTTTATTCACTTAGGTTACACTGTTCACTTTCATCACTTTATTCACTTATGTTACACTGTTCACTTTCATCACTTTATTCACTTAGGTTACACTGTTCACTTTCACCACTTTATTCACTTAGGTTACACTGTTCACTTTCACCACATTATTCACTTAGGTTACACTGTTCACTTTCATCACTTTATTCACTTAGGTTACACTGTTCACTTTCATCACTTTATTCACTTATGTTACACTGTTCACTTTCACCACTTTATTCACTTAGGTTACACTGTTCACTTTCATCACTTTATTCACTTAGGTTACACTGTTCACTTTCACCACTTTATTCACTTAGGTTACACTGTTCACTTTCATCACATTATTCACTTAGGTTACACTGTTCACTTTCATCACATTTTTCACTTAGGTTACACTGTTCACTTTCACCACTTTATTCACTTATGTTACACTGTTCACTTTCATCACTTTATTCACTTAGGTTACACTGTTCACTTTCATCACATTATTCACTTTGGTTACACTGTTCACTTTCATCACATTATTCACTTAGGTTACACTGTTCACTTTCATCACATTATTCACTTAGGTTACACTGTTCACTTTCATCACATTATTCACTTAGGTTACACTGTTCACTTTCATCACATTATTCACTTTGGTTACACTGTTCACTTTCATCACATTATTCACTTAGGTTACACTGTTCACTTTCATCACATTATTCACTTAGGTTACACTGTTCACTTTCATCACATTATTCACTTATGTTACACTGTTCACTTTCATCACTTTATTCATTTAAGTTACACTGTTCACTTTCATCACTTTATTCACTTAGGTTACACTGTTCACTTTCATCACTTTATTCACTTAGGTTACACTGTTCACTTTCATCACATTATTCACTTAGGTTACACTGTTCACTTTCATCACTTTATTCATTTAAGTTACACTGTTCACTTTCATGACATTTTTCACTTATGTTACACTGTTCACTTTCATCACTTTATTCACTTATGTTACACTGTTCACTTTCATCACATTATTCACTTAGGTTACACTGTTCACTTTCATCACATTATTCATTTAAGTTACACTGTTCACTTTCATCACATTATTCACTTATGTTACACTGTTCACTTTCATCACATTATTCACTTATGTTACACTGTTCACTTTCATCACATTTTTCACTTATGTTACACTGTTCACTTTCATCACATTATTCACTTATGTTACACTGTTCACTTTCATCACATTTTTCACTTATGTTACACTGTTCACTTTCATCACATTATTCATTTAAGTTACACTGTTCACTTTCATCACATTTTTCACTTATGTTACACTGTTCACTTTCATCACATTTTTCACTTATGTTACACTGTTCACTTTCATCACATTATTCACTTAGGTTACACTGTTCACTTTCATCACATTATTCACTTATGTTACACTGTTCACTTTCATCACATTATTCACTTAGGTTACACTGTTCACTTTCATCACTTTATTCACTTAGGTTACACTGTTCACTTTCATCACTTTATTCACTTAGGTTACACTGTTCACTTTCATCACATTATTATTCACTTAGGTTACACTGTTCACTTTCATCACATTATTCACTTAGGTTACACTGTTCACTTTCATCACATTATTCACTTAGGTTACACTGTTAACTTTCATCACTTTATTCACTTAGGTTACACTGTTAACTTTCATCACATTATTATTCACTTAGGTTACACTGTTCACTTTCATCACATTATTCACTTAGGTTACACTGTTCACTTTCATCACATTATTCACTTATGTTACACTGTTCACTTTCATCACATTATTCACTTATGTTACACTGTTCACTTTCATCACTTTATTCACTTATGTTACACTGTTCACTTTCATCACATTATTCACTTAGGTTACACTGTTCACTTTCATCACTTTATTCACTTATGTTACACTGTTCACTTTCATCACATTTTTCACTTAGGTTACACTGTTCACTTTCATCACTTTATTCACTTATGTTACACTGTTCACTTTCATCACTTTATTCACTTAGGTTACACTGTTCACTTTCATCACATTATTCACTTAGGTTACACTGTTCACTTTCATCACATTATTCACTTATGTTACACTGTTCACGTTCACCACATTATTCACTTAGGTTACACTGTTCACTTTCATCACTTTATTCACTTAGGTTACACTGTTAACTTTCATCACATTATTATTCACTTAGGTTACACTGTTCACTTTCATCACTTTATTCACTTAGGTTACACTGTTAACTTTCATCACATTATTATTCACTTAGGTTACACTGTTCACTTTCATCACTTTATTCACTTATGTTACACTGTTCACTTTCATCACATTTTTCACTTAGGTTACACTGTTCACTTTCATCACTTTATTCACTTATGTTACACTGTTCACTTTCATCACTTTATTCACTTATGTTACACTGTTCACTTTCATCACATTATTCACTTAGGTTACACTGTTCACTTTCATCACATTATTCACTTATGTTACACTGTTCACGTTCACCACATTATTCACTTAGGTTACACTGTTCACTTTCATCACTTTATTCACTTAGGTTACACTGTTAACTTTCATCACATTATTATTCACTTAGGTTACACTGTTCACTTTCATCACTTTATTCACTTAGGTTACACTGTTAACTTTCATCACATTATTATTCACTTAGGTTACACTGTTCACTTTCATCACATTATTATTCACTTAGATTACACTGTTCACTTTCATCACTTTATTCACTTAGGTTACACTGTTCACTTTCATCACATTATTCACTTAGGTTACACTGTTCACTTTCATCACATTATTCACTTAGGTTACACTGTTCACTTTCATCACATTATTCACTTAGGTTACACTGTTCACTTTCATCACATTATTATTCACTTAGGTTACACTGTTCACTTTCATCACATTATTATTCACTTAGGTTACACTGTTCACTTTCATCACATTATTCACTTAGGTTACACTGTTCACTTTCATCACATTATTCACTTAGGTTACACTGTTCACTTTCATCACATTATTCACTTAGGTTACAATGTTCACTTTCATCACATTATTCACTTAGGTTACACTGTTCACTTTCATCACATTATTCACTTAGATTACACTGTTCACTTTCATCACTTTATTCACTTAGGTTACACTGTTCACTTTCATCACTTTATTCACTTATGTTACACTGTTCACTTTCATCACTTTATTCACTTATGTTACACTGTTCCCTTTCACCACTTTATTCACTTATGTTACACTGTTCACTTTCATCACTTTATTCACTTATGTTACACTGTTCACTTTCATCACTTTATTCACTTAGGTTACACTGTTCACTTTCATCACTTTATTCACTTATGTTACACTGTTCACTTTCACCACTTTATTCACTTATGTTACACTGTTCACTTTCATCACTTTATTCACTTAGGTTACACTGTTCACTTTCATCACTTTATTCACTTATGTTACACTGTTCACTTTCACCACTTTATTCACTTAGGTTACACTGTTCACTTTCACCACATTATTCACTTAGGTTACACTGTTCACTTTCATCACTTTATTCACTTATGTTACACTGTTCACTTTCATCACTTTATTCACTTAGGTTACACTGTTCACTTTCACCACTTTATTCACTTAGGTTACACTGTTCACTTTCACCACATTATTCACTTAGGTTACACTGTTCACTTTCATCACTTTATTCACTTATGTTACACTGTTCACTTTCATCACTTTATTCACTTAGGTTACACTGTTCACTTTCACCACTTTATTCACTTAGGTTACACTGTTCACTTTCATCACTTTATTCACTTAGGTTACACTGTTCACTTTCATCACTTTATTCACTTATGTTACACTGTTCACTTTCATCACTTTATTCACTTAGGTTACACTGTTCACTTTCACCACTTTATTCACTTAGGTTACACTGTTCACTTTCACCACATTATTCACTTAGGTTACACTGTTCACTTTCATCACTTTATTCACTTAGGTTACACTGTTCACTTTCATCACTTTATTCACTTATGTTACACTGTTCACTTTCACCACTTTATTCACTTAGGTTACACTGTTCACTTTCATCACTTTATTCACTTAGGTTACACTGTTCACTTTCACCACTTTATTCACTTAGGTTACACTGTTCACTTTCATCACATTATTCACTTAGGTTACACTGTTCACTTTCATCACATTTTTCACTTAGGTTACACTGTTCACTTTCACCACTTTATTCACTTATGTTACACTGTTCACTTTCATCACATTATTCACTTAGGTTACACTGTTCACTTTCATCACATTTTTCACTTAGGTTACACTGTTCACTTTCACCACTTTATTCACTTAGGTTACACTGTTCACTTTCACCACTTTATTCACTTAGGTTACACTGTTCACTTTCATCACTTTATTCACTTAGATTACACTGTTCACTTTCACCACTTTATTCACTTAGGTTACACTGTTCACTTTCATCACTTTATTCACTTAGGTTACACTGTTCACTTTCATCACTTTATTCACTTAGGTTACACTGTTCACTTTCATCACTTTATTCACTTAGATTACACTGTTCACTTTCATCACTTTATTCACTTAGATTACACTGTTCACTTTCATCACTTTATTCACTTAGATTACACTGTTCACTTTCATCACTTTATTCACTTAGGTTACACTGTTCACTTTCATCACTTTATTCACTTAGATTACACTGTTCACTTTCATCACTTTATTCACTTAAGTTACACTGTTCACTTTCACCACTTTATTCACTTAGATTACACTGTTCACTTTCATCACTTTATTCACTTAGATTACACTGTTCACTTTCATCACTTTATTCACTTAGGTTACACTGTTCACTTTCATCACTTTATTCACTTAAGTTACACTGTTCACTTTCACCACTTTATTCACTTAGATTACACTGTTCACTTTCATCACTTTATTCACTTAGATTACACTGTTCACTTTCATCACTTTATTCACTTAGGTTACACTGTTCACTTTCATCACTTTATTCACTTAGATTACACTGTTCACTTTCATCACTTTATTCACTTAGATTACACTGTTCACTTTCATCACTTTATTCACTTAGGTTACACTGTTCACTTTCATCACTTTATTCACTTAGATTACACTGTTCACTTTCATCACTTTATTCACTTAGGTTACACTGTTCACTTTCATCACTTTATTCACTTAAGTTACACTGTTCACTTTCATCACTTTATTCACTTAGGTTACACTGTTCACTTTCATCACATTATTCACTTAGGTTACACTGTTCACGTTCACCACTTTATTCACTTAGATTACACTGTTCACTTTCATCACATTATTCACTTATGTTACACTGTTCACTTTCATCACATTATTCACTTAGGTTACACTGTTCACTTTCATCACATTATTCACTTATGTTACACTGTTCACTTTCATCACTTTATTCATTTAAGTTACACTGTTCACTTTCATCACTTTATTCACTTAGGTTACACTGTTCACTTTCATCACATTATTCACTTTGGTTACACTGTTCACTTTCATCACATTATTCACTTAGGTTACACTGTTCACTTTCATCACATTATTCACTTAGGTTACACTGTTCACTTTCATCACTTTATTCATTTAAGTTACACTGTTCACTTTCATGACATTTTTCACTTATGTTACACTGTTCACTTTCATCACTTTATTCACTTATGTTACACTGTTCACTTTCATCACATTATTCACTTAGGTTACACTGTTCACTTTCATCACATTATTCATTTAAGTTACACTGTTCACTTTCATCACATTATTCACTTAGGTTACACTGTTCACTTTCATCACATTATTCATTTAAGTTACACTGTTCACTTTCATCACATTATTCACTTATGTTACACTGTTCACTTTCATCACATTTTTCACTTATGTTACACTGTTCACTTTCATCACATTATTCACTTATGTTACACTGTTCACTTTCATCACATTTTTCACTTATGTTACACTGTTCACTTTCATCACATTATTCATTTAAGTTACACTGTTCACTTTCATCACATTTTTCACTTATGTTACACTGTTCACTTTCATCACATTTTTCACTTATGTTACACTGTTCACTTTCATCACATTATTCACTTAGGTTACACTGTTCACTTTCATCACATTATTCACTTATGTTACACTGTTCACTTTCATCACATTATTCACTTAGGTTACACTGTTCACTTTCATCACTTTATTCACTTAGGTTACACTGTTCACTTTCATCACTTTATTCACTTAGGTTACACTGTTCACTTTCATCACATTATTATTCACTTAGGTTACACTGTTCACTTTCATCACATTATTCACTTAGGTTACACTGTTCACTTTCATCACATTATTCACTTAGGTTACACTGTTAACTTTCATCACTTTATTCACTTAGGTTACACTGTTAACTTTCATCACATTATTATTCACTTAGGTTACACTGTTCACTTTCATCACATTATTCACTTAGGTTACACTGTTCACTTTCATCACATTATTCACTTATGTTACACTGTTCACTTTCATCACATTATTCACTTATGTTACACTGTTCACTTTCATCACTTTATTCACTTATGTTACACTGTTCACTTTCATCACATTATTCACTTAGGTTACACTGTTCACTTTCATCACTTTATTCACTTATGTTACACTGTTCACTTTCATCACATTTTTCACTTAGGTTACACTGTTCACTTTCATCACTTTATTCACTTATGTTACACTGTTCACTTTCATCACTTTATTCACTTAGGTTACACTGTTCACTTTCATCACATTATTCACTTAGGTTACACTGTTCACTTTCATCACATTATTCACTTATGTTACACTGTTCACGTTCACCACATTATTCACTTAGGTTACACTGTTCACTTTCATCACTTTATTCACTTAGGTTACACTGTTAACTTTCATCACATTATTATTCACTTAGGTTACACTGTTCACTTTCATCACTTTATTCACTTAGGTTACACTGTTAACTTTCATCACATTATTATTCACTTAGGTTACACTGTTCACTTTCATCACTTTATTCACTTATGTTACACTGTTCACTTTCATCACATTTTTCACTTAGGTTACACTGTTCACTTTCATCACTTTATTCACTTATGTTACACTGTTCACTTTCATCACTTTATTCACTTATGTTACACTGTTCACTTTCATCACATTATTCACTTAGGTTACACTGTTCACTTTCATCACATTATTCACTTATGTTACACTGTTCACGTTCACCACATTATTCACTTAGGTTACACTGTTCACTTTCATCACTTTATTCACTTAGGTTACACTGTTAACTTTCATCACATTATTATTCACTTAGGTTACACTGTTCACTTTCATCACTTTATTCACTTAGGTTACACTGTTAACTTTCATCACATTATTATTCACTTAGGTTACACTGTTCACTTTCATCACATTATTATTCACTTAGATTACACTGTTCACTTTCATCACTTTATTCACTTAGGTTACACTGTTCACTTTCATCACATTATTCACTTAGGTTACACTGTTCACTTTCATCACATTATTCACTTAGGTTACACTGTTCACTTTCATCACATTATTCACTTAGGTTACACTGTTCACTTTCATCACATTATTATTCACTTAGGTTACACTGTTCACTTTCATCACATTATTATTCACTTAGGTTACACTGTTCACTTTCATCACATTATTCACTTAGGTTACACTGTTCACTTTCATCACATTATTCACTTAGGTTACACTGTTCACTTTCATCACATTATTCACTTAGGTTACAATGTTCACTTTCATCACATTATTCACTTAGGTTACACTGTTCACTTTCATCACTTTATTCACTTAGGTTACACTGTTCACTTTCATCACATTATTCACTTAGATTACACTGTTCACTTTCATCACTTTATTCACTTAGGTTACACTGTTCACTTTCATCACTTTATTCACTTATGTTACACTGTTCACTTTCATCACATTATTCACTTAGGTTACACTGTTCACTTTCATCACATTATTCACTTAGGTTACACTGTTCACTTTCATCACATTATTATTCACTTAGGTTACACTGTTCACTTTCATCACATTATTATTCACTTAGGTTACACTGTTCACTTTCATCACATTATTCACTTAGGTTACACTGTTCACTTTCATCACATTATTCACTTAGGTTACACTGTTCACTTTCATCACATTATTCACTTAGATTACACTGTTCACTTTCATCACTTTATTCACTTAGGTTACACTGTTCACTTTCATCACTTTATTCACTTATGTTACACTGTTCACTTTCATCACTTTATTCACTTATGTTACACTGTTCCCTTTCACCACTTTATTCACTTATGTTACACTGTTCACTTTCATCACTTTATTCACTTATGTTACACTGTTCACTTTCATCACTTTATTCACTTAGGTTACACTGTTCACTTTCATCACTTTATTCACTTATGTTACACTGTTCACTTTCACCACTTTATTCACTTATGTTACACTGTTCACTTTCATCACTTTATTCACTTAGGTTACACTGTTCACTTTCATCACTTTATTCACTTATGTTACACTGTTCACTTTCATCACTTTATTCACTTAGGTTACACTGTTCACTTTCATCACTTTATTCACTTATGTTACACTGTTCACTTTCATCACTTTATTCACTTATGTTACACTGTTCACTTTCATCACTTTATTCACTTATGTTACACTGTTCACTTTCATCACTTTATTCACTTAGGTTACACTGTTCACTTTCATCACTTTATTCACTTATGTTACACTGTTCACTTTCACCACTTTATTCACTTAGGTTACACTGTTCACTTTCACCACATTATTCACTTAGGTTACACTGTTCACTTTCATCACTTTATTCACTTATGTTACACTGTTCACTTTCATCACTTTATTCACTTAGGTTACACTGTTCACTTTCACCACTTTATTCACTTAGGTTACACTGTTCACTTTCACCACATTATTCACTTAGGTTACACTGTTCACTTTCATCACTTTATTCACTTATGTTACACTGTTCACTTTCATCACTTTATTCACTTAGGTTACACTGTTCACTTTCACCACTTTATTCACTTAGGTTACACTGTTCACTTTCACCACATTATTCACTTAGGTTACACTGTTCACTTTCATCACTTTATTCACTTAGGTTACACTGTTCACTTTCATCACTTTATTCACTTATGTTACACTGTTCACTTTCATCACTTTATTCACTTAGGTTACACTGTTCACTTTCACCACTTTATTCACTTAGGTTACACTGTTCACTTTCACCACATTATTCACTTAGGTTACACTGTTCACTTTCATCACTTTATTCACTTAGGTTACACTGTTCACTTTCATCACTTTATTCACTTATGTTACACTGTTCACTTTCACCACTTTATTCACTTAGGTTACACTGTTCACTTTCATCACTTTATTCACTTAGGTTACACTGTTCACTTTCACCACTTTATTCACTTAGGTTACACTGTTCACTTTCATCACTTTATTCACTTAGGTTACACTGTTCACTTTCATCACTTTATTCACTTATGTTACACTGTTCACTTTCATCACTTTATTCACTTAGGTTACACTGTTCACTTTCACCACTTTATTCACTTAGGTTACACTGTTCACTTTCATCACTTTATTCACTTATGTTACAATGTTCACTTTCATCACTTTATTCACTTAGGTTACACTGTTCACTTTCATCACATTATTCACTTATGTTACACTGTTCACTTTCATCACATTATTCACTTAGATTACACTGTTCACTTTCATCACTTTATTCACTTAGATTACACTGTTCACTTTCATCACATTATTCACTTAGGTTACACTGTTCACTTTCATCACTTTATTCACTTAGATTACACTGTTCACTTTCATCACTTAGGTTACACTGTTCACTTTCACCACTTTATTCACTTAGGTTACACTGTTCACTTTCATCACATTATTCACTTAGGTTACACTGTTCACTTTCATCACATTATTCACTTAGGTTACACTGTTCACTTTCATCACTTTATTCACTTAGGTTACACTGTTCACTTTCATCACTTTATTCACTTATGTTACACTGTTCACTTTCACCACTTTATTCACTTAGGTTACACTGTTCACTTTCATCACTTTATTCACTTAGATTACACTGTTCACTTTCATCACTTTATTCACTTAGGTTACACTGTTCACTTTCACCACTTTATTCACTTAGGTTACACTGTTCACTTTCATCACATTATTCACTTAGGTTACACTGTTCACTTTCACCACATTATTCACTTAGGTTACACTGTTCACTTTCATCACTTTTTTCACTTAGGTTACACTGTTCACTTTCATCACTTTATTCACTTATGTTACACTGTTCACTTTCACCACTTTATTCACTTAGGTTACACTGTTCACTTTCATCACTTTATTCACTTAGGTTACACTGTTCACTTTCATCACTTTATTCACTTAGGTTACACTGTTCACTTTCATCACTTTATTCACTTATGTTACACTGTTCACTTTCACCACTTTATTCACTTAGGTTACACTGTTCACTTTCATCACATTATTCACTTAGGTTACACTGTTCACTTTCATCACTTTATTCACTTAGATTACACTGTTCACTTTCATCACTTTATTCACTTAGGTTACACTGTTCACTTTCACCACTTTATTCACTTAGGTTACACTGTTCACTTTCATCACATTATTCACTTAGGTTACACTGTTCACTTTCATCACATTATTCACTTAGGTTACACTGTTCACTTTCATCACTTTATTCACTTAGGTTACACTGTTCACTTTCATCACTTTATTCACTTATGTTACACTGTTCACTTTCACCACTTTATTCACTTAGGTTACACTGTTCACTTTCATCACTTTATTCACTTAGATTACACTGTTCACTTTCATCACTTTATTCACTTAGGTTACACTGTTCACTTTCACCACTTTATTCACTTAGGTTACACTGTTCACTTTCATCACATTATTCACTTAGGTTACACTGTTCACTTTCACCACATTATTCACTTAGATTACACTGTTCACTTTCATCACTTTATTCACTTAGGTTACACTGTTCACTTTCATCACTTTATTCACTTAGGTTACACTGTTCACTTTCATCACTTTATTCACTTAGGTTACACTGTTCACTTTCATCACTTTATTCACTTATGTTACACTGTTCACTTTCACCACTTTATTCACTTAGGTTACACTGTTCACTTTCACCACTTTATTCACTTAGGTTACACTGTTCACTTTCATCACTTTATTCACTTAGGTTACACTGTTCACTTTCATCACTTTATTCACTTATGTTACACTGTTCACTTTCACCACTTTATTCACTTAGGTTACACTGTTCACTTTCATCACTTTATTCACTTATGTTACACTGTTCACTTTCACCACTTTATTCACTTATGTTACACTGTTCACTTTCATCACTTTATTCACTTAGGTTACACTGTTCACTTTCATCACTTTATTCACTTATGTTACACTGTTCACTTTCATCACTTTATTCACTTATGTTACACTGTTCACTTTCATCACTTTATTCACTTATGTTACACTGTTCACTTTCATCACTTTATTCACTTAGGTTACACTGTTCACTTTCACCACTTTATTCACTTATGTTACACTGTTCACTTTCATCACTTTATTCACTTAGGTTACACTGTTCACTTTCATCACTTTATTCACTTAGGTTACACTGTTCACTTTCATCACTTTATTCACTTAGGTTACACTGTTCACTTTCACCACTTTATTCACTTAGGTTACACTGTTCACTTTCATCACTTTATTCACTTAGGTTACACTGTTCACTTTCATCACATTATTCACTTATGTTACACTGTTCACTTTCATCACATTATTCACTTAGATTACACTGTTCACTTTCATCACTTTATTCACTTAGATTACACTGTTCACTTTCATCACATTATTCACTTAGGTTACACTGTTCACTTTCATCACTTTATTCACTTAGATTACACTGTTCACTTTCATCACTTTATTCACTTAGGTTACACTGTTCACTTTCACCACTTTATTCACTTAGGTTACACTGTTCACTTTCATCACTTTATTCACTTATGTTACACTGTTCACTTTCATCACTTTATTCACTTAGGTTACACTGTTCACTTTCATCACATTATTCACTTATGTTACACTGTTCACTTTCATCACTTTATTCACTTAGGTTACACTGTTCACTTTCACCACTTTATTCACTTAGGTTACACTGTTCACTTTCATCACTTTATTCACTTATGTTACACTGTTCACTTTCATCACTTTATTCACTTAGGTTACACTGTTCACTTTCATCACTTTATTCACTTAGGTTACACTGTTCACTTTCACCACTTTATTCACTTAGGTTACACTGTTCACTTTCATCACTTTATTCACTTATGTTACACTGTTCACTTTCATCACTTTATTCACTTAGGTTACACTGTTCACTTTCATCACATTATTCACTTATGTTACACTGTTCACTTTCATCACATTATTCACTTAGATTACACTGTTCACTTTCATCACTTTATTCACTTAGATTACACTGTTCACTTTCATCACATTATTCACTTAGGTTACACTGTTCACTTTCATCACATTATTCACTTAGGTTACACTGTTCACTTTCATCACTTTATTCACTTAGATTACACTGTTCACTTTCATCACTTTATTCACTTAGGTTACACTGTTCACTTTCATCACTTTATTCACTTAGATTACACTGTTCCCTTTCATCACTTTATTCACTTAGGTTACACTGTTCACATTCATCACTTTATTCACTTAGATTACACTGTTCCCTTTCATCACTTTATTCACTTAGGTTACACTGTTCACTTTCATCACATTATTCACTTAGGTTACACTGTTCACTTTCATCACTTTATTCACTTATGTTACACTGTTCACTTTCATCACATTATTCACTTAGGTTACACTGTTCACTTTCATCACTTTATTCACTTAGGTTACACTGTTCACTTTCATCACTTTATTCACTTAGATTACACTGTTCCCTTTCATCACTTTATTCACTTAGGTTACACTGTTCACTTTCATCACATTATTCACTTAGGTTACACTGTTCACTTTCATCACTTTATTCACTTAGGTTACACTGTTCACTTTCATCACTTTATTCACTTAGGTTACACTGTTCACTTTCATCACTTTATTCACTTAGGTTACACTGTTCACTTTCATCACTTTATTCACTTAGGTTACACTGTTCACTTTCATCACTTTATTCACTTAGGTTACACTGTTCACTTTCATCACTTTATTCACTTAGGTTACACTGTTCACTTTCATCACATTATTCACTTAGGTTACACTGTTCACTTTCATCACATTATTCACTTAGGTTACACTGTTCACATTCATCACTTTATTCACTTAGGTTACACTGTTCATTTTCATCACATTATTCACTTAGATTACACTGTTCACTTTCACCACTTTATTCACTTAGGTTACACTGTTCACTTTCATCACATTATTCACTTAGGTTACACTGTTCACTTTCATCACATTTTTCACTTAGGTTACACTGTTCACTTTCACCACTTTATTCACTTAGGTTACACTGTTCACTTTCATCACATTATTCACTTAGGTTACACAGTTCACTTTCATCACATTATTCACTTAGGTTACACTGTTCACTTTCATCACATTATTATTCACTTAGGTTACACTGTTCACTTTCATCACATTATTCACTTAGGTTACACTGTTCACTTTCATCACATTATTCACTTAGGTTACACTGTTCACTTTCATCACATTATTCACTTAGGTTACACTGTTCACTTTCATCACTTTATTCACTTAGGTTACACTGTTCACTTTCATCACTTTATTCACTTATGTTACACTGTTCACTTTCATCACATTATTCACTTAGGTTACACTGTTCACATTCATCACTTTATTCACTTAGGTTACACTGTTCATTTTCATCACATTATTCACTTAGATTACACTGTTCACTTTCACCACTTTATTCACTTAGGTTACACTGTTCACTTTCATCACATTATTCACTTAGGTTACACAGTTCACTTTCATCACATTATTCACTTAGATTACACTGTTCACTTTCATCACTTTATTCACTTAGGTTACACTGTTCACTTTCATCACATTATTATTCACTTAGGTTACACTGTTCACTTTCATCACATTATTCACTTAGGTTACACTGTTCACTTTCATCACATTATTCACTTAGGTTACACTGTTCACTTTCATCACATTATTCACTTAGGTTACACTGTTCACTTTCATCACATTATTCACTTAGGTTACACTGTTCACTTTCATCACTTTATTCACTTAGGTTACACTGTTCACTTTCATCACTTTATTCACTTAAGTTACACTGTTCACTTTCATCACTTTATTCACTTAGATTACACTGTTCACTTTCATCACTTTATTCACTTAGATTACACTGTTCACTTTCATCACTTTATTCACTTAGGTTACACTGTTCACTTTCACCACTTTATTCACTTAGGTTACACTGTTCACTTTCATCACATTATTCACTTAGGTTACACTGTTCACTTTCATCACATTTTTCACTTAGGTTACACTGTTCACTTTCACCACTTTATTCACTTATGTTACACTGTTCACTTTCATCACTTTATTCACTTAGGTTACACTGTTCACTTTCATCACTTTATTCACTTAGGTTACACTGTTCACTTTCATCACTTTATTCACTTATGTTACACTGTTCACTTTCATCACATTATTCACTTAGGTTACACTGTTCACATTCATCACTTTATTCACTTAGGTTACACTGTTCATTTTCATCACATTATTCACTTAGATTACACTGTTCCCTTTCACCACTTTATTCACTTAGGTTACACTGTTCACTTTCATCACATTATTCACTTAGGTTACACTGTTCACTTTCATCACATTATTCACTTAGGTTACACTGTTCACTTTCATCACATTCACTTAGGTTACACTGTTCACTTTCATCACATTATTCACTTAGGTTACACTGTTCACTTTCATCACATTTTTCACTTATGTTACACTGTTCACTTTCATCACATTATTCACTTAGGTTACACTGTTCACTTTCATCACATTATTCACTTAGGTTACACTGTTCACTTTCATCACTTTCATCACTTAGATTACACTGTTCACTTTCATCACTATACTGCAGTTTGCATACCGCACAAACTGCTCCACTGATGATGCCATTTCATCCACTATACACACTGCTCTCTCCCACCTGGAAAATAGGAACACATATGTGAGAATGCTGTTTGTAGACTACAGCTCAGCATTCAACACCATTGTGCCCTCCATACTTGACATTAAACTCCGGGCTCTAGGCTTAAAACAGCTTGTTATGCAGCTGGATCCTGGACTTCCTGTCAAACAGACGCCAGGTGGTCAGAATGGGCAGTAACATCTCCTCACTACTGACTCTCAACACTGGAGCCCCTCAGGGCTGTGTTCTCAGCCCACTCCTGTACTCCCTGTACACACATGACTGTGTGGCAACCCACAGCTCCAACACCATCATCAAATTTGTCAGTGATGAGACCCACCACCGTCGTATCGTCAGCAATGATGAAACGGCCTACAGAGAGGAGGTGCACACTCTGACACGGTGGTGTCAGGAGCACAACCTCTCCCTCAACGTCAGCAAGACCAAGGAGCTGGTGGTCGACTTCAGAAGGAATGAGAGAGAACACCGCCCCATCACCGTGTTGAAAGTGAACAGTGTAACCTAAGTGAATAATGTGATGAAAGTGAACAGTGTAACATAAGTGAATAATGTGATGAAAGTGAACAGTGTAACATAAATGAATAATGTAGTGAAAGTGAACAGTGTAACATAAGTGAATAATGTGATGAAAGTGAACAGTGTAACCTAAGTGAATAAAGTGGTGAACGTGAACAGTGTAACCTAAGTGAATAATGTGATGAAAGTGAACAGTGTAACATAAGTGAATAATGTGATGAAAGTGAACAGTGTAACCTAAGTGAATAATGTGATGAAAGTGAACAGTGTAACCTAAGTGAATAAAGTGGTGAAAGTGAACAGTGTAACCTAAGTGAATAATGTGATGAAAGTGAACAGTGTAACCTAAGTGAATAATGTGATGAAAGTGAACAGTGTAACCTAAGTGAATAATAATGTGATGAAAGTGAACAGTGTAACCTAAGTGAATAAAGTGGTGAAAGTGAACAGTGTAACCTAAGTGAATAAAGTGGTGAAAGTGAACAGTGTATCTAAGTGAATAAAGTGATGAAAGTGAACAGTGTAACCTAAGTGAATAATGTGATGAAAGTGAACAGTGTATCTAAGTGAATAAAGTGGTGAAAGTGAACAGTGTAACCTAAGTGAATAATGTGATGAAAGTGAACAGTGTATCTAAGTGAATAATGTGATGAAAGTGAACAGTGTAACCTAAGTGAATAAAGTGGTGAAAGTGAACAGTGTAACCTAAGTGAATAAAGTGATGAAAGTGAACAGTGTAACCTAAGTGAATAATGTGATGAAAGTGAACAGTGTAACCTAAGTGAATAATGTGATGAAAGTGAACAGTGTATCTAAGTGAATAAAGTGATGAAAGTGAACAGTGTAACCTAAGTGAATAATGTGATGAAAGTGAACAGTGTAACATAAGTGAATAATGTAGTGAAAGTGAACAGTGTAACATAAGTGAATAATGTAGTGAAAGTGAACAGTGTAACATAAGTGAATAATGTGATGAAAGTGAACAGTGTAACCTAAGTGAATAAAGTGGTGAACGTGAACAGTGTAACCTAAGTGAATAATGTGATGAAAGTGAACAGTGTAACATAAGTGAATAATGTGATGAAAGTGAACAGTGTAACCTAAGTGAATAATGTGATGAAAGTGAACAGTGTAACCTAAGTGAATAAAGTGGTGAAAGTGAACAGTGTAACCTAAGTGAATAATGTGATGAAAGTGAACAGTGTAACCTAAGTGAATAATGTGGTGAAAGTGAACAGTGTAACCTAAGTGAATAATGTGATGAAAGTGAACAGTGTAACATAAGTGAATAATGTGATGAAAGTGAACAGTGTAACCTAAGTGAATAATGTGATGAAAGTGAACAGTGTAACCTAAGTGAATAAAGTGGTGAAAGTGAACAGTGTAACCTAAGTGAATAATGTGATGAAAGTGAACAGTGTAACCTAAGTGAATAATGTGGTGAAAGTGAACAGTGTAACCTAAGTGAATAATGTGATGAAAGTGAACAGTGTAACCTAAGTGAATAATGTGATGAAAGTGAACAGTGTAACCTAAGTGAATAAAGTGGTGAAAGTGAACAGTGTAACCTAAGTGAATAATGTGATGAAAGTGAACAGTGTAACCTAAGTGAATAATGTGGTGAAAGTGAACAGTGTAACCTAAGTGAATAATGTGATGAAAGTGAACAGTGTAACCTAAGTGAATAATGTGATGAAAGTGAACAGTGTATCTAAGTGAATAAAGTGATGAAAGTGAACAGTGTAACCTAAGTGAATAATGTGATGAAAGTGAACAGTGTAACATAAGTGAATAATGTGATGAAAGTGAACAGTGTAACCTAAGTGAATAAAGTGATGAAAGTGAACAGTGTAACATAAATGAATAATGTGATGAAAGTGAACAGTGTATCTAAGTGAATAAAGTGATGAAAGTGAACAGTGTAACATAAGTGAATAATGTAGTGAAAGTGAACAGTGTAACATAAGTGAATAATGTGATGAAAGTGAACAGTGTAACATAAATGAATAATGTGATGAAAGTTAACAGTGTAACCTAAGTGAATAATGTGATGAAAGTGAACAGTGTAACCTAAGTGAATAATAATGTGATGAAAGTGAACAGTGTAACCTAAGTGAATAAAGTGGTGAAAGTGAACAGTGTAACCTAAGTGAATAAAGTGGTGAAAGTGAACAGTGTATCTAAGTGAATAAAGTGATGAAAGTGAACAGTGTAACCTAAGTGAATAAAGTGGTGAAAGTGAACAGTGTAACCTAAGTGAATAAAGTGGTGAAAGTGAACAGTGTAACCTAAGTGAATAAAGTGATGAAAGTGAACAGTGTAACCTAAGTGAATAATGTGATGAAAGTGAACAGTGTAACCTAAGTGAATAATGTGATGAAAGTGAACAGTGTATCTAAGTGAATAAAGTGATGAAAGTGAACAGTGTAACCTAAGTGAATAATGTGATGAAAGTGAACAGTGTAACATAAGTGAATAATGTAGTGAAAGTGAACAGTGTAACATAAGTGAATAATGTAGTGAAAGTGAACAGTGTAACATAAGTGAATAATGTGATGAAAGTGAACAGTGTAACATAAGTGAATAAAGTGATGAAAGTGAACAGTGTAACATAAGTGAAAAATGTGATGAAAGTGAACAGTGTAACCTAAGTGAATAAACTGGTGAAAGTGAACAGTGTAACATAAATGAATAATGTGATGAAAGTGAACAGTGTAACCTAAGTGAATAAAGTGATGAAAGTGAACAGTGTAACCTAAGTGAAAAATGTGATGAAAGTGAACAGTGTAACATAAGTGAATAAAGTGATGAAAGTGAACAGTGTAACCTAAGTGAAAAATGTGATGAAAGTGAACAGTGTAACCTAAGTGAATAAAGTGATGAACATGAACAGTGTAACCAAAGTGAATAATTTGATGAAAGTGAACAGTGTAACCTAAGTGAAAAATGTGATGAAAGTGAACAGTGTAACCTAAGTGAATAAAGTGATGAACATGAACAGTGTAACTTAAGTGAATAAAGTGATGAAAGTGAACAGTGTAACCTAAGTGAATAAAGTGATGAAAGTGAACAGTGTAACCTAAGTGAATAAAGTGATGAAAGTGAACAGTGTAACCTAAGTGAATAAAGTGATGAAAGTGAACAGTGTAACCTAAGTGAATAAAGTGATGAAAGTGAACAGTGTAACCTAAGTGAATAATGTGATGAAAGTGAACAGTGTAACCTAAGTGAATAATGTGATGAAAGTGAACAGTGTAACCTAAGTGAATAAAGTGGTGAAAGTGAACAGTGTAACCTAAGTGAATAAAGTGGTGAAAGTGAACAGTGTAACCTAAGTGAATAATGTGATGAAAGTGAACAGTGTAATCTAAGTGAATAATGTGATGAAAGTGAACAGTGTAACCTAAGTGAATAATGTGATGAAAGTGAACAGTGTAACCTAAGTGAATAATGTGATGAAAGTGAACAGTGTAACCTAAGTGAATAATGTGATGAAAGTGAACAGTGTAACCTAAGTGAATAATGTGATGAAAGTGAACAGTGTATCTAAGTGAATAAAGTGATGAAAGTGAACAGTGTAACCTAAGTGAATAAAGTGATGAAAGTGAACAGTGTAACCTAAGTGAAAAATGTGATGAAAGTGAACAGTGTAACCTAAGTGAATAAAGTGATGAAAGTGAACAGTGTAACCTAAGTGAATAATGTGATGAAAGTGAACAGTGTAACCCAAGTGAATAAAGTGATGAAAGTGAACAGTGTAACCCAAGTGAATAAAGTGATGAAAGTGAACAGTGTAACATAAGTGAATAAAGTAATGAAAGTGAACAGTGTAACCTAAGTGAATAAAGTGATGAAAGTGAACAGTGTAACCTAAGTGAATAATGTGATGAAAGTGAACAGTGTATCTAAGTGAATAAAGTGATGAAAGTGAACAGTGTAACCTAAGTGAATAATGTGATGAAAGTGAACAGTGTAACCTAAGTGAATAAAGTGATGAAAGTGAACAGTGTAACCTAAGTGAATAAAGTGATGAAAGTGAACAGTGTAACCTAAGTGAATAAAGTGATGAAAGTGAACAGTGTAACCTAAGTGAATAATGTGATGAAAGTGAACAGTGTATCTAAGTGAATAAAGTGATGAAAGTGAACAGTGTAACATAAGTGAATAAAGTGATGAACGTGAACAGTGTAACCTAAGTGAATAAAGTGATGAAAGTGAACAGTGTAACCTAAGTGAATAATGTGATGAAAGTGAACAGTGTATCTAAGTGAATAATGTGATGAAAGTGAACAGTGTATCTAAGTGAATAAAGTGATGAAAGTGAACAGTGTAACATAAGTGAATAAAGTGATGAACGTGAACAGTGTAACCTAAGTGAATAATGTGATGAAAGTGAACAGTGTATCTAAGTGAATAAAGTGATGAAAGTGAACAGTGTAACCTAAGTGAATAATGTGATGAAAGTGAACAGTGTAACCTAAGTGAATAAAGTGATGAAAGTGAACAGTGTAACCTAAGTGAATAAAGTGATGAAAGTGAACAGTGTAACCTAAGTGAATAAAGTGATGAAAGTGAACTGTGTAACCTAAGTGAATAATGTGATGAAAGTGAACAGTGTATCTAACTGAATAAAGTGATGAAAGTGAACAGTGTAACCTAAGTGAATAAAGTGATGAAAGTGAACAGTGTAACCTAAGTGAATAAAGTGATGAAAGTGAACAGTGTAACCTAAGTGAATAAAGTGATGAAAGTGAACAGTGTAACCTAAGTGAATAAAGTGATGAAAGTGAACAGTGTAACCTAAGTGAATAAAGTGATGAAAGTGAACAGTGTAACCTAAGTGAATAAAGTGATGAAAGTGAACAGTGTAACCTAAGTGAATAATGTGATGAAAGTGAACAGTGTATCTAAGTGAATAAAGTGATGAAAGTGAACAGTGTAACATAAGTGAATAATGTAGTGAAAGTGAACAGTGTAACATAAGTGAATAATGTAGTGAAAGTGAACAGTGTAACATAAGTGAATAATGTAGTCAAAGTGAACAGTGTAACATAAGTGAATAAAGTGATGAAAGTGAACAGTGTAACATAAATGAATAATGTGATGAAAGTGAACAGAGTAACCTAAGTGAAAAATGTGATGAAAGTGAACAGTGTAACCTAAGTGAATAAACTGGTGAAAGTGAACAGTGTAACCTAAGTGAAAAATGTGATGAAAGTGAAGAGTGTAACCTAAGTGAATAAAGTGATGAAAGTGAACAGTGTAACCTAAGTGAATAAAGTGGTGAAAGTGAACAGTGTAACATAAGTGAATAATGTGATGAAAGTGAACAGTGTAACCTAAGTGAATAAAGTGGTGAAAGTGAACAGTGTAACCTAAGTGAATAATGTGATGAAAGTGAACAGTGTAACCTAAGTGAATAAAGTGATGAAAGTGAACAGTGTAACATAAATGAATAATGTGATGAAAGTGAACAGTGTAACCTAAGTGAATAATGTGATGAAAGTGAACAGTGTAACCTAAGTGAATAAACTGGTGAAAGTGAACAGTGTAACCTAAGTGAAAAATGTGATGAAAGTGAACAGTGTAACCTAAGTGAATAAAGTGATGAAAGTGAACAGTGTAACCTAAGTGAATAATGTGATGAAAGTGAACAGTGTAACCTAAGTGAATAATGTGATGAAAGTGAACAGTGTAACCTAAGTGAATAAACTGGTGAAAGTGAACAGTGTAACCTAAGTGAAAAATGTGATGAAAGTGAACAGTGTAACCTAAGTGAATAAAGTGGTGAAAGTGAACAGTGTAACATAAGTGAATAATGTGATGAAAGTGAACAGTGTAACCTAAGTGAATAATGTGGTGAAAGTGAACAGTGTATCTAAGTGAAAAATGTGATGAAAGTGAACAGTGTAACCTAAGTGAATAAAGTGATGAAAGTGAACAGTGTAACCTAAGTGAATAAAGTGATGAAAGTGAACAATGTAACCTAAGTGAATAAAGTGGTGAAAGTGAACAGTGTAACATAAATGAATAATGTGATGAAAGTGAACAGTGTAACCTAAGTGAATAAAGTGGTGAAAGTGAACAGTGTAACCTAAGTGAAAAATGTGATGAAAGTGAACAGTGTAACCTAAGTGAATAAAGTGGTGAAAGTGAACAGTGTAACATAAGTGAATAATGTGATGAAAGTGAACAGTGTAACCTAAGTGAATAAAGTGGTGAAAGTGAACAGTGTAACATAAATGAATAATGTGATGAAAGTGAACAGTGTAACCTAAGTGAATAAAGTGATGAAAGTGAACAGTGTAACCTAAGTGAAAAATGTGATGAAAGTGAACAGTGTAACCTAAGTGAATAAAGTGGTGAAAGTGAACAGTGTAACATAAGTGAATAATGTGATGAAAGTGAACAGTGTAACCTAAGTGAATAAAGTGGTGAAAGTGAACAGTGTAACCTAAGTGAATAAAGTGGTGAAAGTGAACAGTGTAACATAAATGAATAATGTGATGAAAGTGAACAGTGTAACCTAAGTGAATAAAGTGATGAAAGTGAACAGTGTAACATAAGTGAATAATGTAGTGAAAGTGAACAGTGTAACATAAGTGAATAATGTAGTGAAAGTGAACAGTGTAACATAAGTGAATAATGTAGTCAAAGTGAACAGTGTAACATAAGTGAATAATGTAGTGAAAGTGAACAGTGTAACATAAGTGAATAATGTAGTGAAAGTGAACAGTGTAACATAAGTGAATAATGTAGTCAAAGTGAACAGTGTAACATAAGTGAATAATGTGATGAAAGTGAACAGTGTAACATAAGTGAATAAAGTGATGAAAGTGAACAGTGTAACATAAATGAATAATGTGATGAAAGTGAACAGTGTAACATAAGTGAATAAAGTGATGAAAGTGAACAGTGTAACATAAATGAATAATGTGATGAAAGTGAACAGTGTAACCTAAGTGAATAATGTGATGAAAGTGAACAGTGTAACATAAGTGAATAATGTTACGAAAGTGAACAGTGTAACATAAGTGAATAATGTGATGAAAGTGAACAGTGTAACATAAGTGAATAATGTGATGAAAGTGAACAGTGTAACATAAGTGAATAATGTGATGAAAGTGAACAGTGTATCTAAGTGAATAAAGTGATGAAAGTGAACAGTGTAACCTAAGTGAATAATGTGATGAAAGTGAACAGTGTAACATAAGTGAATAATGTGATGAAAGTGAACAGTGTAACATAAGTGAATAATGTGATGAAAGTGAACAGTGTAACATAAGTGAATAAAGTGATGAAAGTGAACAGTGTAACATAAATGAATAATGTGATGAAAGTGAACAGTGTAACCTAAGTGAATAAAGTGATGAAAGTGAACAGTGTAACATAAGTGAATAATGTTACGAAAGTGAACAGTGTAACATAAGTGAATAAAGTGATGAAAGTGAACAGTGTAACCTAAGTGAAAAATGTGATGAAAGTGAACAGTGTAACCTAAGTGAATAATGTGATGAAAGTGAACAGTGTAACCCAAGTGAATAAAGTGATGAAAGTGAACAGTGTAACCCAAGTGAATAAAGTGATGAAAGTGAACAGTGTAACCCAAGTGAATAAAGTGATGAAAGTGAACAGTGTAACATAAGTGAATAATGTGATGAAAGTGAACAGTGTAACCCAAGTGAATAAAGTGATGAAAGTGAACAGTGTAACATAAGTGAATAAAGTAATGAAAGTGAACAGTGTAACATAAGTGAATAAAGTGATGAAAGTGAACAGTGTAACCTAAGTGAATAAAGTGATGAAAGTGAACAGTGTAACATAAGTGAATAAAGTGATGAACGTGAACAGTGTAACATAAGTGAATAAAGTGATGAACGTGAACAGTGTAACCTAAGTGAATAATGTGATGAAAGTGAACAGTGTATCTAAGTGAATAAAGTGATGAAAGTGAACAGTGTAACATAAGTGAATAAAGTGATGAAAGTGAACAGTGTAACATAAGTGAATAAAGTGATGAAAGTGAACAGTGTAACCTAAGTGAATAAAGTGATGAAAGTGAACAGTGTAACCTAAGTGAATAAAGTGATGAAAGTGAACAGTGTATCTAAGTGAATAAAGTGATGAAAGTGAACAGTGTATCTAAGTGAATAAAGTGATGAAAGTGAACAGTGTAACATAAGTGAATAAAGTGATGAAAGTGAACAGTGTAACCTAAGTGAATAAAGTGATGAAAGTGAACAGTGTAACCTAAGTGAATAAAGTGATGAAAGTGAACAGTGTAACCTAAGTGAATAAAGTGATGAAAGTGAACAGTGTAACCTAAGTGAATAATGTGATGAAAGTGAACAGTGTATCTAAGTGAATAAAGTGATGAAAGTGAACAGTGTAACATAAGTGAATAATGTAGTGAAAGTGAACAGTGTAACCTAAGTGAATAAAGTGGTGAAAGTGAACAGTGTAACCTAAGTGAATAAAGTGATGAAAGTGAACAGTGTAACCTAAGTGAATAAAGTGATGAAAGTGAACAGTGTAACCTAAGTGAATAAAGTGATGAAAGTGAACAGTGTAACCTAAGTGAATAAAGTGATGAAAGTGAACAGTGTAACCTAAGTGAATAATGTGATGAAAGTGAACAGTGTAACCTAAGTGAATAAAGTGATGAAAGTGAACAGTGTAACATAAATGAATAATGTGATGAAAGTGAACAGTGTAACCTAAGTGAATAATGTGATGAAAGTGAACAGTGTAACCTAAGTGAATAATGTGATGAAAGTGAACAGTGTAACATAAGTGAATAAAGTGATGAAAGTGAACAGTGTAACATAAATGAATAATGTGATGAAAGTGAACAGTGTAACCTAAGTGAATAAACTGGTGAAAGTGAACAGTGTAACCTAAGTGAAAAATGTGATGAAAGTGAACAGTGTAACCTAAGTGAATAAACTGGTGAAAGTGAACAGTGTAACATAAGTGAATAATGTGATGAAAGTGAACAGTGTAACCTAAGTGAATAAAGTGGTGAAAGTGAACAGTGTAACATAAATGAATAATGTGATGAAAGTGAACAGTGTAACCTAAGTGAATAAAGTGGTGAAAGTGAACAGTGTAACATAAATGAATAAAGTGATGAAAGTGAACAGTGTAACATAAGTGAATAATGTAGTGAAAGTGAACAGTGTAACATAAGTGAATAATGTAGTGAAAGTGAACAGTGTAACATAAGTGAATAATGTAGTCAAAGTGAACAGTGTAACATAAGTGAATAAAGTGATGAAAGTGAACAGTGTAACATAAATGAATAATGTGATGAAAGTGAACAGTGTAACCTAAGTGAATAAAGTGATGAAAGTGAACAGTGTAACATAAGTGAATAATGTTACGAAAGTGAACAGTGTAACATAAGTGAATAAAGTGATGAAAGTGAACAGTGTAACCTAAGTGAATAATGTTACGAAAGTGAACAGTGTAACATAAGTGAATAATGTGATGAAAGTGAACAGTGTAACCTAAGTGAATAAAGTGATGAAAGTGAACAGTGTAACCTAAGTGAAAAATGTGATGAAAGTGAACAGTGTAACCTAAGTGAATAAAGTGATGAAAGTGAACAGTGTAACCTAAGTGAATAAAGTGATGAAAGTGAACAGTGTAACCTAAGTGAATAATGTGATGAAAGTGAACAGTGTAACCTAAGTGAATAATGTGATGAAAGTGAACAGTGTATCTAAGTGAATAAAGTGATGAAAGTGAACAGTGTAACCTAAGTGAATAAAGTGATGAAAGTGAACAGTGTAACCTAAGTGAATAAAGTGATGAAAGTGAACAGTGTAACCTAAGTGAATAAAGTGATGAAAGTGAACAGTGTAACCTAAGTGAATAAAGTGATGAAAGTGAACAGTGTAACCTAAGTGAATAAAGTGATGAAAGTGAACAGTGTAACCTAAGTGAATAAAGTGATGAAAGTGAACAGTGTAACATAAGTGAATAATGTGATGAAAGTGAACAGTGTAACATAAGTGAATAAAGTGATGAAAGTGAACAGTGTAACATAAGTGAATAATGTAGTGAAAGTGAACAGTGTAACATAAGTGAATAATGTAGTGAAAGTGAACAGTGTAACATAAGTGAATAATGTAGTCAAAGTGAACAGTGTAACATAAGTGAATAAAGTGATGAAAGTGAACAGTGTAACATAAGTGAATAATGTAGTCAAAGTGAACAGTGTAACCTAAGTGAAAAATGTGATGAAAGTGAAGAGTGTAACCTAAGTGAATAAAGTGGTGAAAGTGAACAGTGTAACATAAGTGAATAATGTGATGAAAGTGAACAGTGTAACCTAAGTGAATAAAGTGGTGAAAGTGAACAGTGTAACCTAAGTGAATAATGTGATGAAAGTGAACAGTGTAACCTAAGTGAATAAAGTGATGAAAGTGAACAGTGTAACATAAATGAATAATGTGATGAAAGTGAACAGTGTAACCTAAGTGAATAATGTGATGAAAGTGAACAGTGTAACCTAAGTGAATAAACTGGTGAAAGTGAACAGTGTAACCTAAGTGAAAAATGTGATGAAAGTGAACAGTGTAACCTAAGTGAATAAAGTGGTGAAAGTGAACAGTGTAACATAAGTGAATAATGTGATGAAAGTGAACAGTGTAACCTAAGTGAATAAAGTGGTGAAAGTGAACAGTGTAACCTAAGTGAATAAAGTGGTGAAAGTGAACAGTGTAACCTAAGTGAATAATGTGATGAAAGTGAACAGTGTAACATAAGTGAATAAAGTGATGAAAGTGAACAGTGTAACATAAATGAATAATGTGATGAAAGTGAACAGTGTAACCTAAGTGAATAAACTGGTGAAAGTGAACAGTGTAACCTAAGTGAAAAATGTGATGAAAGTGAACAGTGTAACCTAAGTGAATAAAGTGATGAAAGTGAACAATGTAACCTAAGTGAATAAAGTGGTGAAAGTGAACAGTGTAACATAAGTGAATAATGTGATGAAAGTGAACAGTGTAACCTAAGTGAATAAAGTGGTGAAAGTGAACAGTGTAACATAAGTGAATAATGTGATGAAAGTGAACAGTGTAACCTAAGTGAATAAAGTGGTGAAAGTGAACAGTGTAACCTAAGTGAAAAATGTGATGAAAGTGAACAGTGTAACCTAAGTGAATAAAGTGGTGAAAGTGAACAGTGTAACATAAGTGAATAATGTGATGAAAGTGAACAGTGTAACCTAAGTGAATAAAGTGGTGAAAGTGAACAGTGTAACATAAATGAATAATGTGATGAAAGTGAACAGTGTAACCTAAGTGAATAAAGTGGTGAAAGTGAACAGTGTAACATAAATGAATAATGTGATGAAAGTGAACAGTGTAACCTAAGTGAATAAAGTGATGAAAGTGAACAGTGTAACATAAGTGAATAATGTAGTGAAAGTGAACAGTGTAACATAAGTGAATAATGTAGTGAAAGTGAACAGTGTAACATAAGTGAATAATGTAGTCAAAGTGAACAGTGTAACATAAGTGAATAATGTAGTGAAAGTGAACAGTGTAACATAAGTGAATAATGTAGTGAAAGTGAACAGTGTAACATAAGTGAATAATGTAGTCAAAGTGAACAGTGTAACATAAGTGAATAATGTGATGAAAGTGAACAGTGTAACATAAGTGAATAAAGTGATGAAAGTGAACAGTGTAACCTAAGTGAATAATGTGATGAAAGTGAACAGTGTAACATAAATGAATAATGTGATGAAAGTGAACAGTGTAACCTAAGTGAATAAAGTGATGAAAGTGAACAGTGTAACATAAGTGAATAATGTTACGAAAGTGAACAGTGTAACATAAGTGAATAAAGTGATGAACGTGAACAGTGTAACCTAAGTGAATAATGTGATGAAAGTGAACAGTGTAACCAAAGTGAATAAAGTGATGAAAGTGAACAGTGTAACCTAAGTGAATAATGTGATGAAAGTGAACAGTGTAACCAAAGTGAATAAAGTGATGAAAGTGAACAGTGTAACCAAAGTGAATAAAGTGATGAAAGTGAACAGTGTAACCTAAGTGAATAATGTGATGAAAGTGAACAGTGTATCTAAGTGAATAAAGTGATGAAAGTGAACAGTGTAACCTAAGTGAATAATGTGATGAAAGTGAACAGTGTAACCTAAGTGAATAAAGTGATGAAAGTGAACAGTGTAACATAAGTGAATAATGTGATGAAAGTGAACAGTGTAACCTAAGTGAATAATGTGATGAAAGTGAACAGTGTAACCTAAGTGAATAATGTGATGAAAGTGAACAGTGTATCTAAGTGAATAAAGTGATGAAAGTGAACAGTGTAACCTAAGTGAATAATGTGATGAAAGTGAACAGTGTAACATAAGTGAATAATGTGATGAAAGTGAACAGTGTAACATAAGTGAATAATGTGATGAAAGTGAACAGTGTAACATAAGTGAATAATGTGATGAAAGTGAACAGTGTAACCTAAGTGAATAATGTGATGAAAGTGAACAGTGTATCTAAGTGAATAAAGTGATGAAAGTGAACAGTGTAACCTAAGTGAATAATGTGATGAAAGTGAACAGTGTAACCTAAGTGAATAATGTAGTCAAAGTGAACAGTGTAACCTAAGTGAATAATGTGATGAAAGTGAACAGTGTAACCTACGTGAATAAAGTGATGAAAGTGAACAGTGTAACCTAAGTGAATAATGTGATGAAAGTGAACAGTGTAACCTAAGTGAATAAAGTGATGAAAGTGAACAGTGTAACCTAAGTGAATAATGTGATGAAAGTGAACAGTGTAACATAAAGTGAATAAAGTGATGAAAGTGAACAGTGTAACATAAATGAATAATGTGATGAAAGTGAACAGTGTAACCTAAGTGAATAAAGTGATGAAAGTGAACAGTGTAACATAAGTGAATAATGTTACGAAAGTGAACAGTGTAACATAAGTGAATAAAGTGATGAAAGTGAACAGTGTAACCTAAGTGAAAAATGTGATGAAAGTGAACAGTGTAACATAAGTGAATTAAGTGATGAAAGTGAACAGTGTAACCTAAGTGAATAATGTGATGAAAGTGAACAGTGTAACCCAAGTGAATAAAGTGATGAAAGTGAACAGTGTAACATAAGTGAATAAAGTAATGAAAGTGAACAGTGTAACCTAAGTGAATAAAGTGATGAAAGTGAACAGTGTAACATAAGTGAATAAAGTGATGAACGTGAACAGTGTAACCTAAGTGAATAATGTGATGAAAGTGAACAGTGTATCTAAGTGAATAAAGTGATGAAAGTGAACAGTGTAACCTAAGTGAATAATGTGATGAAAGTGAACAGTGTAACCTAAGTGAATAATGTGATGAAAGTGAACAGTGTATCTAAGTGAATAAAGTGATGAAAGTGAACAGTGTAACCTAAGTGAATAATGTGATGAAAGTGAACAGTGTAACCTAAGTGAATAATGTGATGAAAGTGAACAGTGTAACCTAAGTGAATAATGTGATGAAAGTGAACAGTGTATCTAAGTGAATAAAGTGATGAAAGTGAACAGTGTAACCTAAGTGAATAAAGTGATGAAAGTGAACAGTGTAACCTAAGTGAATAAAGTGATGAAAGTGAACAGTGTAACCTAAGTGAATAATGTGATGAAAGTGAACAGTGTAATCTAAGTGAATAAAGTGATGAAAGTGAACAGTGTAACCTAAGTGAATAATGTGATGAAAGTGAACAGTGTAATCTAAGTGAATAAAGTGATGAAAGTGAACAGTGTAACCTAAGTGAATAATGTGATGAAAGTGAACAGTGTAACCTAAGTGAATAAAGTGATGAAAGTGAACAGTGTAACCTAAGTGAATAAAGTGATGAAAGTGAACAGTGTATCTAAGTGAATAAAGTGATGAAAGTGAACAGTGTAACCTAAGTGAATAAAGTGATGAAAGTGAACAGTGTAACCTAAGTGAATAAAGTGATGAAAGTGAACAGTGTAACCTAAGTGAATAAAGTGATGAAAGTGAACAGTGTAACCTAAGTGAATAAAGTGATGAAAGTGAACAGTGTAACCTAAGTGAATAATGTGATGAAAGTGAACAGTGTATCTAAGTGAATAAAGTGATGAAAGTGAACAGTGTAACATAAGTGAATAATGTAGTGAAAGTGAACAGTGTAACATAAGTGAATAATGTAGTGAAAGTGAACAGTGTAACATAAGTGAATAATGTAGTCAAAGTGAACAGTGTAACATAAGTGAATAAAGTGATGAAAGTGAACAGTGTAACATAAATGAATAATGTGATGAAAGTGAACAGAGTAACCTAAGTGAATAAACTGGTGAAAGTGAACAGTGTAACCTAAGTGAAAAATGTGATGAAAGTGAAGAGTGTAACCTAAGTGAATAAAGTGGTGAAAGTGAACAGTGTAACATAAATGAATAATGTGATGAAAGTGAACAGTGTAACCTAAGTGAATAATGTGATGAAAGTGAACAGTGTAACCTAAGTGAATAAACTGGTGAAAGTGAACAGTGTAACCTAAGTGAATAAAGTGGTGAAAGTGAACAGTGTAACATAAATGAATAATGTGATGAAAGTGAACAGTGTAATCTAAGTGAATAAAGTGGTGAAAGTGAACAGTGTAACATAAATGAATAATGTGATGAAAGTGAACAGTGTAACCTAAGTGAATAATGTGATGAAAGTGAACAGTGTAACCTAAGTGAATAAAGTGGTGAAAGTGAACAGTGTAACATAAATGAATAATGTGATGAAAGTGAACAGTGTAACCTAAGTGAATAATGTGATGAAAGTGAACAGTGTAACCTAAGTGAATAAAGTGGTGAAAGTGAACAGTGTAACATAAATGAATAATGTGATGAAAGTGAATAATGTGATGAAAGTGAACAGTGTAACCTAAGTGAATAAAGTGGTGAAAGTGAACAGTGTAACATAAATGAATAATGTGATGAAAGTGAACAGTGTAACCTAAGTGAATAATGTGATGAAAGTGAACAGTGTAACCTAAGTGAATAAACTGGTGAAAGTGAACAGTGTAACCTAAGTGAAAAATGTGATGAAAGTGAACAGTGTAACCTAAGTGAATAAAGTGGTGAAAGTGAACAGTGTAACATAAGTGAATAATGTGATGAAAGTGAACAGTGTAACCTAAGTGAATAAAGTGGTGAAAGTGAACAGTGTAACCTAAGTGAATAAAGTGGTGAAAGTGAACAGTGTAACCTAAGTGAATAATGTGATGAAAGTGAACAGTGTAACATAAGTGAATAAAGTGATGAAAGTGAACAGTGTAACATAAATGAATAATGTGATGAAAGTGAACAGTGTAACCTAAGTGAATAAACTGGTGAAAGTGAACAGTGTAACCTAAGTGAAAAATGTGATGAAAGTGAACAGTGTAACCTAAGTGAATAAAGTGGTGAAAGTGAACAGTGTAACATAAGTGAATAATGTGATGAAAGTGAACAGTGTAACCTAAGTGAATAAAGTGGTGAAAGTGAACAGTGTAACATAAATGAATAATGTGATGAAAGTGAACAGTGTAACCTAAGTGAATAAAGTGGTGAAAGTGAACAGTGTAACATAAATGAATAATGTGATGAAAGTGAACAGTGTAACCTAAGTGAATAAAGTGATGAAAGTGAACAGTGTAACATAAGTGAATAATGTAGTGAAAGTGAACAGTGTAACATAAATGAATAATGTGATGAAAGTGAACAGTGTAACCTAAGTGAATAAAGTGGTGAAAGTGAACAGTGTAACATAAATGAATAATGTGATGAAAGTGAACAGTGTAACCTAAGTGAATAAAGTGATGAAAGTGAACAGTGTAACATAAGTGAATAATGTAGTGAAAGTGAACAGTGTAACATAAGTGAATAATGTAGTGAAAGTGAACAGTGTAACATAAGTGAATAATGTAGTCAAAGTGAACAGTGTAACATAAGTGAATAATGTGATGAAAGTGAACAGTGTAACATAAGTGAATAAAGTGATGAAAGTGAACAGTGTAACATAAATGAATAATGTGATGAAAGTGAACAGTGTAACCTAAGTGAATAAAGTGATGAAAGTGAACAGTGTAACATAAGTGAATAATGTTACGAAAGTGAACAGTGTAACATAAGTGAATAAAGTGATGAAAGTGAACAGTGTAACCTAAGTGAAAAATGTGATGAAAGTGAACAGTGTAACATAAGTGAATTAAGTGATGAAAGTGAATAGTGTAACCTAAGTGAATAATGTGATGAAAGTGAACAGTGTAACATAAGTGAATAAAGTGATGAAAGTGAACAGTGTAACCTAAGTGAATAAAGTGATGAAAGTGAACAGTGTAACATAAGTGAATAAAGTGATGAACGTGAACAGTGTAACCTAAGTGAATAATGTGATGAAAGTGAACAGTGTAACCAAAGTGAATAAAGTGATGAAAGTGAACAGTGTAACCTAAGTGAATAATGTGATGAAAGTGAACAGTGTAACCAAAGTGAATAAAGTGATGAAAGTGAACAGTGTAACCAAAGTGAATAAAGTGATGAAAGTGAACAGTGTAACCAAAGTGAATAAAGTGATGAAAGTGAACAGTGTAACCTAAGTGAATAATGTGATGAAAGTGAACAGTGTAACCAAAGTGAATAAAGTGATGAAAGTGAACAGTGTAACCTAAGTGAATAAAGTGATGAAAGTGAACAGTGTAACCTAAGTGAATAAAGTGATGAAAGTGAACTGTGTAACCTAAGTGAATAAAGTGATGAAAGTGAACAGTGTAACCTAAGTGAATAATGTGATGAAAGTGAACAGTGTATCTAAGTGAATAAAGTGATGAAAGTGAACAGTGTAACCTAAGTGAATAATGTGATGAAAGTGAACAGTGTAACCTAAGTGAATAAAGTGATGAAAGTGAACAGTGTAACATAAGTGAATAATGTAGTGAAAGTGAACAGTGTAACATAAGTGAATAATGTAGTGAAAGTGAACAGTGTATCTAAGTGAATAAAGTGATGAAAGTGAACAGTGTAACATAAGTGAATAATGTAGTGAAAGTGAACAGTGTAACATAAGTGAATAATGTAGTGAAAGTGAACAGTGTAACATAAGTGAATAATGTAGTCAAAGTGAACAGTGTAACATAAGTGAATAATGTGATGAAAGTGAACAGTGTAACATAAGTGAAAAAAGTGATGAAAGTGAACAGTGTAACATAAATGAATAATGTGATGAAAGTGAACAGTGTAACATAAGTGAATAAAGTGATGAAAGTGAACAGTGTAACATAAATGAATAAAGTGATGAAAGTGAACAGTGTAACCTAAGTGAATAATGTGATGAAAGTGAACAGTGTAACCTAAGTGAATAATGTAGTCAAAGTGAACAGTGTAACCTAAGTGAATAATGTGATGAAAGTGAACAGTGTATCTAAGTGAATAAAGTGATGAAAGTGAACAGTGTAACCTAAGTGAATAATGTGATGAAAGTGAACAGTGTATCTAAGTGAATAAAGTGATGAAAGTGAACAGTGTAACCTAAGTGAATAATGTGATGAAAGTGAACAGTGTATCTAAGTGAATAAAGTGATGAAAGTGAACAGTGTAACATAAGTGAATAATGTAGTGAAAGTGAACAGTGTAACATAAGTGAATAATGTAGTCAAAGTGAACAGTGTAACATAAGTGAATAATGTGATGAAAGTGAACAGTGTAACATAAGTGAAAAAAGTGATGAAAGTGAACAGTGTAACATAAGTGAATAAAGTGATGAAAGTGAACAGTGTAACATAAATGAATAATGTGATGAAAGTGAACAGTGTAACCTAAGTGAATAAACTGGTGAAAGTGAACAGTGTAACCTAAGTGAAAAATGTGATGAAAGTGAACAGTGTAACCTAAGTGAATAAAGTGGTGAAAGTGAACAGTGTAACATAAGTGAATAATGTGATGAAAGTGAACAGTGTAACCTAAGTGAATAAAGTGGTGAAAGTGAACAGTGTAACATAAATGAATAATGTGATGAAAGTGAACAGTGTAACCTAAGTGAATAATGTAGTCAAAGTGAACAGTGTAACATAAGTGAATAATGTGATGAAAGTGAACAGTGTAACATAAGTGAAAAAAGTGATGAAAGTGAACAGTGTAACATAAATGAATAATGTGATGAAAGTGAACAGTGTAACCTAAGTGAATAATGTAGTGAAAGTGAACAGTGTAACATAAGTGAATAATGTAGTGAAAGTGAACAGTGTAACATAAGTGAATAATGTAGTCAAAGTGAACAGTGTAACATAAGTGAATAATGTGATGAAAGTGAACAGTGTAACATAAGTGAAAAAGTGATGAAAGTGAACAGTGTAACATAAATGAATAATGTGATGAAAGTGAACAGTGTAACATAAGTGAATAAAGTGATGAAAGTGAACAGTGTAACATAAATGAATAATGTGATGAAAGTGAACAGTGTAACCTAAGTGAATAAACTGGTGAAAGTGAACAGTGTAACCTAAGTGAAAAATGTGATGAAAGTGAACAGTGTAACCTAAGTGAATAAAGTGGTGAAAGTGAACAGTGTAACATAAGTGAATAATGTGATGAAAGTGAACAGTGTAACCTAAGTGAATAAAGTGGTGAAAGTGAACAGTGTAACATAAATGAATAATGTGATGAAAGTGAACAGTGTAACATAAGTGAATAATGTAGTCAAAGTGAACAGTGTAACCTAAGTGAATAAAGTGATGAAAGTGAACAGTGTAACATAAGTGAATAATGTGATGAAAGTGAACAGTGTAACCTAAGTGAATAAAGTGATGAAAGTGAACAGTGTAACCTAAGTGAATAAAGTGATGAAAGTGAACAGTGTAACTTAAGTGAATAAAGTGATGAAAGTGAACAGTGTAACATAAGTGAATAGTGATGAAAGTGAACAGTGTAACCTAAGTGAATAAAGTGATGAAAGTGAACAGTGTAACCTAAGTGAATCAAGTGATGAAAGTGAACAGTGTAACCTAAGTGAATAAAGTGATGAAAGTGAACAGTGTAATCTAAGTGAATAAAGTGATGAAAGTGAACAGTGTAACCTAAGTGAATAAAGTGATGAAAGTGAACAGTGTAACCTAAGTGAATAAAGTGATGAAAGAGAACAGTGTAACCTAAGTGAATAAAGTGATGAAAGTGAACAGTGTAACCTAAGTGAATAAAGTGATGAAAGTGAACAGTGTAACCTAAATGAATAAAGTGATGAAAGTGAACAGTGTAACCTAAGTGAATAATGTGGTGAAAGTGAACAGTGTAACCTAAATGAATAAAGTGATGAAAGTGAACAGTGTAACCTAAGTGAATAATGTGGTGAAAGTGAACAGTGTAACATAAGTGAATAATGTGATGAAAGTGAACAGTGTAACATAAGTGAATAATGTAGAGAAAGTGAACAGTGTAACATAAGTGAATAATGTAGTGAAAGTGAACAGTGTAACATAAGTGAATAATGTAGTGAAAGTGAACAGTGTAACATAAGTGAATAATGTGATGAAAGTGAACAGTGTAACATAAGTGAATAATGTGATGAAAGTGAACAGTGTAACATAAGTGAATAATGTGATGAAAGTGAACAGTGTAACATAAGTGAATAATGTAGTCAAAGTGAACAGTGTAACCTAAGTGAATAATGTAGTCAAAGTGAACAGTGTAACATAAGTGAATAATGTGATGAAAGTGAACAGTGTAACATAAGTGAATAATGTGATGAAAGTGAACAGTGTAACCTAAGTGAATAATGTGATGAAAGTGAACAGTGTAACATAAGTGAATAATGTGATGAAAGTGAACAGTGTAACATAAGTGAATAATGTGATGAAAGTGAACAGTGTAACATAAGTGAATAATGTAGTGAAAGTGAACAGTGTAACATAAGTGAATAATGTAGTGAAAGTGAACAGTGTAACATAAGTGAATAATGTAGTGAAAGTGAACAGTGTAACATAAGTGAATAATGTGATGAAAGTGAACAGTGTAACATAAGTGAATAATGTAGTCAAAGTGAACAGTGTAACCTAAGTGAATAAAGTGATGAAAGTGAACAGTGTAACCTAAGTGAATAATGTGATGAAAGTGAACAGTGTAACATAAGTGAATAATGTGATGAAAGTGAACAGTGTAACCCAAGTGAATAATGTGATGAAAGTGAACAGTGTAACATAAGTGAATAATGTAGTCAAAGTGAACAGTGTAACCTAAGTGAATAATGTGATGAAAGTGAACAGTGTAACATAAGTGAATAATGTGATGAAAGTGAACAGTGTAACATAAGTGAATAATGTAGTGAAAGTGAATCCAGGAATCACGTTCGGCAACCTTGATGGCAGTGTTGGTTGTCAGGATGATTTCAACCACTTTGGACAGTTCCACGCCTTCCTCCGGAAGTCTTTGACTCAGATCCACTGTCCTGCAAAGCAGCTTTCCCCTGCAATTGGAGAGATTTTATAGTTTTAGATAAAGACATCACATACTTTCTTAATTGTTCATCGACTGCCACAAGGCCCTCCTGGGGAGGAGGCTCAATTCCCACTCGCATAGGCTGACCTGTAGGAATTTCATGTGGGCTGAGGGCTGTCCTCGTCCCTTTCCATAATTTTACACAATTTGTTTTTTACAGTCTGCTTTGTCCTTTCCACTGCACCACCACTTTATAGGGTGAGTTTTCAAATGTATTCTCAATCCATTGCCAATTCTGTGATTACTTTATTTACAAAGTGTGTCCCATTATCACTGGACAATCTTTATGGTACCATCATTAAACTCCATATTGTAGTCATTTACCGCCCCCCTGGTCCATTGACCACCTTTGTTCATGAGCTAGACGTTCTGCTGTCCTCATTTCCAGAGGATGGCTGCCCACTCATAGTCCTTGGCGACTTCAACATTCATCTGGACAAATCTTATGCTTCAGATTTCCACTCCCTCCTTGCATCATTCGATCTCAATCGCCTCATCACTTCACAAATCCCCAAATCTGGTAACCATCTGGACCTCATTTACACACGCAACTGCTCTACAGACAATATTTTGGTCAAACCCCTACACATCTCAGATCATTTCTTCATCACATTCAACCTTCAACTCACTACTCATGCACCACCAGTTCCTCCACCTGTTACCTTCAGGCGAAATCTGCGCTCACTTTCTCCTTCACATCTCTCCTCTGCTGTCTCATCCTCACTCCCCTCATCCTCACAATTATCCTCTATGGATGTCAACACTGCAACCGACACTTTATGCTCCACTTTAACTTCTTGCCTAGACAGTATTTGCCCTCTTTCTTCCAAGCCAGCACGAGCCACACCCTCTAACCCTTGGTTATCTGATGTTATTCGTGAACACCGGACGATACTCAGGGCAGCAGAGAGAACATGGCGTAAATCTAACCACCCATCCGATCTGGGTAAGTATCAGTCCCTGCTCTCATCCTTCTCGGATGAAGCACATGCAGCTAAATCTTCTTATTTCCAAAATAAGATCAACAGCACCTCAAACTCACGCACACTGTTCAGAACATTTAACTCTCTCCTCTGCCCTCCCCCACCACCTCCCTATCTCCAGACGATTTTGCACAATTCTTCACAAATAAAACAACAACCATCAGCAGTCAGTTCTCACCCACACGCACTGTAGACTTCAGTTCAGCCACATCCACAACCAAACATCCTCTCTTCTCATTTTCTACACTCACTGAGACTGAAGTATCTAAACTTCTCCTCTCTAGCCATCCAACCACCTGTCCTCTTGATCCCATTCCCTCACACCTCCTTCAAGCCATCTCTCCTACAATCCTACCAGCACTCACTCACATCATCAACACATCTCTCAGCACCGGCATCTTCCCTACCACATTCAAGCAGGCTCGGGTAACTCCACTGCTTAAGAAACCCACGCTAAACTCATCACTCATAGATAACTACAGACCTGTTTCTCTACTACCATTCATAGCAAAAACTATTGAATGAGTTGTTTTCAACCAGGTTTCATCCTTCCTATCACAGAATAATCAGCTGGACATCAACCAATCAGATTTCAAAAGGGGCCACTCCACAGAGACTGCACTACTGTCGGTCACTGAAGCCCTGCGGATAGCTAAAGCTGACTCCAAATCATCAGTCCTCGTCCTGCTCGATCTATCTGCGGCCTTTGACATGGTCAATCATCAGATTCTTCTGTCCACCCTCTCATCGTTGGGCATCACAGGGTCTCCGCTCCTTTGGTTTGAGTCCTATCTCACAGGTAGGTCTTTCAAGGTTGCCTGGAGAGGTGAGGAATCCCAAGAACATCCACTGACCACTGGGGTTCCCCAGGGCTCGGTGCTTGGTCCTCTCCTCTTCTCCATCTACACTACCTCATTGGGACCCATCATTCAGGCACATGGCTTCTCGTACCACTGCTATGCTGATGACACTCAGCTCAACCTTTCATTTCACCGAGACAACCCCACAGTAGCTGCACGAATCTCCAGCTGTCTGGCTGACATCTCTGCATGGATGAGAAAACATCACCTGCAGTTTAACCTGGCAAAGACTGAATTTCTAAGACAGCTCGCTCATGCCGGTTTGCACTCCACAACATCAGGAAGATTAGACTGTTCCTAACAGAGCACGCAACACAGCTTCTTGTCCAGGCCCTGGTTATTTCTAGACTTGACTACTGCAATGCGCTTCTGGCTGGACTCCCCTCTTGTGCGATCCAATCACTTCGAAGGATCCAGAATGCAGCAGCACGTCTTGTCTTCAACGAGCCAAAAAGGACCCACGTCACACCTCTTCATCTCCCTGCACTGGCTACCACTCGCATCAAGTTTAAAGGCACTGACCCTTGCATACAAAGCCTCCACACGCTCAGCTCCGACTTACTTTGACCCCATTCTACAAATCCACACCCCAACCAGAAGCCGTCGCTCAGCAAAGGAACGACGGCTTGGTGCCACAGGAGAAAAAAAAAAAAAAAAAAAAAAAAACCCTTTCCAGAACATTTTTTCAACGTTCCCAGCTGGTGGAACTATCTACCCAACACCATCCGAAACGCAGAATCATTGACATCATTCAAAAGTCAACTTAAAACTCAGCTCTTCCGTGAGCCCTTAACCTCAAAAAAAAAAAAAAAATTCCTCTCTCTTCTTCCCTCCCCTAGCCTGTGCTACACTGAGCAATGCACACGGTCTCAGGATTTCAGGCTCTTATTGCGCTTCTCGACTCTTCATGACCTATCGCTTCATGGTCTCCCAAGTTGTAAGTCGCTTTGGATAAAAGTGTCTGCTAAATGCATAAATGTAAATGAACTGTTGGGAAAAAGCTCAACCTCAAAGACATGTTAATGGTCATAAACTAACCCAAGTGGCTGTAAAAGCTTTATCTACAAGCAAAGTGGGGTTAACAAAAACCAACCCAGGCAACACATTCAAAAAGATAAAATTTTATTTTGTTTTATCTTAACCCGATCCCTCTGCATCGTCCTGGCTGATGACAGAACCAGATCCCTCAGCATCGTCCTGGCTGATGACAGAACCAGATCCCTCAGCATCGTCCTGGCTGATGACAGAACCAGATCCCTCAGCATCGTCCTGGCTGATGACAGAACCGGATCCCTCAGCATCGTCCTGGCTGATGACAGAACCGGATCCCTCAGCATCGTCCTGGCTGATGACAGAACCGGATCCCTCAGCATCGTCCTGGCTGATGACAGAACCAGATCCCTCAGCATCGTCCTGGCTGATGACAGAACCGGATCCCTCAGCGTCGTCCTGGCTGATGACAGAACCGGATCCCTCAGCATCGTCCTGGCTGATGACAGAACCAGATCCCTCAGCATCGTCCTGGCTGATGACAGAACCGGATCCCTCAGCATCGTCCTGGCTGATGACAGAACCAGATCCCTCAGCATCGTCCTGGCTGATGACAGAACCAGATCCCTCAGCATCGTCCTGGCTGATGACAGAACCGGATCCCTCAGCGTCATCCTGGCTGATGACAGAACCGGATCCCTCAGCATCGTCCTGGCTGATGACAGAACCGGATCCCTCAGCATCGTCCTGGCTGATGACAGAACCAGATCCCTCAGCATCGTCCTGGCTGATGACAGAACCAGATCCCTCAGCATCATCCTGGCTGATGACAGAACCGGATCCCTCAGCGTCATCCTGGCTGATGACAGAACCGGATCCCTCAGCATCTTCCTGGCTGATGACAGAACCGGATCCCTCAGCGTCATCCTGGCTGATGACAGAACCGGATCCCTCAGCATCGTCCTGGCTGATGACAGAACCGGATCCCTCAGCGTCATCCTGGCTGATGACAGAACCGGATCCCTCAGCATCGTCCTGGCTGATGACAGAACCGGATCCCTCAGCATCGTCCTGGCTGATGACAGAACCAGATCCCTCAGCATCATCCTGGCTGATGACAGAACCGGATCCCTCAGCATCGTCCTGGCTGATGACAGAACCAGATCCCTCAGCATCGTCCTGGCTGATGACAGAACCAGATCCCTCAGCATCATCCTGGCTGATGACAGAACCAGATCCCTCAGCATCATCCTGGCTGATGACAGAACCAGATCCCTCAGCGTCGTCCTGGCTGATGACAGAACCGGATCCCTCAGCATCATCCTGGATGACAGAACCGGATCCCTCAGCATCGTCCTGGCTGACGACAGAGCCGGATCCCTCAGCTAAAACCAAAAAGTAACAATAACCATGTAAATTGATTAGTATAAACTCATACTACTTCAGTACAACAACAGTATGTTAGATTAAGAAACAAGAGGCAAGGCAAGTTTATTTATGGAGCACATTTCATACACTACGGTAATTCAAAAGGGCTTTACACAGAAAAAAAAGGAATTAAAAGAGTAAAGATAAAATTATATATATATACAAACTTCTCATTTGGTAGAACACTGGTGTATAATATTTTTCACAGCTGCTTGGGTTTATAAGGTCTGCAAACCTTTTTCTTTAACAACCCTCCCAACATCACTCCAGGAGAAATCTAAGGATCCATCTTTGATTGGGGAGCTGAACACTGAAAAACACAGACGTTAAACATAAAACACAAATAATAAAACTTACGACAAGCAAACAAAAACAAAAATTAACTCACCATGCCACACCAATTGGTGATAAAGAACCATTAAAACAGTAACTTTAATCAAGCCCATCGTATAACACAAACTGAGCCACTAAGAGAGCAAATGCCTACAAAAGTTCCAAACCAACCAAGGCTTTTAAAGCCAAACAGAACACCATTTGTACCACCTGGAAGACTCGTTAACCCATTATTGGAGCAAATCTGCTAATTAATGAGATCAATTATTAATTAATCACTCAGCATAGAAGCTGATGTTATATCCTATAGAACTATGGGTACATTTACACAACAACGATGTACTAAAAACAGCAAAGTTTTTCTTTGTGTTTTTCGCATACAGATGACAATGTAGTCAAAACGGTCCCTGTTCACATGGATCTGCCAAAACAGCTATAAAGTCTGTATTTTCTTTGTAAATAACTATGCTCCAATAGACCAAACATGAAATACACATGCACATGAGGTCACCGTTTTGTGTTTTACACAGAGACAATAACAATATCATTTTCAAAAACTTGCCCTTTGAAACTCATTTTCAAAAGTTTGCGTTTTCAGGCCCCCGGAATGCCATTGTCGTGTAAGTGAACGTCCAAATGCATAAAACAATTTCCATTTTTAGTTAAAAGCGATGTCATGTAAATGCCCCTCAATGTTAACCTCTTGTGATTCATTGACCCAACAACACACAGACATACTGTATTATTCCACATAAACTGGTGAAAAGGCACAGAATAAAGAGGACAGAATATATACAGATGCTGGTCATATAATTAAAATATCATCAAAAAGTTGATTTATTTCACTAATTCCATTCAAAAAGTGAAACTTGTATATTACATTCATTCATTACACACAGACTGATATATTTCAAATGTTTATTTATTTTAATTTTGATGATTATAACTGACAACTAAGGAAAATCCCAAATTCAGAAACATACAATATTACTTAAGACCAATTCAAAGAAAGGATTTTTAGAAATCTTGGCCAACTGAAAAGTATGAGCATGTACAGCACTCAATATTTAGTTGGGGCTCCTTTTGCCTTAATTACTGCAGCAGCCCGACCGCGGAAACGCAGCCAAAGAAGGGGAAGAAGAGCCGGCGTGCACATCAGAGTAAGACGCCGCACAAACCGACCCCCGCTTCCCAGTATTTTACTGGCAAATGTTCAGTCTCTGGACAACAAACTCTGCGAGCTGAGAGCACGGATCTCTTTCCAACGAGAGACGAGGGACTGCTGCATTATCTTCCTTACAGAAACTTGGATGTCTGCTGAGATTCCAGATTCGGCCATCGAAACCACGGGTTCTCCGTGCACCGAATGGACAGAGGAAAAGAACTCTCAGGGAAAAGCAAAGGCGGGAGTGTATGTTTTATGATCAACAGATCCTGGTGTGATCAGAGGAACGTATATTCTATCAAGTCTTTCTGTTCTCCAGATCTGGAATTTTTCATGGTTCTGTGTCGACCATTCTGGCTACCGAGGGAATTCACAGCGGTCATCATCACAGCTGTGTATATTCCCCCACAAGCCGACACAGACCGGGCACTAAAGGAACTGTATAGAACAGTGAGTGAGCAGGAAACCGCGCATCCTGAGGCTGCGTTTATTGTGACAGGGGACTTTAACAAAGCCAACTTCAAACGTATTGCACCTAAATACCATCAACATGTTAGCTTCAACACACGAGGGAACCGAGTTTTGGATCACTGTTACTCTCCCTTCCTGGATGGCTACAAATTCCTCCCGCGCCCACCATTTGGCAAATCGGACCACTCTTCCATTCTCCTTCTGCCCGCTTACAGGCAGAGACTGAAACAGGAAGCACCCGCCCTCAGAACGATCCAGTGCTGGTCGGACCAATCAGACTCTATGCTACAAGACTGTTTTGATCACGCGGACTGGGAGATGTTCCGGTTGGCCTCTGATGACGACATCGAGGTCTACGCTGATAGCATGACGTGTTTCATCAGGAAGTGTGTAGAAGACGTTGTTCCGACCAAAACAATACGGCTGTACCCTAACCAGAAGCCGTGGCTAAATGGGGATGTTCATGCGGCACTCAATGCGCAGACCTTCACATTTAACTTCGGTAATGTGGAGGAGCATAAACAAGCAAGTTATGCCCTCCGGAAAACTATCAGAGCAGCAAAATGCCAGTACAGGGACAAGATTGAAGGACAGTTCAACACCACCGACTCTAGAAGCATGTGGCAGGGAATTAACACCATCACGGACTATAAAGGGAACACAAACTCCACCGTGAACACCGCTGCCTCTCTCCCGGACGAGCTAAACTTCCTCTATGCTTGCTTTGAGGGAACTAACACCGCCCTCGCGGAGAGAGAGCTCGTGGCTGAAGAGGCAGAGGTTGGTACACTCTCCGTATCTGTAGCGGATGTAACCCGATCCTTCCGGCGGGTGAACATCCGTAAAGCCGCGGGTCCAGACGGCATTCCGGGCCGCGTCTCGACAGGCTAGAAAATTGGGTTGGGCTTTCCGGAATGGTCCTCAAATGGTTCAGGTCATACTTAGAAGGGAGAGGTTATTATGTGAGTATAGGTGACCATAAGTCTGAGTGGACATCCATGACATGCGCTGTTCCACAAGGGTCAATTCTTGCACCACTCCTATTCAACCTGTACATGCTCCCACTGAGCCAAATAATGAAAAATAACAAAATGGCTTACCACAGCTATGCTGACGACACCCAGATCTACTTAGCCCTATCGCCTAATGACTACAGCCCCATTGACTCTCTATGTAAATGCATTGAAGAAGTTAACAGTTGGATGTGCCAAAACTTTCTTCAGTTAAACAAAGACAAAACTGAAATCACTACATTTGGAAACAAAGATGAAATTCTCAAGGTGAACGCATATCTTGAGGTTAAAGGTCTAAAATCAAAAGATCAAGTCAGGAATCTGGGTGTGATTTTGGAGTCAGACCTGAGTTTCAGTCGTCATGTCAAAGCAATAACTAAATCAGCCTACTATCATCTCAAAAATATTGCAAGAATTAGATGCTTTGTTTCCAGGCAAGACTTAGAGAAACTCGTTCATGCTTTTATCACCAGCAGGGTGGACTATTGTAATGGTCTTCTCACCGGCCTTCCCAAAAAGACCATTAGACAGCTGCAGCTCATACAGAACGCTACTGCCAGGATCCTGAGCAGAACCAGAAAATATGACCATATCACACCAGTGCTCAGGTCTTTACACTGGCTTCCAGTTACATTTAGGATCGATTTTAAAGTACTATTACTGGTATATAAGTCACTCAATGACCAAGGACCTCAATACATTGCAGATATGCTGATTAAATACAAACCCAACAGATCACTCAGATCATCAGGATCAAGTCAATTAGAAATACCAAGGGTTCACTCAAAGCAAGGAGAGTCTGCTTTTAGCTCTTATGCCAGCCGCAGCTGGAACCAGCTTCCTGAACAGATCAGATGTGCTCCAACAGTAGCCACTTTCAAATCCAGACTCAAAACACATCTGTTTAGCTATGCATTTAATGAATGAGCCTTGCTACTGTATGTCCGACTGATTGCACCTTATCCTATGCTTTTACTGTGTTAATTTTACTTTTTATTCTATGAATATTTTAACTTTATTTCTGTTTTAATTATACTTTTTATTCACTTATTTTTTATTTTGTTTAAGGCTGACTGGGTGGAAGAGACGGGGGAGCGCTAAATCGAAATCCCTCCGGTGTGAGGATGATCCGTTTAGATCCGCTCTGACGGATATAGATCTGTATAGCCTTGGTAGTACGAGGAAGGACCGTGTAGATCCGCTCTGACGGTCGAACAAAGTAGAGATAGCCCCGGTGTTCCTGTCCGGGAAGATTTGTCTGTAAGGATAATGTTTAAATGCACAGTTACCTGACAAATATTTTTTGAGTACTCGTGCGAGGAAGACCCGTTTAGATCTGCTCTGACGGGTAAAACATCTAGAGAACACCCTCAAGTTAGGCCAAGAAGATTTGTCTGTAAGGGTACTGTCTAAACGCACAGTTACCTGACAAATATTTTTAAAGTAAACCTGACTCTCCATTTTCTTCCACCCCAGATAGGGGATTTCATCTTTATTTTATATTTTCTTTTAATTCCCACTATAACTGTTATACTATGTATATTTTTATTGTATTCACTTATGAATATTTTAACTTCATTTCTGTGTAAAGCACTTTGAATTGCCCCTGTGTATGAAATGTGCTATACAAATAAACTTGCCTTGCCTTGCCTTGCGTCATCAGAGCGTGCGCGCACCAACTGGCTGGAGTTTTTACGGACATCTTTAACTTGTCCCTCTCGCTGTCTGTGGTCCCCACATGCTTCAGAATGTCCACCATTGTTCCTGTACCTAAGCAATCAAAAACCACCTGCTTAAACGACTGGCATCCTGTTGCTCTGACCCCCATCATCAGCAAATGCTTTGAGAGACTAATCAGAAACCACATCTGTTCTGTTCTCCCTCCCTTACTGGACCCACTGCAGTTTTCATACTGCAAAAACCGCTCCACTGATGATGCCATTTCATCTACACATCTACAATTCACAATGCTCTCTCCCACCTGGAAAATAGGAACACATATGTGAGAATGCTGTTTGTAGACTACAGCTCAGCATTCAACACCATTGTGCCCTCCATACTTGACGTGAAACTCCGGGCTCTAGGCTTAAACAGCTTGTTATGCAGCTGGATCCTGGACTTCCTGTCAAACAGACGCCAGGTGGTCAGAATGGGCAGCAACATCTCCTCATCACTGACTCTCAACACTGGAGTCCCTCAGGGCTGTGTTCTCAGCCCACTCCTGTACTCCCTGTACACACATGACTGTGTGGCAATCCACAGCTCCAACACCATCATCAAGTTTGCTGACGATACGACGGTGGTAGGTCTCATCACTGACAATGATGAAACTGCCTACAGAGAGGAGGTGCACACTCTGACACGGTGGTGTCAGGAGCACAACCTCTCCCTCAACGTCAGCAAGACCAAGGAGCTGGTGGTCGACTTCAGGAGGAATGAGAGAGAACACCGCCCCATCACCATCAATGGAGCACCGGTGGAGAGAGTCAGCAGCTTCAAGTTCCTCGGTGTCCACATCACCGAGGAACTCTCATGGTCCGTCCACACCGAGGCCGTTGTGAAGAAGGCTCATCAGCGCCTTTTCTTCCTGCGAAGACTGAGGAGGTTTGGAATGAACCACCACATCCTCACACGGTTCTACACCAGCACCATAGAGAGCCTGCTGACTGGCTGCATCACCACCTGGTACGGCAACAGTACCGCCCGCAACCGCAAAGCCCTGCAAAGGGTAGTGCGCACGGCCGGCTGCATCATCGGAGGTGAGCTTTCCTCCCTCCAGGACATTTACGCCAGGCGGTGTGTGAAGACCCTAACCCTAACCCTAACCCTAACCATGGGCTGCTCTCACTGCTACCATCAGGCAGGCGGTACCGCAGCATCAGAACATGCACCAGCCGACTCCAGAACAGCTTCTTCCCACAAGCAATTAGACTCTTTAACTCTTGATCCATCAGGATCATAACACACACTGGACAGAATATCACTCAGCACAACCCACTGTAAATACACACACATATTATACACATTTATTTATCATATAGCCTATCTATTGTACATTGGATGTCTATTTGTGAATATTGTAAACTGTACATTGTATATTATTATTATAGCTTAATGTATATTGTTTTAATGTATGTTTAGTGTATATTGTTTAAAGTATATTATGCTGTGAGAACTGCACTCACATTGTCTAAATTATTTATTGTTTATTGTAGTGTACACTGTGCTGTGTGTAATTGTGTGCGCATCAGATGATGTAATCTGATGTTGCTTTAAATGTTGTACGTTTCGTGTCATGTCACGACTGCTATGTTGCTTGGAACTGCACCTAAGAATTTCACCTACTGTTGCACTTGTGTATATGGTTGTGTAACAATAAAAGTGATTTGATTTGATTTTGATTTGAGGTACTGGTTGCTTTGGCACTGTGTGCAGGTGCCAAGTCCTGTTGGAAAATTAAATCTGCATCTCCATAAAGTTGGTCAGCAGCAGGAAGCATGAAGTGCTCTAAAACTTCCTGGTATACGGCTGCGTTGACCTTGGACCTCAGAAAACACAGTGGACCAACACCAGCAGATGACATGGCACCCCAAACCATCACCCATCTCCGGCGTGTTGCCTCTGATCTTTCGAATAGTTCGATCTATTATGACCTCTGACCTGTAAAGTTGCCAGAATAATAATCATACGCTGTTTGTTAATTGGCCAGAGGAGAACTGGCACCCCGACTGAGCCTGGTTTCTCCCAAGGTTTATTTTTCTCCAGTAGGTCACCTGATGGGGTTTTGGTTTCCTTGCCACTGTTGCCTCTGGCTTGGCTTGCTCAGTTGGGGACACTACATTTTTCTTAATATTTTCAACTAAATATCCAAATAAATCTAATTATTAAACCAAATTAACCACATAAACTAAATTACTGATCTAATTACTGATCTAATTACTGATCTAAAGCCCACACTGTCACTGTATGATAATTGAAATGAACTGATGACATCACCGTTTTCTCCGGAATGGCTATACGGCTGAATAAAATTCTGTTGCATTATTTTGCTGTTTAACACTGTAAAGCTGGTTTGAAACAATCTGCATTGTTAAAAGCGCTATATAAATAAAGTTGACTTGACTTGACTGACTGTGGAAACTTTACACTGGACCTCAAGCAACGTGGATTGTGTGCTCTCCTCTCTTCCTCCAGACTCTGGGACCCTGATTTCCAAAGGAAATGCAAAATTTACTTTCATCAGAGAACATAACTTTGGACCACTCAGCAGCAGTCCAGTCCTTTTTGTCTTTGGCCAAGGCAAGACGCTTCTGATGCTGTCTGTTGTTCAAGAGTGGCTTGACACAAGGAATGCGACAGCTGAAACCCATGTCTTGCATACGTCTGTGCGTAGTGGTTCTTGAAGCACTGACTCCCGCTCCAGTCCACTCTTAATGAATCTCCCCCAAATTTTTAATGGGTTTTGTTTCACAATCCTCTCCAGGGTGTGGTTATCCCTATTGCTTGTACACTTTTTTCTACCACATATTTTCCTTCCCTTCGCCTCTCTATTAATGTGCTTGGACACAGAGCTCTGTGAACAGCCAGCCTCTTTTGCAATGACCTTTTGTGTCTCGCCCTCCTTGTGCAAGGTCTTTTGGACAACTGTCAAGTCAGCAGTCTTCCCCATGTTTGTGTAGCCTACAGAACTAGACTGAGAGACCATTTAAAGGCCTTTGCAGGTGTTTTGAGTTAATTAGCTGATTAGAGTGTGGCACCAGGTGTCTTCAATATTGAACCTTTTCACAATATTCAAATTTTCTGAGATAATGAATTTGGGATTTTCCTTAGTTGTCCGTTATAATCATCAAAATTAAAAGAAATAAACATCTGAAATATATCAGTCTGTGTGTAATGAATGAATATAATATACAAGTTTCACTTTTTGAATGGAATTAGTGAAATAAATCCACATTTTGATGATATTCTAAGTATATGACCAGCACCTGTATATAGTTCCCTACTATATTTGAATACATATTCAATACACAGTAGGCAAATAATCCATGGATGATCTACTGCATCTGCACAGTGTCTTGGAAATTCTCAATATCTACTAATCTGACTCCTCCACTGACGATTTGAACAACCTCCAGTGGTCAATATAATATAATACAATACTACAGTACCTTCAGGGTAATTCCCTTCCCGAATATAATTCAATTTAATACTACAGTATCTCGAGGTAATTCCTACAGGATCTCAGACTCCATGCTTGTCTGACCGGCCCCACAGATGTCTAGTTCCTCGGCTCCGTTTACGTGTCGTCAGGTTGGTAAGATTTGCAATGCGACACGTGAATCCAGGAATCATGTTCGGCAACCTTGATGGCAGTGTTGGTTGTCAGGATGATCTCATATGGCCCCAACCACCTTGGACAGTTCCACACTTTCCTCCGGAAGTCTCTGACTCAGATCCACTGTCCTGCAAAGCAGCTTTCACCTGCGATTGGAGAGATTTAATAGTTTAAGATAAAGACATCACATACTTTCTTAATTGTTCATCGACCGCCACAAGGCCCTCCTGGGGAGGAGGCTCAATTCCCACTCGCATAGGCTGACCTGTAGGAATTTCATGTGGGCTGAGGGCTGTCCTGGTCCCCTTCCATAATTTTACACAATTTGTTTTTTACAGTCTGCTTTGTCCTTTCCACTGCACCACCACTTTATAGGCTGAGTTTTCAAATGTATTCTCAATCCATTTGCCAATTCTGTGATTACTTTATTTACAAAGTGTGTCCCATTATCACTGGACAATCTTTATTTGCATTAGATACAACAACTCAAGCTGACACCAACACGTAACTTGCGGCGTAGAGGATACGACGTAGGTCCGAAGCAGAAGTATAAATCAGCCTTTAAGCTCCGCCCCTCTCTGGTGAGTACCGGCACTTATTCCAGCGCCAGATCGCCTCTTTTTAAACTCTAATCAACTAGACATGCCTATTCCGCATTAGATACAACAACTCAAGCTGCAAGAACGGTCGCTGCTGCTGCTACTCCGACAACGAACACAACAAGCTGCTTTCTTCTTCTGCTTTTCTTGATACTGTGGGTTACACCATCAACATGCCCATGAACACTTCCTACTAGTGGTCTGCATGTGTAATTGCACATTGACGTGGACACCAACACGTAACTTGCGGCGTAGAGGATACGGCGTAGGTCCGAAGCAGAAGTATAAATCAGCCATTAAGCCCCGCCCCCTCTGGTGAGTACCGGCACTTTTTTTTCACTTCAAGCAGTGATGTTGCCTAGTAAGTGCACTCCCTTTATAAATCACTAAAAAGCTGTCACCTCAATTCAACACAATATTCCACTGTGATCAATGAAGCTGACCGCACAATGAATCTTTTTAGCCTACATCATTTCTACACTTGGTTATAAATTAACTTATATATTGAGAGGATTTGTGAGTGTGCAGAACTCCACACTGGACAAGAACTCCAGAACTTTTGAGTTGTGAGTGCATTCCAGCTGAAACACATCTGATTGGCCATTGCATTAATCAACTGATAAGTTTGGTTACATTGCTCAATGCCGCGAAACTATTAGAGAAAACTGATCCTAAACCAGCAGTTATGGGCAGTTTTACACACCCAGTGAAACAAATTAAATACTTGACGTAATGATGACCTGTATCATACAGACTACTCATGGATCCATCGTTTAATTTGCTTTACAGAGACAGAAAATTTGAAACCTCCCCTCCAGCCTTGGGTTTCATGGATGAAGTCTTTAGAGCCATGATATTCATGGTAAGCAAATGTTGGGCAAACTATTCCTTCTGCAATATTACAGTCAATTTCCTGTCAGTCTTCAAAAAAAAAAAAAAACCAAGAAGAATCAGTGTTTACAGTGCAAGATTTGTTGGGAAAACCGGATCCCTCAGCATCGTCCTGGGTGGCATTGACAGAACCGGATCCCTCGGCATCGTCCTGGCTGATGACAGAACCGGATCCCTCGGCGTCATCCTGGGTGGCATTGATAGAACCGGATCCCTCGGCATCGTCCTGGGTGGCATTGACAGAACCGGATCCCTCGGCATCGTCCTGGCTGGCATTGACAGAACCGGATCCCTCAGCATCGTCCTGGGTGGCATTGACAGAACCCGATCCCTCGGCATCGTCCTGGCTGATGACAGAACCAGATCCCTCGGCGTCGTCCTGGCTGATGACAGAACCAGATCCCTCAGCGTCGTCCTGGCTGATGACAGAACCAGATCCCTCAGCGTCGTCCTGGCTGATGACAGAACCGGATCCCTCAGCGTCGTCCTGGCTGATGACAGAACCAGATCCCTCAGCGTCGTCCTGGCTGATGACAGAACCAGATCCCTCAGCGTCGTCCTGGCTGATGACAGAACCAGATCCCTCGGCGTCATCCTGGGTGGCATTGACAGAACCAGATCCCTCAGCATCGTCCTGGCTGATGACAGAACCAGATCCCTCGGCATCGTCCTGGCTGATGACAGAACCGGATCCCTCGGCGTCATCCTGGGTGGCATTGATAGAACCGGATCCCTCGGCATCGTCCTGGGTGGCATTGACAGAACCGGATCCCTCGGCATCGTCCTGGCTGGCATTGACAGAACCGGATCCCTCAGCATCGTCCTGGGTGGCATTGACAGAACCCGATCCCTCGGCATCGTCCTGGCTGATGACAGAACCAGATCCCTCGGCGTCGTCCTGGCTGATGACAGAACCAGATCCCTCAGCGTCGTCCTGGCTGATGACAGAACCAGATCCCTCAGCGTCGTCCTGGCTGATGACAGAACCAGATCCCTCAGCGTCGTCCTGGCTGATGACAGAACCAGATCCCTCAGCGTCGTCCTGGCTGATGACAGAACCAGATCCCTCAGTGTCGTCCTGGCTGATGACAGAACCAGATCCCTCAGCGTCGTCCTGGCTGATGACAGAACCAGATCCCTCAGCGTCGACCTGGCTGATGACAGAACCAGATCCCTCAGCGTCATCCTGGGTGGCATTGACAGAACCAGATCCCTCAGCGTCGTCCTGGCTGATGACAGAACCAGATCCCTCAGCATCGCCCTGGCTGACGACAGAGCCAGATCCCTCCGCGTCGTCCTGGCTGACGACAGAGCCAGATCCCTCAGCATCGTCCTGGCTGACGACAGAGCCGGATCCCTCAGCATCGTCCTGGCTGACGACATAGCCGGATCCCTCAGCATCATCCTGGCTGACGACAGAGCCGGATCCCTCAGCATCGTCCTGGCTGACGACAGAGCCGGATCCCTCAGCATCGTCCTGGCTGACGACAGAGCCGGATCCCTCAGCATCGTCCTGGCTGACGACAGAGCCGGATCCATCAGCATCGTCCTGGCTGACGACAGAGCCGGATCCCTCAGCATCGTCCTGGCTGATGACAGAACCGGATCCCTCAGCGTCGTCCTGGGTGGCATTGACAGAGCCGGATCCCTCAGCATCGTCTTGGCTGACGACAGAGCCGGATCCCTCAGCATCATCCTGGCTGACGACAGAACCGGATCCCTCAGCATCGTCCTGGCTGACGACAGAGCCGGATCCCTCAGCTAAAACCAAAAAGTAACAATAACCATGTAAATTGATTAGTATAAACTCATACTACTTCAGTACAACAACAGTATGTTAGATTAAGAAACACAAGAGGCAAGGCAAGTTTATTTATGGAGCACATTTCATACGCTACGGTAATTCAAAAGGGTTTTACACAGAAAAAAAAGGAATTAAAAGAGTAGAGTAAAAATGATATATATAAAACTTCTCATTTGGTAAAACACTGGTGTATAATATTTTTCACAGCTGCTTGGGTTTATAAGGTCTGCAAACCTTTTTCTTGAACAACCCTCCCAACATCACTCCAGGAAAACTCTAAGGATCCATCTTTGATTGGAGAGCTGAACACTGAAAAACACAGACGTTAAACATAAAACACAAATAATAAAACTTACGACAAGCAAACATAAAACAAAAATTAACTCACCATGCCACACCAATTGATGATAAAGAACCATTAAAACAGTAACTTTAATCAAGCCCATCGTATAACACAAACTGAGCCACTAAGAGAGCAAATGCCAACAAAAGTTTCAAACCAACCAAGGCTTTTAAAGCCAAACAGAACACCATTTGTACCACCTGGAAGACTCGTTAAGCCATTATTGGAGCAAATCTGCTAATTAATGAGATCAATTATTAATTAATCACTCAGCATAGAAGCTGATGTTATATCCTATAGAACTATGGGTACATTTACACAACAACAATGTACTAAAAACAGCAAAGTTTTTCTTTGTGTTTTTCGCATACAGATGACAATGTAGTCAAAACGGTCCCTGTTCACATGGATCTGCCAAAACAGCTATAAAGTCTGTATTTTCTTTGTAAATAACTATGCTCCAATAGACCAAACATGAAAGACACATGCACATGAGGTCACCGTTTTGTGTTTTACACAGAGACAATAACAATATCATTTTCTAAAACTTGCCCTTTGAAACTCATTTTCAAAAGTTTGCGTTTTCAGGCCCCCAGACTGCCATTGTCGTGTAAGTGAACGTCCAAATGCATAAAACAATTTCCATTTTTAGTTAAAAGCGATGTCATGGAAATGCCCCTCAATGTTAACCTCTTGTGATTCATTGACCCAACAACACACAGACATACTGTATTATTCCACATAAACTGGTGAAAAGGCACAGAATAAAGAGGACAGAATATATACAGATGCTGGTCATATAATTAGAATATCATCAAAAAGTTGATTTATTTCACTAATTCCATTCAAAAAGTGAAACTTGTATATTACATTCATTCATTACACACAGACTGATATATTTCAAATGTTTATTTCTTTTAATTTTGATGATTATAACTGACAACTAAGGAAAATCCCAAATTCAGTAACTCTTGAATATTACTTAAGACCAATTCAAAGAAAGGATTTTTAGAAATCTTGGCCAACTGAAAAGTATGAACCTGAAAAGTGTGAGCATGTACAGCACTCAATACTTAGTTGGGGCTCCTTTTGCCTGAATTACTGCAGCAATGCGGCGTGGCATGGAGTCGATCAGTCTGTGGCACTGCTCAGGTGTTATGAGAGCCCAGGTTGCTCTGATAGTGGCCTTCAGCTCTTCTGCATTGTTGGGTCTGGCATATCGCATCTTCCTCTTCAAAATACACCATAGATTTTCTATGGGGTTAAGGTCAGGCGAGTTTGCTGGCCAATTAAGAACAGGGATACCATGGTCCTTAAACCAGGTACTGGTTGCTTTGGCACTGTGTGCAGGTGCCAAGTCCTGTTGGAAAATGAAATCTGCATCTCCATAAAGTTGGTCAGCAGCAGGAAGCATGAAGTGCTCTAAAACTTCCTGGTATACGGCTGCGTGGACCAACACCAGCAGATGACATGGCACCCCAAACCATCACCCATCTCCGGCGTGTTTCCTCTGATCTTTCGATAGTCCGATCTATTATGACCTCTGACCTGTAAAGTTGCCAGAATAATAATCATACGCTGTTTGTTAATTGGCCAGAGGAGAACTGGCACCCCGACTGAGCCTGGTTTCTCCCAAGGTTTATTTTTCTCCAGTAGGTCACCTGATGGGGTTTTGGTTTCCTTGCCACTGTTGCCTCTGGCTTGGCTTGCTCAGTTGGGGCCACTACATTTTTCTTAATTTTTTCAACTAAATATCCAAATAAATCTAATTATTAAACCAAATGAACCATATTGTAATAATGTCACTTTTGGGCCCAAACAAGGGACACCAATTATGTAGTGATTTTACCTTCGTCCATCCAAGGACGTTAAGTAAGGTAGTGATTGGTACTCACGTCACCGCAGACGTTGTGATTTTTGGATCACACGTCACTTAAGGTCTGGTTATGAGTACATCAGATGACCACCTTCCCCCTTTCTTAGTTTGGGACACTAATCAAGGTTTTTTACCTTGGCTCTATGAGAACGCTCCAAACGGGAGGCGGTTCAATCATTTTAGATGTAAATGTCATTTAGAATGTCATTTAGAATGTAAAGTGGGGAGAGTTGGTCAGCTGATTTATCTGAAAGATTGGTGAGATTTCTAACTTGTAGAGCCTTTTCTGTATTATCAGCACAAGTAAGACACAATTGTAATAAAATAGATTTTATTAACAAAAGATAAACAAGAATAACTAACCACTACTAAATGAATACAATGAATGATAAAAGAATAAAGTGCATAAAATATATAAAATACATGTGATTAATTTGAGTGTGGCTATGGAAGAGTTGCGTTATCTTATGGAAAGATAAACTGTTTCTTCTCTGAAACTAAGGTGAAAAACCTTATTATAAATGAAACAAATAAACGAAAGTTTATTTGTTATTAACTAGCATCAGTTAAATTACCTCTAATGTAAATTAGAAAATCATATACTGATATATACAACAATGCCATGTCACATGTATATTGTAAGTATGTGTATATTGTTTTAAGTATATGTATATTGTAAGTATGTGTATATTGTTTAAAGCTGTGAGAACTACACTCACATTGTGTAAATTATTTATTGTTTATTGTAGTGTATACTGTGCTGTGAGTAATTGTGTGCGCATCAGATGTGTAATCTGTTGTTGCTTAAATGTTGTACATGTCATGTCATGACTACTATGTTGCTCGGAACTGCACCTAAGAATTTCACCTACTGTTGCACTTGTGTATATTGCTGTGTGACAAATAAAGTGATTTGATTTGATTGATTTGATTTGATGCCAAGGTTTCTGGAAAGAGGTTTGGTTAAGTGATATTTACGTTCCACTTGGTTGAGTAAGCAGTCCGATGGAGGTGACTTCTTCCACTGGTTGTGCTGGGTGACAATGCAGTGGGAAAGGAGCTGGAATCCCTTTCAACAGTCTTGAACACGAAGATCTGTGTTATGTTGATCTCCTGGAGCACCAAAGGGTCCTAAAATCTGGAACACGCAGATGAGGCCCTGAAGTAGGTGCAGAAGGCACCTACTTCTTCCCCTCTGGCTCTCAGCGAAGGCGGTCGCATTCTCTCCTCTCTCCCTCTTGTCTCCCTCCTCCCTCCTCCCCTGCTTGCTTCTCTTGTCTCGTCTAGTCTACTGTCTTAAACTTGAGAGACTCTCCACGCACTGCTCTCGAACTAAAAATTATGGATTTGATCAACTGGTCTCTCAACGCAATTGACACCATCTTCTCGACGAGAAGCTTAGGTTCGGGGGAACCGAACTGCCCTGCCGGAACGTTTGCTGCTGGCTACACGATGGACGCGTGGGAGAGGTGGCATGTTGTGTGTCTGACGGCTCTTTCCGTAGAGGACATTGAAGACATCTACCTATTCGGAATCATGGTAACAGGGTTTCTGCTGATTGGATCAGGCATTGCCCTGGTATATCGAGGAATTCAGGAAGCGGTGACAGCTGTTCAAAGCTCCACAAGGCTGCCCGTCATGATTGAAGCAGTGGGCAGAGCGGTCATCTCTCAAACTGGGACAATTAACCGCAATATGGATAACATCATGAAGATGCAACGCAATATGGATATCATCATGGAAAAGCTCACGGCTTTGCAAAAGGATCGTTTCAGAGACCAGAACGAACTAAGAGAGCAGTCATAAATTGTGGCTACTCGCTCCCAGACCAAACAATTCCAAACTTATCTGCTTTCGGCTCCCTCTACCAGCACTGGCCTTGGCCAAGGCCGCTGTTGGGATAACAACTCCCCCTGAGAGCACTGCAGGAAGACGCTCTTGCATTCATCCCCCAATCACCTGCTGACTCGGACTGGGATCTGATCAAGGTTGTCTCCATAGCAACTTGCGGACTGGAGCACCGAGATTATGGTGCCAGACCTGACTCTCCAGGCCTACACAAACATGCACATGAACTCTACAGACACACACACATTTATGCACACACCCATCTCTCAACTTCGCCGCTTTGTTCCCCCCTGTCTGACAAGCGGGACTGTGACCAGCGCCTAGAATGGCTGCAGGATGGGCCGCCTGGCTGTGCTGGGACACCTCAACCCAATTCCTCTCCCCTGTTGCAAGTCGTGTTTCATGTTGTAATGTGTATGCGCTCATGTTGCTGAGATGTTTTTTTTACTGTTCCCAAACTGTGCTCCCGGAAGGAGCATAGTCTGGGGGTTGTTGTTTTTTTCATCTCCACACCCCCTCTTACCTCTCCTCATGTTATGCTGTATTTTTCTGTCCAACTAAAGAAGGCGCCACAGAATGGCGACTCGGTGTTACTCGCACAACACCAAAACAAATTCCGTGTATGTGTAAAAATGTACTTGGCAATAAAGCTCCTTGAATCCTTGAAGAAGGTCCTTAATCTGGAACACGCAGACGAAGGAACCTCGAAGTGAAGGTTTGCTCTCCTGAGCTTAACCTTGTTGCAAATGTCTCTGTGTGTCTTCTGACTCTGTGGGTCAGACACTCAGGACTTGGTCAATCCGCTTTGGTCTTTCTGGCATGGAGACTTGGGACATGCTGTAGTCTCGCTGGACTAAAACTCTGAACGTAGTGGTTGTTAATGTCTCTTTCCTCACAGACTGGAGGCTCAGAACGTGGTCATATCTGTTGCTGCCTCACAAGCTGTAGATTCAGGTCCTTGGATCTTTTGTTGTCTCTCTGGATGAACCAGAGGCTCAGAACTTGGTTGCTCTGTCACAGTCTTATCCTCGCGGGACAGACTCAGAACTTGTTGCGCTGTCACAATCTTATCCTCGCGGGGAGAATCAGAACTTGCCGAACTGTTTGTCTCTCTCAAGGAGAAACTCAGTACATTACGGTGTATCTGTTATGTCTCTCTTGAAGAGAGACTCAGAACAAGGTGTGTCTGTTGAAAGGGTACCTTTATCCTTTTCCGAATAGGAGGAGATTGCAATTTGGCGCTTCTCCATTCCAGTGTTGCGATTGGCTGCTGGCGTCAGAGGGGGCTCACCGTGTGGCCCACCCTCCTTTCTCCTGTGGAACTCATTTACATACTGTACACAGTTAGAAGTCTTTAAAGTGTCTTTAAAGTTTACCAATACATGTCTCACTTTCCAAACCACCATCAGAATACCCTTGGCAATATTCTAAACAAATAGAAACCAAACAGGCTGGAAAAGGATTGAACTGTTCATTCATTGATTTGTTCATTAACAGCTGACTCTGTGTGAGATGTTGCATTACAAATAGCTGTCACTGAGAATACTTATTTCTCTGAATAAGTATGAAATGGATGTGTGTACTTTACATCAGTCTTAAGTTTTCCAAACATAGTTATGAATGGATTTGGATGTGGTCTTTCTTTCACCCACTACTGCTAAGGTCCTGTGGAATTTTTAGGGCAGTCATAGACCAGGACACTAGGGATTTGGGTGAAGGGCAGAAACTGCATGTGGACCAATGAGATGTCTTGTCCTTCCTAGGCTTGGTACAAGAGGTGGTCTTTTTGGCCTCTAAGAGGTCTCTGGCTGTTGTCCAAGCATCTTTATCTGATGATCCAATCAAAATGTAGCAAACCTTTGTCCACTGTTATGGACAGAGAGGGGCCCGGCCTTAAACTGGGCCCTGGAATGTGCTGTCCACTACATTATAAACTAAATTACTGATCTAATTACTGATCTAAAGCCCACACTTAACACTGTATGATAATTGAAATGAACTGATGACATCACCGTTTTCTCCGGAATGGCTATACGGCTGAATAAAATTCTGTTGCATTATTTTGCTGTTTAACACTGTAAAGCTGCTTTGAAACCATCTGCATTGTTAAAAGCGCTATATTAATAAAGTTGACTTGACTTGACTGACTGTGGAAACTTTACACTGGACCTCAAGCAACGTGGATTGTGTGCTCTCCTCTCTTCCTCCAGGCTCTGGGACCCTGATTTCCAAAGGAAATGCAAAATGTACTTTCATCAGAGAACATAACTTTGGACCACTCAGCAGCAGTCCAGTCCTTTTTGTCTTTAGCCCAGGCAAGACCCTTCTGATGCTGTCTGTTGTTCAAGAGTGGCTTGACACAAGGAATGCGACAGCTGAAACCCATTTCTTGCATACGTCTGTGCGTAGTGGTTCTTGAAGCACTGACTCCAGCTCCAGTCCACTCTTTGTGAATCTCCCCCACATTTTTGAATGGGTTTTGTTTCACAATCCTCTTCAGGGTGCGGTTATCCCTATTGCTTGTACACTTTTTTCTACCACATATTTTCCTTCCCTTCGCCTCTCTATTAATGTGCTTGGACACAGAGCTCTGTGAACAGCCAGACTCTTTTGCAATGACCTTTTGTGTCTTGCCCTCCTTGTGCAAGGTCTTTTGGACAACTGTCAAGTCAGCAGTCTTCCCCATGTTTGTGTAGCCTACAGAACTAGACTGAGAGACCATTTAAAGGCCTTTGCAGGTGTTTTGAGTTAATTAGCTGATTAGAGTGTGGCACCAGGTGTCTTCAATATTGAACCTTTTCACAATATTCTAATTTTCTGAGATAATGAATTTGGGATTTTCCTTAGTTGTCTGTTATAATCATCAAAATTAAAAGAAATAAACATTTGAAATATATCAGTCTGTGTGTAATGAATGAATATAATATACAAGTTTCACTTTTTGAATGGAATTAGTGAAATAAATCCACTTTTTGATGATATTCTAAGTATATGACCAGCACCTGTATATAGTTCCCTACTATATTTGAATACATATTCAATACACAGTAGGAAAATAATCCATGGATGATCTACTGCATCTGCACAGTGTCTTGGAAATCCTCAATATCTACTAATCTCCACTGACGATTTGAACAACCTCCAGTGGTCAATATAATATAATACAATACTACAGTACCTTCGGGGTAATTCCCTTCCCGAATATAATTCAATTTAATACTACAGTATCTCGAGGTAATTCCTACAGGATCTCAGACTCCATGCTTGTCTGACCGGCCCCACAGATGTCTTAACGTTTTCATCCTCCAAGATGTTGCGATCTCTTTTCGGCAGGTGTAGTTCCTCGGCTCCGTTTACGTGTCGTCAGGTTGGTAAGATTTGCAATGCGACACGTGGATCCAGGAATCAGGTTCGGCAACCTTGATGGCAGTGTTGGTTGTCAGGATGATCTCATATGGCCCCAACCACCTTGGACAGTTCCACGCCTTCCTCCGGAAGTCTCTGACTCAGATCGACTGTCCTGCAAAGCAGCTTTCACCTGCGATTGGAGAGATTTGATAGTTTTAGATAAAGACATCACATACTTTCTTAATTGTTCATCGACTGCCACAAGGCCCTCCTGGGGAGGAGGCTCAATTCCCACTCGCATAGGCTGACCTGTAGGAATTTCATGTGGGCTGAGGGCTGTCCTCGTCCCTTTCCATAATTTTACACAATTTGTTTTTTACAGTCTGCTTTGTCCTTTCCACTGCACCACCACTTTATAGGGTGAGTTTTCAAATGTATTCTCAATCCATTTGCCAATTCTGTGATTACTTTATTTACAAAGTGTGTCCCATTATCACTGGACAATCTTTATGGTACCCCCCCCCCCCCCCCACCTTGGGATAACAGCCGTAGCATCAGCTTTTCTTCTTGGGAAACACTCAACCCACACTCATCATGATGTGCTGAAAAAGGAAGTTCTGGTGTGGAGTGGGCAGTAAGTTTGTGGCTTACTTCGTCTTCCCACGTCATTCACTGCGCAGATGTAACAGTTCTGACAGAATTTCTCTGCCACAACTGTAAATCCGGGGGCCTCCCAGGAATTAGATCCTTCATTGCCAATTTTGGGGTGTGGTCAGCCCTGTGAGACAAGCCTGACAAGCCAGACCCACATCTAGATGTTGGGTCTGGGAACTCACCATTGGCAGGGCTCAACCGATACTGAAAACAGCGGCCATGAGCACTCTGCATGATTTCAAAAACGCATTCCAGCGCCAGATCGCCTCTTTTTTAACTCTACTAATCAACTAAAGATGCTTAATTTGCATTAGATACAACAACTCAAGCTGCAAGAACGGTCGCTGCTGCTGCTACTCCGACAATGTACACAACAAGCTGCTTCTTCTTCTGCTTTTCTTGATACTGTGGGTTACACCATCAACATGCCCATGAACACTGCCTACTAGTGGTCTGCATGTGTAATTGCACATTGACGCGGACACCAACACGTAACTTGCGGCGTAGAGGATACGACGTAGGTCCGAAGCAGAAGAATAAATCAGCCTTTATACAAGCCCCGCCCCCTCTGGTGAGTACCGGCACTTTTTTTCCACTTCAAGCAGTGATGTCGCCTAGTAAGTGCACTCCCTTTATAAATCACTAAAAATCCGTCACCTCAATCTTACAATATTCCACTGTAATCAATGAAGCTAACCGCACAATTAATCTTTTATTTAGCCTACATAATTTCTACACTTGGTTATAAATTAACTTATATATCGAGAGGATTTGTGAGTGTGCAGAACTCCACACTGGACAAGAACTCCAGAACTTTTGAGTTGTGAGTGCATTCCAGCTGAAACACATCTGATTGGCCATTGCATTAATCAACTGATAAGTTTGTGTTTGGCTACATTGCTTAATGCTGCAAAACTATTAGAGAAAACTGATCCTAGACCAGCAGTTATGGGCAGTTTTACACCCAGTGAAACAAATTAAATACTTGACGTAATGGTCACCTGTATCATACAGACTACTCATGGATCCATCGTTTAATTTGCGTTACAGAGATAGAAAATTTGAAACCTCCCCTCCAGCCTTGGGTTTCATGGATGAAGTCTTTAGAGCCATGATATTCATATTCATGCAACCACTTTCCACTGCACTTTTACACTTTTTTCCGGATAGCTCTGTCCATAATATATTGCACTACCTTAATCCACTGATATTCCTCATATTAGCCTAACATATTGTATACCTCTATCTGTAAAATTCAGTTTATAGTAATAGCCATCTGTATATTTAATCACTGTACATATTCACCTGTAAATTCAGTTCTTTTAACAGTAATAACCATCTCTATTTATACATATTCAGTACATATCCATGTTCTGCACTTAAGCAACCAATGTATGTCCTGCACTTGCTGCTATTGCACTTCTCGTTAGACCTAAACTGCATTTCATTGCCTTGTACTAGTGTAATGACAGTAAAGTTGAATCTAATCTAGGTAAGCAAATGTTGGGCAAACTATTCCGTCGGCAATATTGTAGTCTTCAAAAAAAAAAAAAAAAAAAAAAAAAAGTGTTTACAGTGCAAGATTTGTTGGGAAAAAGCTCAACCTCAAAAGACATGTTAATGGTCATAAACTAACCCAAGTGGCTGTAAAAGCTTTATCTACAAGCAAAGTGGGGTTAACAAAAACCAACCCAGGCAACACATTCAAAAAGATACAATTTTATTTTGTTTTATTTTAACCCGATCCCTCTGCATCGTCCTGGCTGTTGACAGAACCCGATCCCTCAGCGTCGTCCTGGCTTGCATTGACAGAACCGGATCCCTCAGCATCATCCTGGCTTGCATTGACAGAACCGGATCCCTCAGCATCGTCCTGGCTGATGACAGAACCAGATCCCTCAGCATCGTCCTGGCTGATGACAGAACCAGATCCCTCAGCATCATCCTGGCTGATGACAGAACCAGATCCCTCAGCATCGTCCTGGCTGATGACAGAACCGGATCCCTCAGCATCATCCTGGCTGATGACAGAACCAGATCCCTCAGCGTCGTCCTGGCTGATGACAGAACCGGATCCCTCAGCGTCGTCCTGGCTGATGACAGAACCGGATCCCTCAGCGTCGTCCTGGCTGATGACAGAACCGGATCCCTCAGCGTCGTCCTGGCTGATGACAGAACCGGATCCCTCAGCATCGTCCTGGCTTATGACAGAACCAGATCCCTCAGCATCATCCTGGCTGATGACAGAACCAGATCCCTCAGCGTCGTCCTGGCTGATGACAGAACCGGATCCCTCAGCGTCGTCCTGGCTGATGACAGAACCGGATCCCTCAGCGTCGTCCTGGCTGATGACAGAACCGGATCCCTCAGCGTCGTCCTGGCTGATGACAGAACCGGATCCCTCAGCATCGTCCTGGCTTATGACAGAACCAGATCCCTCAGCATCATCCTGGGTGGCATTGACAGAACCAGATCCCTCAGCGTCGTCCTGGCTGATGACAGAACCGGATCCCTCAGCATCGTCCTGGCTTGCATTGACAGAACCGGATCCCTCAGCATCGTCCTGGCTGATGACAGAACCAGATCCCTCAGCGTCGTCCTGGCTGATGACAGAACCAGATCCCTCAGCTAAAACCAAAAAGTAACAATAACCATGTAAATTGATTAGTATAAACTCATACTACCTCAATACAACAACAGTATGTTAGATTAAGAAACAAGAGGCAAGGCAAGTTTATTTATGGAGCACATTTCATACACTACGGTAATTCAAAAGGGCTTTACTCTTTTAATTCCTTTTTTTTTTTTCTGTGTAATGATAATATGTATGTATGTATGTATGTATGTATGCAACTTCTCATTTGGTAGAACACTGGTGTATAATATTTTTCACAGCTGCTTGGGTTTATAAGGTCAGCAAACCTTTTTCTTTAACAACCCTCCCAACATCACTCCAGGAAAACTCTAAGGATCCATCTTTGATTGGGGAGCTGAACACTGAAAAACACAGACGTTAAACATAAAACACAAATAATAAAACTTACGACAAGCAAACAAAAAACAAAAGTTAACTCACCATGCCACACTAATTGATGATAAAGAACCATTAAAACAGTAACTTTAATCAAACCCATCGTATAACACAAACTGAGCCACTAAGAGAGCAAATGCCAACAAAAGTTTCAAACCAACCAAGGCTTTTAAAGCCAAACAGAACACCATTTGTACCACCTGGAAGACTCGTTAAGCCATTATTGGAGCAAATCTGCTAATTAATGAGATCAATTATTAATTAATCACTCAGCATAGAAGCTGATGTTATATCCTATAGAACTATGGGTACATTTACACAACAACGATGTACTAAAAACAGCAAAGTTTTTCTTTGTGTTTTTCGCATACAGATGACAATGTAGTCAAAACGGTCCCTGTTCACATGGATCTGCCAAAACAGCTATAAAGTCTGTATTTTCTTTGTAAATAACTATGCTCCAATAGACCAAACATGAAATACACATGCACATGAGGTCACCGTTTTGTGTTTTACACAGAGACAATAACAATATCATTTTCAAAAACTTGCCCTTTGAAACTCATTTTCAAAAGTTTGCGTTTTCAGGCCCCCGGAATGCCATTGTCGTGTAAGTGAACGTCCAAATGCATAAAACAATTTCCATTTTTAGTTAAAAGCGATGTCATGTAAATGCCCCTCAATGTTAACCTCTTGTGATTCATTGACCCAACAACACACAGACATACTGTATTATTCCACATAAACTGGTGAAAAGGCACAGAATAAAGAGGACAGAATATATACAGGTGCTGGTCATATAATTAGAATATCATCAAAAAGTTGATTTATTTCACTAATTCCATTCAAAAAGTGAAACTTGTTCATTCATTCATTACACACAGACTGATATATTTCAAATGTTTATTTCTTTTAATTTTGATGAATATAACTGACAACTAAGGAAAATCCCAAATTCAGTAACTCAGAAAATTTGAATATTACTTAAGACCAATTTAAAGAAAGGATTTTTAGAAATCTTGGCCAACTGAAAAGTATGAACCTGAAAAGTATGAGCATGTACAGCACTCAATACTTAGTTGGGGCTCCTTTTGCCTGAATTACTGCAGCAATGCGGCGTGGCATGGAGTCGATCAGTCTGTGGCACTGCTCAGGTGTTAAGAGAGCCCAGGTTGCTCTGATAGTGGCCTTCAGCTCTTCTGCATTGTTGGGTCTGGCATATCGCATCTTCCTCTTCAAAATACCCCATAGATTTTTTATGGGGTTAAGGTCAGGCGAGTTTGCTGGCCAATTAAGAACAGGGATACCAAGTGCTCAAAATGAAAAAACATTGTAGTTTTTGGTTTGTTCGGTTTACAGTTCTTGTGTTTTTTGTCTTGGATGTTGTCTGCCTTACTGTGTACGACAGACAGTCACTTTTGGACATTGGTTCGGCAATTGCACACCGAAAACCGGACTTTAAATTCTTCAATGACGACCCGCTGCTTACAAACACGGCAGCGGAGCCCTTTGTCTGGGCAGCCCGACCGCGGAAACGCAGCCGGAGGAGGGGAAGATGAGCCGGCGTGCTCATCAGAGTAAGACGCCGTGCAAACCGACCCCCGCTTCCCAGTATTTTACTGGCAAATGTTCAGTCTCTGGACAACAAACTCTGCGAGCTGAGAGCACGGATCGCTTTCCAACGAGAGACGAGGGACTGCTGCATTATCTGCCTTACAGAAACTTGGATGTCTGCTGAGATTCCAGATTCGGCCATCGAAACCACGGGTTCTCCATGCATCGAATGGACAGAGGAAAAGAACTCTCAGGGAAAAGCAAAGGCGGGAGTGTATGTTTTATGATCAACAGATCCTGGTGTGATCAGAGGAACGTATATTCTATCAAGTCTTTCTGTTCTCCTGATCTGGAATTTCTCATGGTTCTGTGTCGACCATTCTGGCTACCGAGGGAATTCACAGCGGTCATCATCACAGCTGTGTATATTCCCCCACAAGCCGACACAGACCGGGCACTAAAGGAACTGTATAGAACAGTAAGTGAGCAGGAAACTGCGCATCCTGAGGCTGCATTTATTGTGACCGGGGACTTTAACAAAGCCAACACTTGCACACAGCTTCAACACACGAGGGAAACGAGTTTTGGATCACTGTTACTCTCCCTTCCTGGATGGCTACAAATTCCTCCCACGCCCACCATTTGGCAAATCGGACCACTCTTCCGTTCTCCTTCTGCCCGCTTACAGGCAGAGACTGAAACAGGAAGCACCCGCCCTCAGAACGATCCAGTGCTGGTCGGACCAATCAGACTCTATGCTACAAGACTGTTTTGATCACACGGACTGGGAGATGTTCCGGTCGGCCTCTGATGACGACATCGAGGTCTACGCTGATAGCGTGACGTGTTTCATCAGGAAGTGTGTAGAAGACGTTGTTCCAACCAAAACAATATGGCTGTACCCTAACCAGAAGCCGTGGGTAAATGGGGATGTTCGCGCGGCACTCAATGCGAGGACCTTCACTTTTAACTCCGGTAATGCGGAGGAGCATAAACAAGCAAGTTATGCCCTCCGGAAAACTATCAGAGCAGCAAAACGCCAGTACAGGGAAAAGATTGAAGGATAGTTCAACACCACCGACTCTAGAAGCATGTGGCAGGCAATTAACACCATCACGGACTATAAAGGGAAATCAAACTCCATCGTGAACACCGCTGCCTCTCTCCCGGACGAGCTAAACACCTTGCTTTGAGGGAACTAACACCACCCTCGCGGAGAGAGAGCTCGTGGCTGAAGATGCAGAGCTTGGTGCACTCTCCGTATCTGTAGCGGATGTAACCCGATCCTTCCGGTGGGTGAACATCCGTAAAGCCGCGGGTCCAGACGGCATTCCGGGCCGCGTCATCAGAGCGTGCGCGAACCAACTGGCTGGAGTTTTCACAGACATCTTTAACTTGTCCCTCTCCCTGTCTTTGGTCCCCACATGCTTCAAAACGTCCACCAATGTGCCTGTACCGAAGCAATCAAAAATCATCTGCTAAAACGACTGGCGTCCTGTTGCTCTGACCCCCATCATCAGCAAATGCTTTGAGAGACTAATCAGAAACCACATCTGTTCTGTTCTCCCTCCCTCACTGGACCCACTGCAGTTTGCATACCGCAAAAACCGCTCCACTGATGATGCCATTTCATCTACACATCTACAATACACACTGCTCTCTCCCACCTGGAAAATAGGAAGACATATGTGAGAATGCTGTTTGTAGACTACAGCTCAGCATTCAACACCATTGTGCCCTCCATACTTGACGTGAAACTCCGGGCTCTAGGCTTAAACAGCACGACCAAGGAGCTGGTGGTCGACTTCAGGAGGTTCACGAGTTCACACTTACATCAAATTAAATAGAGTAAATATTATGCGTATTTGGCGTGCTGTCCGGGGGAGGGCTCCGGGCTCTGAATTTTTGCCCGAACCCAGAGTACCCCCCAAAATGCAAGAACAGAGGACAGCCACCAGAACCCCCCCCCCCCCCAAATACGCAGATAATTGGTGGGCTGGCGTTTTGATAAGCCTGGTTACTTTGACCAGGAGGGCCTGTGTTGCTTCTGATGGGATCAGCTCACGGCATCGGGCGGATGAGCCCTACTTGCTGATGGCTGGAAGCAGCCTTAGTTTGGAACGACTGGTCAGGAAGGCTCTTGCAACATCCAATAGAAGGTCAATGTATCAGATGGAACACCTTACCTGCCGATAAAATGAGAACAGCATGGTTGGAACAACTGGTCGGGAAGGTTCTTGCAACATCCAATGGGAGGCCAATGCTCACTGAATTGGATGAAAAACCCTACCGGCCGATAATGAGAAGCAGCATGGTTTGGAACGACTGGTCGGGAAGGCTTTTGCAACATCCAATGGGAGGCCAATGCTCACTATCAGATAGAAAAACCCTACCGGCCGAAAATGAGGAGCAGCATGGTTTGGAACGACTGGTCAGGAAGGCTTTTACAACATCCAATGGGAGGCCAATGCTCACTGTATCAGATGGAAAAAACCCTACCGGCCGATAATGAGGAGCAGCAAATGGTCGGGAAGGCTTTTACAACATCCAATTGGAGGCCAATGCTCACTGTATCGGATGGAAAAAACCCTACCGGCCAATAATGAGAAGCAGCATGGTTTGGAACTACCTTGCCGGGAGGACCCGTATTGCCTCTGACGGGAACTCATAGCTCCTGGCGGAACGGGCCCTATTGGCTGGTAAGTGTGGAGCAGTCAGAATTTGGGGTGACCGATCGGGAAGGCTTTTGCAACATCCAATGGGAGGCCAATGCTCACTGTATTGGACGGGGAAAAAACCCTACCAGTCGAAAGAAAAAGAGGAGCACATGATTTAATCCGCCCAACCAGAGGACCCCCTACTGGCTGGTGAACGGGGGGCGCGTTGTTTGAAACGGCCGATCAGGAAGGCTCAGGCCGCATCTGGCGGGGAGATCAATACTCGTGACGACAGACAGGTGAGCCCTACTGACCGATAGACGGGGCGGCGCAATTAAAAAGAAACGACTGACCGAGGGGGCCCACCCAGCCTCCACCAGGAGCAGTTTCTGGCTTCAGGTGAGTGGGTCCTATCGGCTGACGGCACGGTAAAGAAGAAGTGGAACACCCGGCTAGGAAGCTCTCGCCGACATCTGATGGGAGATCAATACTCGCTGTATCAGATGGGTAAGCTTCGCTGGCGGACAGGTGGAAGGCTTCCACGGCATCCAGTGTGAAATCAGCTCAAGATGTCGGATGAGTGAGCCTCGCCAGATGAAAAAAGAGGAAAAGGAATAGCCACTGTCCAGGAGAGCTTTTGCAGCATTCGACAGGAGATCAAGACTCGCTGTATTGAATGGGTGAGCCTCGCTAGATGGAAAAAAGAGAAAAGATAGGATAGGCTTTTTTAAAGAGGGTTATTAATTAATGAGGGTTTGGTGAGATTTCCTGATATGGTATCGGTCAGTCCTGATGTAGCTTTGAAAAGCGTGAGAAGACCATCTTCCGAGAGCTTGGATCTGCTTGCGACATCTAATGGGAGGCCAAGGCTCACTGTATCAGATGGGAAAAGCCCTACCAGCCGATAAATGAGGAGTAACATGGTTTGTAACCATCTGACCAGGAGGGACCGTATTGCATTTGGCGGGAGCTCGCATCGCCGGGTGGACGGGCCCTACTAGCTGGTGAACGTGAAAGACAGATTGGAAAGGCTTTTCACGACATCCGATGGGAGGCCAAGGCTCACTGTATCAGACGAGAAAAAGCCCTACCGGTCGAAGAAAAGGGGAGCAACTAAACTGCCCAACTCAGCTGGAAGCTCACAGGCTGGTGGACGGGGGCGAGTTATTTGGAAACGGCCGATCGGGAGGGCTCAGGCCGCATCTGATAAGAGATCAAGACTTGTGGCATCAGATGGGTGAACCCTACCGACCGATTGACGGGACGGCGTAATTAAAGAGAACTACTGACCGAGGGGGCCCACCCGGCCTCCATCAGGATCAGTTTCCCGGCGTCGGGTGAGTGGGTCCTATCGGCCAACGGCAAGGAGTGAAGGAGAAGTGAAACCACCTGGCCAGGAGAGCTCTCGCCGACGTCTGACGGGAGATCAAGACTCGCTGTGTCAGACGGGTAAGTCTCGCTGGCAGACGGGTGGAGGGTAAAGCAAGTTCGTCCAGGAGCGCTCGGGAAACTACTTGGAGGATGCTGTTGAGTGATGCTTCAAGGAGGGGTCTTAGCGGGTGGTTTATGGGAATATCAGTTCTGAATAATGAGGTACTGGATTTGGGAAAAGATCTGCCTCTGGAGCCAATGTCCTGAATTTCTGAAACAAAAAACGAGACAGGGTGTCAGCAATTAGGTTTTCGGTCCCTGGGACATGCTTTGCAATAATGATGAATTGATCACAAGCCGAGATCCAGGTGAGAAGTCTTAGAAAGGGCATCAGAGCCGGTTGAATGAGAGCGGCCTTTATTAATGCACTGGACTGTTGCCTCATTGTCACAATGCACTAATATGCTGCTAGCCGCCCATTCTTTCCCCCACAGAAAAGCCGCGACTACAAGAGGGTAAAGCTCAACAGAGCTGATGACTGTAGCATGTCTTGAAACTGTGGTGGCCATGGAGACGCGAACCAGCATCCTTGATAGAATCCCCCAAAGCCGATTGAAGGGGCTGCATCTGTGAAAAGTTGGATGTCAACAGGGGAAGAAACGAGATTGTTATAAAAAAAAACAAGCCGTTCCACTGGTTTAGGAATGTTATCCATAGCCTAAGTTCGTCGCGACACGCCGTGGTTATTGGAATTTGGTCCTCCAGCGCGTGAACCGAAGATGCAAGTGAGAGAAGATGCGAGATGAAAGGGCGGCCTTGCGGAATGATGCGCATTGCGAAGTTTAAGTGACCTAGCAGTGATAGGAGTTTGTGTTTAGAACGGTGGGAGTCATCTAGAAAAGTAGGTGCGATGAGAATTATCCTATCTATTTTCTCGATAGTATATCGAAAATCTTGGGGCTGCTTTTACAACCGAACGGCGAAGTAGAATTTCTAAAACATTGTGGAAATATGTTTTCATCATTTCAAGTTCATCTTATCACTGTATGAGCATGTGATTGTATATTTATGATTTATTTATTTATTTAAAAAATGTATGTTTACGTGTAATAATAGTTAATGAGGACACATTCACAAATTGGGTTAGTATTAAATAAACAATGTTTTAATAAAAATAAAAATATTAAAGTGTTCAAATAATACACACATTTTAAAAAGAGCAATTGCTGGAAAAGTGCACTTACACACTGTAATTGTCTTACACACTATATTTAACAGGTATTGCCTGTTGTTTGTAAATGAAAAAGTTATTGCGCTTTATCAAAAATAATTAAATAATAATAGCAAAAACAAGGTGCAAAGCAGTTTTAGACAGAGGTTAAGTTACCATATGCAGCTTGACCGTCTCTTATAATAGGTTTGAATTCAGAAAAACACTCTGCCTAACTTTGTTAGGACTCCATTGTATTTAATTTGTAAACAAGGTGATAAAGATAAAAATGACGTAGCCTAATTAAACTACAGCGAAGGTGAAGCAAGCGCCTCCTTTTGAATCGCTCTGGTGGTTCTCGAATCTCAATTTCGTTCTCGTTGTTGAGTCAAGAATCGGTTGCAACCGGTTTTCGGATCAGCAGTACACTGAACCGAGAACTGTTCATTTCGGACATGTCCGATTGAGAACCGATGAGCTGATGATACTGAGCATGCGTCGAGTGACTGACTGACTGAACGGCGAGTCTCTCTGAACCGAACGAACAACAGCTGATATGAGCGCGTGTCTGTGAAACGACTCCAACATGAATGAGAAGAAAATCTGGCGAACCGTATTTATTTAATTACAAAAAACATAGTAAGTGGATCATGGTTTCTGCACTGATGAAGACTGATTCATTGATTTTATAACTGTAAAGATCGTTTGCATCACTGCAAGTGTTTGGATGCTTTAGATGTAAAACTTTGTAATAAACTATCAGATTATGATGATATTTTATCTGATGTTATGATTACTGACTTTATATATTTTAATGTGTAAAGTGTGTTTATCCAGCCCGCAATAGACATGGCATAATTACGTCATTGTGAAATGACATCATTACGTTTGAGCGCAAAAGAACTGGTGAACCGGTTTTTTGATCCGGTTCATTGAACGAACTGTCCGAAAGAACCGGTTCGCAGAAAAGAACCGAACTTCCCATCACTACCGGGCAGGGAAGGGAAGGGTTAATCTTAGGACATGATGCAGTAGCATGTGCTACAGACCTGCCGACTGCACCCGAAATATTCCTGCAGCCTAAGAACACCCTGCTGTGGAGGTCCGTGTCGAGAGCGACCCAGTAAGCGCACTGGTTCCAATGGGTTAGCCGCACGGCACACTTCTCAGAGAAGAGTTTGTGATATGTGTAAAAATGACCTCTCCCATAGGACAGCGCGAGCTCGGCTATGATTGCCAGATAATCATTCAGCTCGCGGCGCCTTTGGGGGAAAACTGAACAAATGATGTCCGTGAAACGGGAAAAGGCAATCGAAAATTCAGGAAAAGAAAGTGAGCGGGATGAATGTGGGTTGGGGTTTTTTAAAGTGACTGAAAAGTCCCCGCAGTGTATTTGACGGTTTATGTCTGACACAGGAAACAGAGAGAGGAGTGATGACAAATCAACGTCCAAACCTGCCAGGATCTGTGCCCTGTTTTGGGCCACTGGAGGCGGCTCCGAGGAAACGGCATTAGCTGGGACAGACATCGGTGTTGCTGTGAGGAGAGAGAACGAAGATTTAGTTTGCAGAATGCGGTTGGAAGAGAGAGGAACCGGGGCTGCGTCTGGAGCTTGGAAGGAAAAAATGTTAGGGGCATTCAATTCAATTCAATTCAATTCAAATTTATTTGTATAGCGCTTTTCACAATACACATTGTTTCAAAGCAGCTTTACAGAAAGTGCATTTCATAGATGAACAGTATAAAAAATGTTAGAAACACAATGTTAAAGAACAATGTTCGAAAAAGATAATCAGTCGTGTATTAATTTAGGCCATAACAACGCTGGCGTTGAGTCGTCTCTTCACAGGCGTGGAGTCGTCTCATCACAGGTGTTGGGGCATCCGAAGTCTTCATGAGAGGCTGGATACATACTGGAGCTGACAAACTATTTACCTCGGGACTAGTGTCCCGAGATAACAACAGAAAAGCAGATGGGAAATAATTAGCGTAGCTGCTGTTCAGAATATTATATTAATGCTTTTGTTCCCATTTAACTGTAGTATAAAAGGTAATTATAATGTGAATGCTTGGCTAAAGAGATGCATCTTTAATCTAGTTTTAAACTGGGACAGCGAGTCTGAACCTCGGACAATATCAGGAAGACTGTTCCAGAGTTTAGGAGCCAAATGTGAAAAAGCTCTCCCTCCTTTAGTGGACTTGGATATCCTAGGAATGACCAGAAGCCTAGAGTTTAGTGACCTTAAAGAGCGCGATGGGTTGTAGGGCGATAGAAGATCCGTTAGATACACTGGAGCTAAACCATTTAGGGCTTTATAGGTCAGTAGCAATACTTTGTAATTGATACGGAACTTAATAGGTAACCAGTGTAGAGATGATAAAATTGGTGTTATATGATCATATTTTCTTGACCTAGTAAGAACTCTAGCTGCTGCGTTTTGGACTAACTGTAGTTTGTTTATTGAGGATGCAGGACAACCAGCTAATAAAGCATTACAGTAATCTAATCTCGAGGTCATGAATGCATGAACTAACTTTTCTGCATCAGGAATAGATAGCATGTTACATAGCTTAGCAATGTTTCTAAGGTGGAAAAATGCCGTTCTTGTAACATATGAAATATGATTTTCGAATGTCAGGTTGCGGTCTAGTATAACACCTAGATCTTTTACTGTAGTGGATAAAGTGACAGGACATCCTTCCAAGGTAAAGTTGTATTGTGCGAGGTTTTGTGGGCAGTTTTTTGGACCAATAAGTAATACCTCCGTTTTATCTGAATTTAATAGCAGAAAATTACACGTCATCCAGTATTTAATATCTTCAACACACGCTGTCAGTTTAGATAATTTAGCGTTTTCATCCGGTCGTGTTGAAATATATAATTGAGTGTCATCAGTATAACAGTGGAAATTAATTCCATGTTTTCTTATAATATTACCAAGCGGTAGCATATATATTGAGAATAGCAGAGGGCCTAATACGGATCCTTGCGGCACCCCATAGTCTACTGACATCATCCTGGATTTTTCCCCATTTAGACAGACAAAATGGTAGCGGTCTGATAAGTACGATCTAAACCAGTTTAATGCCTGTCTCTGAACACCAGTATAATTTTGAAGTCGATCTATGAGTATTTTATGATCTATAGTATCGAACGCAGCACTAAGATCGAGTAGAACTAGTATTGAGATACAGCCTTGGTCAGAAGCTAGAAGTAAATCATTTGTGATTTTAACGAGCGCAGTTTCTGTGCTATGATGCGGCCTGAATCCTGATTGAAATTTTTCATAGATATCATTTTCTTGCAAGAAAGAGCACAATTGAGCGGACATAACTTTTTCTAGTATTTTAGACATAAATGGAAGATTTGAAATTGGTCTGTAATTTGCTAGGTTATTATGATCAAATTGTGGCTTCTTAATGAGAGGTTTTATGACTGCCAGCTTGAATATTCTTGGAACATGACCTAAAGATAAAGACGAGTTAATAATATTGAGAAGAGGCTCTTTCAATACAGGTAACAACTCTTTGAGTAGTTTAGTGGGTATTGGATCTAATAAACATGTTGTTGGTTTAGATGCAATGATAAGTTCATTTAGCTCTTCCTGTCCTATAATTGTAAAGCGGTGTAGTAGTTCTTGAGGGGCGATAGTAGCGGTTGAATCATAAGACATCATTAAAGATTGTACATTTACAATTTTATTTCTGATGTTTTCTATTTTCTCAGTGAAGAAATTCATAAAATCATTACTACTAAACTGTAACGGAATATTTTGCTCAGGCGATGCTTGTTTATTTGTTAGTCTAGCCACGGTGTTAAATAAAAACCTTGGGTTATTTTGATTATTTTCTATTAGTTTGCGGAGATGCTCAGCCCTGGCTGCTTTTAGGGCCTTTTTATAACGTGACATACTATCTCTCCACGCGATTCTAAAGACCTCTAAATTAGTTTGTTTCCATTTACGCTCTAAGTTACGAGTTTCTCTCTTGATAACGTGTAGCACTGTTGTACCATGGTGCTTTAGTTTTCTCTCTAACCTTTTTTAATCTAATTGGTGCAACAATTTCTAATGTGCTAGATAAAATGTTGCTCATACTGCTAGTCATTTCCTCTAGTTCATCTGTTTGTTTGGGTTCACTGAGCAGCTGAGACAGATCAGGTAAGCTATTTGAGAATCTATCTTTAGTGGTTGGAATGATTGTTCTGCCTGGTCGATAACGTGGCGCAACATGACAGATTTCAGCAGTACGCAGTATGCAAGTTACCATGTAATGGTCAGTGACATCATCACTTTGCGGTATAATATCTATATCGGTTGGGTTGGTTCCATGTGATATAATTAAATCTAGTGTGTGATTAAGACGATGAGTGGGACCAGTGACGTTTTGCTTGATCCCAAAGGAGTTTAATAGATCTGTAAACGCAGCCCCTAATGCATCATTTGTGTTATCTACGTGTATGTTAAAATCTCCAACAATTAATGCTTTATCGACGTTGACCAATAGATCTGAGAGAAAGTCTGCAAACTCTTTTAAGAAATCAGCATAGGGCCCTGGAGGTCTATACACAGTAGCCAAGGCTAGAGATAATACGGATTTCTTTCTTGCATCTAAGAGCGTAACATTTAGCACTAGTACTTCAAATGAATTAAACCTGTGACCTGTTTTCTGAGTAACATTAAGAATATCGCTATAGATTGTTGCAACACCGCCGCCACGACCAATCAGACGGGGCTCATGCTTATAACAGTATCCTGGCGGAGTAGACTCATTTAGACCGAAATAATCATTTGGCTTAAGCCAGGTTTCAGTAAGGCAAAGTACATCAAAACTATTATCTGTGACCATTTCATTTACAATAACCGCCTTAGGTGTGAGCGATCTAATGTTTAGAAGACCTAGTTTTAGAAATTGTTTTTGTTCGCTAATATTTAGCTTTTCTGGTTTAATCACAATTATATTTTTCCTGGATCTTACAGTAGATTTAATGTTTGATCTCATTAAACGAGGAATAGACACAGTTTCTATATAATGTTCTACATTGGTACTTATGTCAATTAAGTTAGGACACAATTGTTTTTGTTCACTAATATTGAGATTTTCTGGTTTAATCACAATTATATTTTTCCTGGATCTTACAGTAGATTTAATGTTTGATCTCACTAAACGAGGAATAGACACAGTTTCTATATAATGTTCTACATTGGTACTTATGTCAATTAAGTTAGGACAGAAAAGACTGTGATCTGTACTTACTAGTCATATGGTGGTGTGTAACGCCCTGGAGATGTTGTCCGACAGAAGAGCCGCTCCGATTCTGCTGGGGTGAAGGCCATCAGGACGGAAGAGCCTAGGTCGCTCCCAGAAAAGATTCCAATTATTTACAAAGAGCAGCTTCTGTTCATTACACCATGACAATAACCATTCATTTAGAGCAAATAATCTACTGAACTTTTCGTGTCCTAGTCGGTACGTGGGAAGGGGTCCAGACACGATGATCGTTGCTTCAGGCGATGTTCTGCGCACCGTCTCTAGCAGGCTCTTGTAGTCCTTCTTCAGAACCTCCGTCTGCCGTAGCCTGGTGTCGTTCGTTCCCGCGTGCAGCACGACAGCTCCGATGTGCTCGTCACCGTTCAGGATCTCGGGAACCTGCGCAGCGACATCGAGAACACGAGCACCAGGAAAGCAGTGAGTGATTACTTTGCCTTTACCTGAGGTAGCGTGGACATGCCGGACGATGGAAGTACCGATCACCACAGCGCTGCGTTCCATCTCGCGAAGAGGAGAGAAGCGGTTCCGAGTGGAGATCTCGAAGACCGGGAGGGGCGGAGAGGTCCTAGCTCTGGTCCTGGCTCGCGTCTTCCGCTGGGGAAAAACCCACAGTCCCCAGTGCTGTGTCGGTGCCGGTGTGAACAAAACCATGGATGATCGCGTCCTGTGCAAAGAAACACACGGAGTAGACGAGCTCGGAGTCAACAGGTTATTAACCACTGACTTGTGTGCATCGGCGCGTGATGTTTCAAGCACTGATCGTCGCTCTCTCAGCACGGCTTGTCTGTCTAGAAGGTCGGCAATCTGCTTCTCCACCGATTCCAACTCCAACTGCACCGAATGCAGCTCGAACGTGTCCTCGCCTGCACTCAAAGGTAACATTAGACACACATCCGAGTTCGCCATTGTAGCAGACGTGCTACGATGACGAATTGTCGGTACAGTGACGGGTGTAAATAAGTTTATCACGCGTGCAATGCTAGCGGGCTATGGCTACCGGTGTAAATAAGTTACCACGCGTGCAATGCTAGCGGGCTATGGCTAGTAGCGGAAGTTCGGATATAAGTAGTGATATCAAAGCAATCCGATTGTTTTTTATAGAGAATCGTATCGTAGATATATTCACACACTGTAAATAGTAGAAAATATTCGTTTGTAAGCGAGTGTTAAGGAGAAAATCAAGGATTATGAATCAAATCGACGGAGCTCTAACACCAACAGCGTGCTCACAACTCGCGCATGCGCAGATCCCAACGTGAGAAAGCATGAGAAAGAGAAGGATGCATCTGAGACGTATGCTCTTGTGCTGCTGGTAGAGGCGGCCCTGCGTTTGCTGGAGCTGCAGGCCACTGAAAAGAATGAGTGTTAGTAAATTGTTGATAACTTGGAGCTTGGACCGCTAGCAAGCTCTCGCTAGCATCTGCGGTGGGAGCTGGAGGCCACTGAAAATGCAAAGGATTAGGAACTGGAGGAGGAATGAGCTGAGAGGCTGAGGGGAGACCGGTGGGCCCAGCCCCAAACATCTCTGCGCCTGTAGAAGTCCAAGCTAAGAAACTGTCAACGACAGGAAGGTAAATCGGCTGTCTATATACACCTCCTATTGTTGATTAACTGATTAGTTTAATAAGCTCCTCTTGTGTTCAATTAGGTTTAATTATCTGGGCCTGCTCCACTTGTGTTTAACAGTTTTAATTTCCTGAATGTGCTTCTCCCGAAATTAGTTTATAAAACTTCAAAATGAGAGAGAACACCACCCCATCACCATCAATGGAGCACCGGTGGAGAGAGTCAGCAGTTTCAAGTTCCTCGGTGTCCACTCTCATGGTCCGTCCACACCGAGGCCATTGTGAAGAAGGCTCATCAGCGCCTTTTCTTCCTGCGAAGACTGAGGAGGTTTGGAATGAACCACCACATCCTCACACGGTTCTACACCAGCACCATAGAGAGCCTGCTGACTGGCTGCATCACCACCTGGTATGGCAACAGTACCGCCCGCATCCGCAAAGCCCTGCAAAGGGTAGTGCGCACAGCCAGCTGCATCATCGGAGGTGAGCTTCCCTCCCTCCAGGACATTTACGCCAGGCGGTGTGTGAAGAGAGCTCAGAGGATCATCAGAGACTCTAGCCACCCGAACCATGGGCTGCTCTCACTGCTGCCATCAGGCAGGCGGTACCGCAGCATCAGAACACGCACCAGCCGACTCCAGAACAGCTTCTTCCCACAAGCAATTAGACTACTTAACTCTTGATCCATCAGGATCATAACACACACTGGACAGAATATCACTCAGCACAACCCACTGTAGATACACACACATTGTATACACATTTATTTATCATATAGCGTATCTATTGTACATTGGATGTCTATTTGTGAATATTGTATACTGTGCATTGTATATTATTATTATAGCTTAATGTATATTGTTTTAATGTATGTTTAGTGTATATTGTATAATGTATATTGTGCTGTGAGAACTGCACTCACATTGTCTAAATTATTTATTGTTTATTGTAGTGTATACTGTGCTGTGTGTAATTGTGTGCGCAGATGATGTAATCTGATGTTGCTTTAAATGTTGTACGTCTCGTGTCATGTCATGACTGCTATGTTGCTTGGAACTGCACCTAAGAATTTCACCTACTGTTGCACTTGTGTATATGGTTGTGTAACAATAAAAGTGATTTGATTTGATTTTGATTTGAGGTACTGGTTGCTTTGGCACTGTGTGCAGGTGCCAAGTCCTTTTGGAAAATGAAATCTGCATCTCCATAAAGTTGGTCAGCATGAAGTGCTCTAAAACTTCCTGGTATACGGCTGCGTTGACCTTGGACTTCAGAAAACACAGTGGACCAACACCAGCAGATGACATGGCACCCCAAACCATCACCCATCTCCGGCGTGTTGCCTCTGATCTTTCGAATATTCTGACCCGTTTTGGCCTCTGACCTGTAAAGTTGCCAGAATAATAATCATACGCTGTTTGTTAATTGCCTGGTTTCTCCCAAGGTTTATTTTTCTCCAGTAGGTCACCTGATGGGCTTTTGGTTTCCTTGCCACTGTTGCCTCTGGCTTGGCTTGCTCAGTTGGGGCCACTAAATTTTTCTTAATTTTTTTAACTAAATATCCAAATAAATCTAATAATTACACCAAATTAACCATATAAACTAAATTACTGATCTAAAGTCACTGTATGATAATTGAAATGAACTGATGACATCACCGTTTTCTCCGGAATTGCTATACGGCTGAATAAAATTCTGTTGCATTATTTTGCTGTTTAACACTGTAAAGCTGCTTTGAAACAATCTGCATTGTTAAAAGCGCTATATAAATAAAGTTGACTTGACTTGACTGACTGTGGAAACTTTACACTGGACCTCAAGCAACGTGGATTGTGTGCTCTCCTCTCTTCCTCCAGGCTCTGGGACCCTGATTTCCAAAGGAAATGCAAAATTTACTTTCATCAGAGAACATAACTTTGGACCACTCAGCAGCAGTCCAGTCCTTTTTGTCTTTAGCCCAGGCAAGACGCTTCTGATGCTGTCTGTTGTTCAAGAGTGGCTTGACACAAGGAATGCGACAGCTGAAACCCATGTCTTGCATACGTCTGTGTGTAGTGGTTCTTGAAGCACTGACTCCAGCTCCAGTCCACACTTTGTGAATCTCCCCCACATTTTTGAATGGGTTTTGTTTCTTTTTTCTACCACATCTTTTCCTTCCCTTCGCCTCTCTATTAATGTGCTTGGACACAGAGCTCTGTGAACAGCCAGCCTCTTTTGCAATGACCTTTTGTGTTTTGCCCTCCTTGTGCAAGGTCTTTTGGACAACTGTCAAGTCAGCAGTCTTCCCCATGTTTGTGTAGCCTACAGAACTAGACTGAGAGACCATTTAAAGGCCTTTACAGGTGTTTTGAGTTAATTAGCTGATTAGAGTGTGGCACCAGGTGTCTTCAATATTGAACCTTTTCACAATATTCAAATTTTCTGAGATAATGAATTTGGGATTTTCCTTAGTTGTCCGTTATAATCATCAAAATTAAAATAAATAAACATCTGAAATATATCAGTCTGTGTGTAATGAATGAATATAATATACAAGTTTCGTTTTTTGAATGGAATTAGTGAAATAAATCCACTTTTGGATGATATTCTAAGTATATGACCAGCACCTGTATATAGTTCCCTACTATATTTGAATACATATTCAGTACACAGTAGGAAAATAATCCATGGATGATCTACTGCATCTGCACAGTGTCTTGGAAATCCTCAATATCTACTAATCTCCACTGACGATTTGAACAACCTCCAGTGGTTAATATAATATAATACAATACTACAGTACCTTCGGGGTAATTCCCTTCCCAAATATAATTCAATTTAATACTACAGTATCTCGAGGTAATTCCTACAGGATCTCAGACTCCATTCTTGTCTGACCGGCCCCACAGATGTCTTAACGTTTTCATCCTCCAAGATGTTGCGATATCTTTTCGGCAGGTGTAGTTCCTCGGCTCCGTTTACGTGTCGTCAGGTTGGTAAGATTTGCAATGCGACACGTGAATCCAGGAATCACGTTCGGCAACCTTGATGGCAGTGTTGGTTGTCAGGATGATCTCATATGGCCCCAACCACCTTGGACAGTTCCACGCCTTCCTCCGGAAGTCTCTGACTCAGATCCACTGTCCTGCAAAGCAGCTTTCACCTGCGATTGGAGAGATTTGATAGTTTTAGATAAAGACTTCACATACTTTCTTAATTGTTCATCGACTGCCACAAGGCCCTCCTGGGGAGGAGGCTCAATTCCCACTCGCATAGGCTGACCTGTAGGAATTTCATGTGGGCTGAGGGCTGTCCTCGTCCCTTTCCATAATTTTACACAATTTGTTTTTTTCAGTCTGCTTTGTCCTTTCCACTGCACCACCACTTTATAGGGTGAGTTTTCAAATGTATTCTCAATTAAATTGCCAATTCTGTGATGACTTTATTTACAAAGTGTGTCCCATTATCACTGGACAATCTTTATGGTACCCCCCCACCTTGGGATAACAGCCGTAGCATCAGCTTTTGTACTTGGGAAACACTTAACCCACACTCATCATGATGTGCTGAAAAAGGAAGTTCTGGTGTGGAGTGGGCAGTAAGTTTGTGGCTTACTTCGTCTTCCCACGTCATTCACTGCGCAGATGTAACAGTTCTGACAGAATTTCTCTTCCACAACTGTAAATCCGGGGGCCTCCCAGGAATTAGATCCTTCATTGCCAATTTTGGGGTGTGGTCAGCCCTGTGAGACTAGCCTGACAAGCCAGACCCACATCTAGATGTTGGGTCTGGGAACTCACCATTGGCAGGGCTCAGCCGATACTGAAAACAGCGGCCATGAGCACTCTGCATGATTTCAAAAACGCATTCCAGCGCCAGATCGCCTCTTTTTTAACTCTACTAATCAACTAAAGATGCTTAATTTGCATTAGATACAACAACTCAAGCTGCAAGAACGGTCGCTGCTGCTGCTACTCCGACAATGTACACAACAAGCTGCTTCTTCTTCTGCTTTTCTTGATACTGTGGGTTACACCATCAACATGCCCATGAACACTGTCTACTAGTGGTCTGCATGTGTAATTGCACATTGACACGGACACCAACACGTAACTTGCGGCGTAGAGGATACGACTTAGGTCCGAAGCAGAAGTATAAATCAGCCTTTAAGCCCCGCCCCCTCTGGTGAGTACCGGCACTTTTTTTCCACTTTTTCCAAGCAGTGATGTCGACACTCAATTCAACACTCACAATATTCCACTGTGATCAATGAAGCTGACCGCACAATGAATCTTTTATTTAGCCTACATCATTTCTACACTTGGTTATAAATTAACTTACAGGGAGTGCAGAATTATTAGGCAAATGAGTATTTTGACCACATCATCCTCGTTATGCATGTTGTCTTACTCCAAGCTGTATAGGCTGGAAAGCCTACTACCAATTAAGCATATTAGGTGATGTGCATCTCTGTAATGAGAAGGGGTGTGGTCTAATGACATCAACACCCTATATCAGGTGTGCATAATTATTAGGCAACTTCCTTTCCTTTGGCAAAATGGGTCAAAAGAAGGACTTGACAGGCTCAGAAAAGTAAAAAATAGTGAGATATATTGCAGAGGGATGCAGCAGTCTTAAAATAGCCAAGCTTCTGAAGCGTGATCATCGAACAATCAAGCTTTTCATTCAAAATAGTCAACAGGGTCGCAAGAAGCGTGTGGAAAAACCAAGGCGCAAAATAACTGCCCGTGAACTGAGAAAAGTCAAGCGTGCAGCTGCCAAGATGCCACCAGTTTGGCCATATTTCAGAGCTGCAACATCACTGGAGTGCCCAAAAGCACAAGGTGTGCAATACTCAGAGACATGGCCAAGGTAAGAAAGGCAGAAAGTCGACCACCACTGAACAAGACACACAAGCTGAAACGTCAAGACTGGGCCAAGAAATATCTCAAGACTGATTTTTCTAAGGTTTTATGGACTGATGAAATGAGAGTGAGTCTTGATGGGTCAGATGGATGGGCCCGTGGCTGGATTGGTAAAGGGCAGAGAGCTCCAGTCCGACTCAGACGCCAGCAAGGTGGAGGTGGAGTACTGGTTTGGGTTGGTATCATCAAAGATGAGCTTGTGGGGCCTTTTCGGGTTGAGGATGGAGTCAAGCTCAACTCCCAGTCCTACTGCCAGTTTCTGGAAGACACCTTCTTCAAGCAGTGGTACAGGAAGAAGTCTGCATCCTTCAAGAAAAACATGATTTTCATGCAGGACAATGCTCCATCACACGCGTCCAAGTACTCCACAGCGTGGCTGGCAAGAAAGGGTATAAAAGAAGAAAATCTAATGATATGGCCTCCTTGTTCACCTGATCTGAACCCCATTGAGAACCTGTGGTCCATCATCAAATGTGCGATTTACAAGGAGGGAAAACAGTACACCTCTCTGAACAGTGTCTGGGAGGCTGTGGTTGCTGCTGCACGCAATGTTGATGGTGAACAGATCAAAACACTGACAGAATCCACGGATGGCAGGCTTTTGAGTGTCCTTGCAAAGAAAGGTGGCTATATTGGTCACTGATTTGTTTGGTTTTTGAATGTCAGAAATGTATATTTGTGAATGTTGAGATGTTATATTGGTTTCACTGGTAAAAATAAATAATTGAAATGGGTATAAATTTGTTTTGTTAAGTTGCCTAATAATTATGCATAGTAATAGTCACCTGCACACACAGATATCCCCCTAAAATAGCTAAACCTAAAAACTACTTCCAAAAATATTCAGCTTTGATATTAATGAGTTTGTGTTCATTGACAACATGGTTGTTGTTTAATTATTAATGTTGTAAAATTAATCCTCAAAAATACAACTTGCCTAATAATTCTGCACTCCCTGTATATATCGAGAGGATTTGAGAGTGTGCAGAACTCCACACTGGACAAGAACTCCAGAACTTTTGAGTTGTGAGTGCATTCCAGCTGAAACACATCTGATTGGCCATTGCATTAATCAACTGATAAGTTTGTGATTGGCTACATTGCCGCAAAACTATTAGAGAAAACTGATCCTAGACCAGCAGTTATGGGCAGTTTTACACACCCAGTGAAACAAATTAAATACTTGACGTAATGGTCACCTGTATCATACAGACGACTCATGGATCCATCGTTAAAATTTGCTTTACAGAGACAGAGAATTGGAAACCTCCCCTCCAGCCTTGGGTCTCATGGATGAAGTCTTTAGAGCCATGATATTCATGGTAAGCAAATGTTGGGCAAACTATTCCTTCTGCAATATTGTAGTCAATTTCCTGTCAGTCTTCAAAAAGAAAAAAAACCCAGTGTTTACAGCGCAAGATTTGTTGGGAAAAAGCTCAACCTCAAAGACATGTTAATGGTCATAAACTAACCCAAGAGGCTGTAAAAGCTTGATCTACAAGCAAAGTGGGGTTAACAAAAACCAACCCAGGCAACACATTCAAAAAGATACAATTTTATTTTGTTTTATTTTAACCTGATCCCTCAGCGTCATCCTGGCTGATGACAGAACCGGATCCCTCAGCGTCGTCCTGGCTGGCATTGACAGAACCGGATCCCTCAGCGTCGTCCTGGCTGATGACAGAACCGGATCCCTCAGCGTCGTCCTGGCTGATGACAGAACCGGATCCCTCAGCCTCGTCCTGGCTGATGACAGAACCGGATCCCTCAGCGTCGTCCTGGCTGATGACAGAACCGGATCCCTCAGCGTCGTCCTGGCTGATGACAGAACCGGATCCCTCAGCGTCGTCCTGGCTGATGACAAAACCGGATCCCTCAGCGTCGTCCTGGCTGATGACAGAACCGGATCCCTCAGCGTCGTCCTGGCTGATGACAGAACCGGATCCCTCAGCGTCGTCCTGGCTGATGACAGAACCGGAGCCCTCAGAGTCATCCTGGGTGGCATTGACAGAACCGGATCCCTCAGCATCGTCCTGGCTGATGACAGAACCAGATCCCTCAGCGTCGTCCTGGCTGATGACAGAACCAGATCCCTCAGCGTCGTCCTGGCTGACGACAGAACCGGATCCCTCAGCATCGTCCTGGCTGATGACAGAACCAGATCCCTCAGCGTCGTCCTGGCTGATGACAGAACTGGATCCCTCAGCGTCGTCCTGGCTGACGACAGAACCGGATCCCTCAGCATCGTCCTGGCTGATGACAGAACCGGATCCCTCAGCATCGTCCTGGCTGATGACAGAACCGGATCCCTCAGCATCATCCTGGCTGATGACAGAGACAGATCCCTCAGCGTCGTCCTGGCTGACGACAGAACTGGATCCCTCAGCGTCGTCCTGGCTGACGACAGAACCGGATCCCTCAGCATCGTCCTGGCTGATGACAGAACCGGATCCCTCAGCATCGTCCTGGCTGATGACAGAACCGGATCCCTCAGCATCGTCCTGGCTGATGACAGAACCGGATCCCTCAGCGTCGTCCTGGCTGATGACAGAGCCGGATCCCTCAGCTAAAACCAAAAAGTAATAACCATGTAAATTGATTAGTATAAACTCATACTACTTCAGTACAACAACAGTATGTTAGATTAAGAAACACAAGAGGCAAGGCAAGTTTATTTATGGAGCACATTTCATACACTACGGTAATTCAAAAGGGCTTTACACAGAAAAGAAGGAATTAAAAGAGTAAAGATAATATATATAAAACTTCTCATCTGGTAAAACACTGGTGTATAATATTTTTCACAGCTGCTTGGGTTTATAAGGTCAGCAAACCTTTTTCTTTAACAACCCTCCCAACATCACTCCAGGAGAAATCTAAGGATCCATCTTTGATTGGGGAGCTGAACACTGAAAAACACAGACGTTAAACATAAAACACAAATAATAAAACTTACGACAAGCAAACAAAAAACAAAAATTAACTCACCATGCCACACCAATTGGTGATAAAGAACCATTAAAACAGTAACTTTAATCAAACCCATCGTATAACACAAACTGAGCCACTAAGAAAGCAAATGCCAACAAAAGTTTCAAACCAACCAAGGCTTTTAAAGCCAAACAGAACACCATTTGTACCACCTGGAAGACTCGTTAAGCCATTATTGGAGCAAATCTGCTAATTAATGAGATCAATTATTAATTAATCACTCAGCATAGAAGCTGATGTTATATCCTATAGAACTATGGGTACATTTACACAACAACGATGTACTAAAAACAGCAAAGTTTTTCTTTGTGTTTTTCGCATACAGATGACAATGTAGTCAAAACAGTCCCTGTTCACATGGATCTGCCAAAACAGCTATAAAGTCTGTATTTTCTTTGTAAATAACTATGCTCCAATAGACCAAACATGAAATACACATGCACATGAGGTCACCGTTTTGTGTTTTACACAGAGACAATAACAATATAATTTTCAAAAACTTTCCCTTTGAAACTCATTTTCAAAAGTTTGCGTTTTCAGGCCCCCGGAATGCCATTGTCGTGTAAGTGAACGTCCAAATGCATAAAATAATTTCCATTTTTAGTTAAAAGCGATGTCATGTAAATGCCCCTCAATGTTAACCTCTTGTGATTCATTGACCCAACAACACACAGACATACTGTATTATTCCACATAAACTGGTGAAAAGGCACAGAATAAAGAGGACAGAATATATACAGGTGCTGGTCATATAATTAAAATATCATCAAAAAGTTGATTTATTTCACTAATTCCATTCAAAAAGTTAAATATTATTATTATAGAGTTGTATATTACATTAATTCATTACACACAGACTGATATATTTCAAATGTTTATTTCTTTTCATTTTGATGATTATAACTGACAACTAAGGAAAATCCCAAATTCAGTAACTCAGAAAATTAAAATATTACTTAAGACCAATTCAAAGAAAGGATTTTTAGAAATCTTGGCCAACTGAAAAGTATGAACCTGAAAAGTATGAGCATGTACAGCACTCAATACTTAGTTGGGGCTCCTTTTGCCTGAATTACTGCAGCAATGCGGCGTAGCATGGAGTCGATCAGTCTGTGGCACTGCTCAGGTGTTATGAGAGCCCAGGTTGCTCTGATAGTGGCCTTCAGCTCTTCTGCATTGTTGGGTCTGGCATATCGCATCTTCCTCTTCAAAATACACCATAGATTTTTTATGGGGTTAAGGTCAGGCGAGTTTGCTGGCCAATTAAGAACAGGGATACCATGGTCCTTAAACCAGGCACTGGTTGCTTTGGCACTGTGTGCAGGTGCCAAGTCCTGTTGGAAAATTAAATCTGCATCTCCATAAAGTTGGTCAGCAGCAGGAAGCATGAAATGCTCTAAAACTTCCTGGTATACGGCTGCGTTGACCTTGGACCTCAGAAAACACAGTGGACCAACACCAGCAGATGACATGGCACCCCAAACCATCACCCATCTCCGGCGTGTTGCCTCTGATCTTTCGAATATTCCGATCTATTATGACCTCTGACCTGTAAAGTTGCCAGAATAATAATCATACGCTGTTTGTTAATTGGCCAGAGGAGAACTGGCACCCCGACTGAGCCTGGTTTCTCCCAAGGTTTATTTTTCTCCAGTAGGTCACCTGATGGGGTTTTGGTTTCCTTGTCACTGTTGCCTCTGGCTTGGCTTGCTCAGTTGGGGCCACTAAATTTTTCTTAATTTTTTCAACTAAATATCCAAATAAATCTAATTATTAAACCAAATTTACCATTTCAACTAAATTACTGATCTAATTACTGATCTAAAGCCCACACTGTCACTGTATGATAATTGAAATGAACTGATTGAAGATTGAAATTTTATTGTTTAATGTTAATTTTATTTAGTACTATTATGTTTTATTATTTTTCATAATTATTTGTATAATGTACAATGTAAAGTTAGGCTGTTTCTGAACATGTGTCCCAAGGAGAGACATGGATGAGCTATATTTGTTACAGGAATGTGTATACTTATAGAACATGTTTCCACTGATGCATACAGTAGCATGCATCTGTTCCATGATGTATTGTCAACTGATTCTTTGCAAGGAAAGTGGATTGTGCAACATATGTAAGCATGATGTATACACTCTATTTTAAACATAGGACACATGTTTCTCTTCCTTCTAAGGAAGTCTCTTCCTAGTGAGATCCTCTGTTAATAGTATATAACATTCAAATTGAGTGTCCTGCCTCAGACGGGAGAGACGGGAGACGGGAGAGAGAGAGGGAGACGAGAGAGAAAGACGGGAGAGGGACAAGGGAGGATGGAGAAGGGAGAGGGAGAGAAATGGAGAAACATACAGCTGGCATGAGACAATAACTTTTCAATGTCTCTACTATGTCTGACATATAAAAATAATAAATAAGAGATCTCTTGGCAAACTACTGGTATCCGGTCCTGTGATTCAATCATAACGGGGACAAAGCTGAATTTTCAGATCAACAGTTGGCGTCACGAACAGGATCTGCATTTCAGACATTTGTCTCAATCAATTCATCAGGTAAGTAATTTTCTTTTTCTTAAAGATTCTAAGTCTGCCTGGTGATATATATGATATATATACTGTTGAGACAGTGACTGAAACTGCTAAAAAGAACTGTGTTATTTTGACATACCAGTTGTGTTGCCAATAAATGTGTGTCAGACATAGTTACATTTTAAGTAATTTAATTTGATGTGATTTGCTTGAGTTATTCTGATCAGTGGACCTCCAAAATATTGAATGAAGCTGGGATAAAAGTGGATCTTTGGTAAAAGAAGACCATTTAGTCAAATTTTCAGGATAAGCCATTAGGCGATTTAGCATGGAATAAAGCGGTTTAAAGTGGCGGATCTGGATTCGAAAAGGCGAATCCTGTAAATAAGAATCCTAAAACGTTTAAAACACGCTGGAGTAGCTAAAATTGCGTACATTCTTATTTTGACAGTGAAGCTGTTCAGTATTTGGGGAGGAGACTGATCTGAGTTCAACTGAAAAGAAAAATGAAAAGAAAAATTATTTGAGTTAAACTGAATTTTAAAGTAAAATACAATTGAAAATATACGAGTTAACTTTTAACTGTTTCTTTTTCCTTTCCTCGAGTTTCTCAAGTGTTCAGAAGCGAGAGCAGCCCCTCCCTTTGGAATTCACCCTATACCCTCCTCACACACACACACACACACACACACACACACACACACACACACACACACACACACACACACACACACACACACACACACACACACACACACACACACACACACACACACACACACACACACACACACACACACACACACACACACACACACACACACAAACACTTAGAAATAGATAGCCTGCTATTTCTCTAGTTCACATAGAGAAACATATACTAATGATTAGCAAAATGGCTGCAAACAAAGAAAGCACCTGCAAGATACATTACTAGATGAGATCAAATGACAGAAATGTATGGTGTTTATATATATATATATATATATATATATATATATATATATATATATATATATATATATATATATATATATATATATATAAAAGAAGAAAAAAAGGAAAAAGAGGTAAGACAAATATAAACAAAGATACAATCAAAAAATTGTAGAATGAAACTATGTTAAAAGTTTATGAAAATGCAGTCCTGGGGCATTCTGGACTTTGCCTCAGTGGTTTCTCTCTCATTCAAAGACAGCTGAATGCTATTTGAGCCTGTGCTATGAGTGATACGTTATTTATAGTAAAGCACAGTGTTTCAGTTGGAAATCATAGACACAGAGATGTTAAAGAAATGATACTAGGCAATTGGTAATTGGTAAAGATCAACACTGATGACATCACTGTTTTCTCTAGAATGGCTATACGGCTGAATAAAATTCTGTTGCATTATTTTGCTGTTTAACACTGTAAAGTTGCTTTGAAACCATCTGCATTGTTAAAAGCGCTATATAAATAAAGTTGACTTGACTTGACTGACTGTGGAAACTTTACACTGGACCTCAAGCAACGTGGATTGTGTGCTCTCCTCTCTTCCTCCAGGCTCTGGGACCCTGATTTCCAAAGGAAATGCAAAATTTACTTTCATCAGAGAACATAACTTTGGACCACTCAGCAGCAGTCCAGTCCTTTTTGTCTTTAGCCCAGGGAAGACCCTTCTGATGCTGTCTGTTGTTCAAGAGTGGCTTGACACAAGGAATGCGACAGCTGAAACCCATGTCTTGCATACGTCTGTGCGTAGTGGTTCTTGAAGCACTGACTCCAGCTCCAGTCCACTCTTTGTGAATCTCCCCCACATTTTTGAATGGGTTTTGTTTCACAATCCGCTCCAAGGTGCGGTTATCCCCATTACTTGTACACTTTTTTCTACCACATCTTTTCCTTCCCTTCGCCTCTCTATTACTCTCGATCTTTGACCAAGATGGCGGCGCGAGTACATCGCGAGGCTCAGCGTCTCTCCAGATTCTGCAATTTTGCGGTATTTTTCTAGCTCATCTCGGGTCTGTTCGTACAGAACAGCTGTGCCTTTACATCGTACACCCGTTGTGAGCTTTTGGATATTGGTTTGCGAATTTCCGAACTTCCTGAGATCGCTAGGACACCCGAGGCCATGCACTCTACCCGGCCGGGCGGAAGTGGACGCAGACGGCGGCGAGATCGTAAACAAAGGCGGGGAAAGCGCGGAGGTCTACGAGCTAAGCTAAAGCTAACTCCACATCGGCTCTCTTTACCCAGCATTTTCCTTTCCAATGTACGATCGCTAGTGAACAAAATGGAGGAGATTCGACTCAGCATCACACACAGTAAGAAACTTACACAAGCTTACGTTGCAACACCCCTCCCCCACCTGGGACAGTCAGATCACCTTTCTTTGTTTCTCACCCCGAAATATGCACCCCTCATCAACCGTGTGAGCCATCAGTGAAGACCATCAAGGTGTGGCCTGCGGGGGCAGATTCCACACTCCAGGAAAGGTTTCTAAACACAGACTGGAGTATGTTTGCTTCTCAAGCCACCAGTGGCGCTCACACGGACATTGGCTCCTACACGTCCTCTGTATTGGATCATATCAATACCACCATCGACAGTGTTACAACCCAGAAACAGATCACCACATACCCAAATCAGAAGCCTTGGATGAACAGGGAAGTGCGACTCCTGCTAAAGTCACGCAATACTGCCTTCAGATCAGGTGATGCACAAGCCTGCAGCACATCCAGAGCAAACCTGAAGAGGGGCATAAAAAAGGCCAAGCACTGCTACAAGCTAAAGATAGAGGGACACTTTTCCAACTCTGACCCTCGACGCATGTGGCAGGGCATTCAGGCCATCAGTGATTACAAACCCACCCGGTCCACCCCCGCAGCCACTGATGTCAACTTCCTGAACGAGCTAAATTACTTCTATGCTCGTTTTGAAAGAGACAACAGAGAAATTGCCACCAAACTCAAACCCTCAGCTGACCACCCACCAATCACACTCTCCTCCACAGATGTCTGCAAGGCACTGAGCCGGATCAGCGCACACAAGGCTGCTGGACCAGACAACATCCCTGGACGTGTTCTCAGGGCATGTGCGGAGCAGCTCGCTGGGGTTTTTACAGACATTTTCAACCTGTCTCTTGCCCAAACAGCTGTTCCAACATGCTTTAAACGCACTTCCATTGTGCCAGTGCCGAAACACTCTAGCCCGTGGTGCCCTAATGACTACCGCCCTGTAGCACTCACACCCATCGTTATGAAGTGCTTTGAGCGGCTGGTCCTGGAACACCTAAAAGACTCTCTACCATCCACATTGGACTCACACCAGTTTGCCTACCGCAGCAATAGGAGCACAGAGGATGCAGTTTCCATGGCACTGCACTCTGTGCTCACCCATCTGGACCATAAGAACACTTATGCACGCATGCTGTTTGTTGACTTCAGCTCAGCATTCAACACTGTCATGTTAATAGCCCAACCAACCAAGTTAATAGCCAAACTTGGAGACCTGGGCATCAACACTTCAATGTGTAACTGGATTTTGGACTTCCTAACTGACAGACCACAGAATGTTCGATCAGGATCCACCTGCTCCACGTCCATCACACTCAACACTGTTGTACCACAGGGCTGTGTGCTAAGTCCGTTTCTCTACTCCCTCTTCACCTCCGACTGCAAGCCTGTGTATGGATCTAATTCCATCGTCAAGTTTGTGGACGACACTACGGTGATTGGTCTCATCAGCAACAACGATGAGACTGCCTACAGGGAGGAGATCCAGCACCTGGCCACATGGTGCACTGATAATAACCTGCTCCTCAACACCGCCAAAACGAAGGAGCTCATCGTGGACTTCAGGAAAGAGTCAAGAGGCACACACGACACCATCCACATCAATGGAATGGCTGTTGAGCGTGTCTCCAGTTTCAAGTTCCTGGGGATCCACATCTCGGCGGACATGTCGTGGACGACCAACACCTCCAGCCTGGTCAAGAAGGCTCACCAGCGCCTCTTCTTCCTGAGGATACTGAGGAAGAATCAGCTCTCCTTGGCTATCCTGGTGAACTTCTATCGCTGTGCAATAGAAAGCATCCTGACCAACTGTGTTGCAGTATGGTATGGGAGCTGCTCTGTTGCGGAGCGCAAGGCACTGCAGCGGGTGGTGAAAACTGCCCAGCGCATCACAGGGACTCCACTACCTGCCATCGAGCACATCCAGAGGAAACGCTGTCTGCATCGAGCTCACAGCATCCTCAAGGACTCCTCTCACCCAGCCCACAGACTGTTTTCTCTCCTGCCCTCCGGCAGGCGTTTCAGGATCCTCCGGACCAGGACCAGCAGACTAAAGAACAGTTTTTTCCCCAGAGCTGTCTCTTTACTGAACTCGAACCCCCGTTGATCCACTCCCTCATATACTGACAACTCTCCTACCTCACTGTCACGTTCGGCATGAGGAAAAGGGACGAGGACTCAAGTTCAGGAGAAAATGGGTGTTTAATAACTACAAAATAAAAATAAACACAAAACCAAGCCCACAATGGGGAAAACCAAACATAACAAAGACAGATTACCAGGGTCAGGAACAGGGAGCCAGAGAACAGGAAAACATACCAAACACTAAAGATGACGATCAAGCACTAGACTGTGGAAACACCAAGAATATAAAGGGTGACAAATCAGGCAGGTAATGGGAAAACAGCAGGTGTGTCCAATTAACCAATAATCGGATAACAAGGGGTGGGGTCAAGACAGATGACAGGCACACACAGGACACAGAAATAAACCAAAACACCATGTGCTACACAGGACAAGACAGACATGTGACACTACCCCCTCTCCAAGGAGCGGCTTCCAGACGCTCCATCAGAAACCAAAGAGGGACAGACCAGGGCGGGACGGGAGGGACAGACCAGGGCGGGACGGGAGGGACAGACCAGGGCAGGACGGGAGGGACAGACCAGGGCGGGACGGGAGGGACAGACCAGGGCGGGACGGGAGGGACAGACCCGGGCGGGACTGGAGGGACAGACCAAGGCGGGACAGGAGGGACAGACCAAGGCGGGACAGGAGGGACAGACCAAGGCGGGACTGGAGGGACAGACCAGGGCGGGACTGGAGGGACAGACCAGGGCGGGACAGACCAGGGCGGGGCAGACCAGGGCGGGACAGGGGAAACAGACCAGGGCGGGACGGGGGAAACAGACCAGGAAGGGAAGGGGGCAACAAAAAGTTCATACGGCCAGGGCGGCCCACTGAGTTCAGGTGGCCAGGGCAGCCAGCAGGGTTCGGGAGGCCAGCGGAGTTCAGGCGGCCAGGGCGGCCCGCGGAGTTCAGGCGGCCAGCGGAGTTCAGGCGGCCAGGGCGGCCCGCGGAGATCAGGCAGCCACGGCACTGGAACAGACACCACCGGCTCAGGCACTGGAACAGACACCACCGGCTCTGGCTCAGGAACAGACACCACCGGCTCAGAAACAGACACAGACTCAGGAACCGACACTGGCTCACGCTCAGGAACAGGCACTGGCTCCGGCTCCGGCTCAGGAACAGACACTGGCTCCGGCTCAGGAACAGACACTGGCTCCGGCTCAGGAACAGACGACACTGGCTCCGGCTCTGGAACAGACGACACTGGCTCCGGCTCTGGAACAGACACCACCGGCTCAGGAACAGGAACAGACACCACCGGCTCAGGCTCTGGAACTGGCACCACCGGCTCAGGCACTGGAAATGGCACCACCAGCCTCTTTTGCAATGACCTTTTTTGTTTTGCCCTCCTTGTGCAAGGTCTTTTGGACAACTGTCAAGTCCGCAGTCTTCCCCATGTTTGTGTAGCCTACAGAACTAGACTGAGAGACCATTTAAAGGCCTTTGCAGGTGTTTTGAGTTAATTAGCTGATTAGAGTGTGGCACCAGGTGTCTTCAATATTGAACCTTTTCACAATATTCTAATTTTCTGAGATAATGAATTTGGGATTTTCCTTAGTTGTCCGTTATAATCATCAAAATTAAAAGAAATAAACATTTGAAATATATCAGTCTGTGTGTAATGAATGAATATAATATACACGTTTCACTTTTTGAATGGAATTAGTTAAATAAATCCACTTTTTGATGATATTCTAAGTATATGACCTTGATGGCAGTGTTGGTTGTCAGGATGATCTCATATGGCCCCAACCACCTTGGACAGTTCCACACCTTCCTCCGGAAGTCTCTGACTCAGATCCACTGTCCTGCAAAGCAGCTTTCACCTGCGATTGGAGAGATTTGATAGTTTTAGATAAAGACTTCACATACTTTCTTAATTGTTCATCGACCGCCACAAGGCCCTCCTGGGGAGGAGACTCAATTCCCACTCGCATAGGCTGACCTGTAGGAATTTCATGTGGCCTGGTCCCTTTCCATAATTTTACACAATCTGTTTTTTTACAGTCTGCTTTGTCCTTTCCACTGCATCACCACTTTATTGGGTGAGTTTTCAAATGTATTCTTAATTAAATTGCCAATTCTGTGATTACTTTATTTACATAGTACAGCTTTTCTTCTTGGGAAACACTCAACCCACACTCATCATGATGTGCTGAAAAAGGAAGTTCTGGTGTGGAGTGGGCAGTAAGTTTTTGGCTTACTTCGTCTTCCCATGTCATTCGCTGCGCAGATGTAACAGTTCTGACAGAATTTCTCTGCCACAACTGTAAATCCGGGGATCCTTCATTGCCAATTTTGGGGTGGGGTCAGCCCTGTGAGACTAGCCTGACAAGCCAGACCCACATCAAGATGTTGGGTCTGGGAACTCACCATTGGCAGGGCTCAACCGATACTGAAAACAGCGGCCATGAGCAGTCAGCATGATTTCAAAAACGCATTCCAGCGCCAGATCGCCTCTTTTTAAACTATAATCAACTAGACATGCCTATTCCGCATTAGATACAACAACTCAAGCTGCAAGAACGGTCGCTGCTGCTGCTACTCCGACAACGAACACAACAAGCTGCTTTCTTCTTCAGCTTTTCTTGATACTGTGGGTTACACCATCAACATGCCCATGAACACTTCCTACTAGTGGTCTGCATGTGTAATTGCACATTGACGTGGACACCAACACGTAACTTGCGGCGTACGTCCGAAGCAGAAGTATAAATCAACCTTTAAGCCCCGCCCCCTCTGGTGAGTACCGGCACTATTTTTCCACTTCAAGCAGTGATGTCACCTAGTAAGTGCACTCCCTTTATAAATCACTAAAAAGCCGTCACCTCAATTCAACACAATCTCACAATATTCCACTGTGATCAATGAAGCTGACCGCACAATGAATCTTTTATTTAGCCTACATCATTTCTACACTTGGTTATAAATTAACTTGTATATCGAGAGGATTTGTGAGTGTGCAGAACTCCACACTGGACAAGAACTCCAGAACTTGAGTGCATTCCAGCTGAAACACCTGATTGGCCATTGCATTAATCAACTGATAAGTTTGTGATTGGCTACATTGCCGCAAAACTATTAGAGAAAACTGATCCTAGACCAGCAGTTATACACACCCAGTGAAACAAATTAAATACTTGACGTAATGGTCACCTATATCATACAGACTACTCATGGATCCATCGTTAAAATTTGCTTTACAGAGACAGAAAATTTGAAACCTCCCCTCCAGCCTTGGGTTTCATGGGTGAAGTCTTTAGAGCCATGATATTCATGGTAAGCAAATGTTGGGCAAACTATTCCTTCTGCAATATTACAGTCAATTTCCTGTCAATCTTCAAAAAGAAAAAGACCAAGAAGAATCAGTGTTTACAGTGCAAGATTTGTTGGGAAAAAGCTCAACCTCAAAGACATGTTAATGGTCATAAACTAACCCAAGAGGCTGTAAAAGCTTTATCTACAAGCAAAGTGGGGTTAACAAAAACCAACCCAGGCAACACATTCAAAAAGATAAAATTTTATTTTGTTTTATTTTAACCCGATCCCTCAGCGTCATCCTGTGTGATGACAGAACCGGATCCCTCAGCGTCATCCTGTGTGATGACAGAACCGGATCCCTCAGCGTCGTCCTGTGTGATGACAGAACCGGATCCCTCAGCGTCGTCCTGGCTGATGACAGAACCGGATCCCTCAGCATCGTCCTGGCTGATGACAGAACCGGATCCCTCAGCATCGTCCTGTGTGATGACAGAACCGGATCCCTCAGCGTCGTCCTGGCTGATGACAGAACCGGATCCCTCAGCATCGTCCTGGCTGATGACAGAACCGGATCCCTCAGCATCGTCCTGTGTGATGACAGAACCGGATCCCTCAGCGTCGTCCTGGCTGATGACAGAACCGGATCCCTCAGCATCGTCCGGGCTGACAACAGAGCCGGATCCCTCAGCTAAAACCAAAAAGTAATAACCATGTAAATTGATTAGTATAAACTCATACTACTTCAGTACAACAACAGTATGTTAGATTAAGAAACAAGAGGCAAGGCAAGTTTATTTATGGAGCACATTTCATACACTACGGTAATTCAAAAGGGCTTTACACAGGAAAAAAAAAAAGGAATTAAAAGAGTAAAGACAATATATATAAAACTTCTCATCTGGTAAAACACTGGTGTATAATATTTTTCACAGCTGCTTGGGTTTAAGGTCAGCAAACCTTCTTCTTGAACAACCCTCCCAACATCACTCCAGGAGAAATCTAAGGATCCATCTTTGATTGGGGAGCTGAACACTGAAAAACACAGACGTTAAACATAAAACACAAATAATAAAACTTACGACAAGCAAACAAAAAACAAAAATTAACTCACCATGCCACACCAATTGGTGATAAAGAACCATTAAAACAGTCGCTTTAATCAAGCCCATCGTATAATACAAACTGAGCCACTAAGAGAGCAAATGCCAACAAAAGTTTCAAACCAACCAAGGCTTTTAAAGCCAAACAGAACACCATTTGTACCACCTGGAAGACTCGTTAAGCCATTATTGGAGCAAATCTGCTAATTAATGAGATCAATTATTAATTAATCACTCAGCATAGAAGCTGATGTTATATCCTATAGAACTATGGGTACATTTACACAACAACGATGTACTAAAAACAGCAAAGTTTTTCTTTGTGTTTTTCGCATACAGATGACAGTGTAGTCAAAACAGTCCCTGTTCACATGGATCTGCCAAAACAGCTATAAACTCTGTATTTTCTTTGTAAATAACTATGCTCCAATAGACCAAACATGAAATACACATGCACATGAGGTCACCGTTTTGTGTTTTACACAGAGACAATAACAATATCATTTTCAAAAACTTGCCCTTTGAAACTCATTTTCAAAAGTTTGCGTTTTCAGGCCCCCGGAATGCCATTGTCGTGTAAGTGAACGTCCAAATGCATAAAACAATTTCCATTTTTAGTTAAAAGCGATGTCATGTAAATGCCCCTCAATGTTGACCTCTTGTGATTCATTGACCCAACAACACACAGACATACTGTATTATTCCACATAAACTGGTGAAAAGGCACAGAATAAAGAGGACAGAATATATACAGGTGCTGGTCATATAATTAGAATATCATCAAAAAGTTGATTTATTTCACTAATTCCATTCAAAAAGTGAAATATTATTATTATAGAGTTGTATATTATATTCATTCATTACACACAGACTGATACATTTCAAATGTTTATTTCTTTTCATTTTGATGATTATAACTGACAACTAAGGAAAATCCCAAATTCAGTAACTCAGAAAATTAAAATATTACTTAAGACCAATTCAAAGAAAGGATTTTTAGAAATCTTGGCCAACTGAAAAGTATGAACCTGAAAAGTATGAGCATGTACAGCACTCAATACTTAGTTGGGGCTCCTTTTGCCTGAATTACTGCAGCAATGCGGCGTGGCATGGAGTCGATCAGTCTGTGGCACTGCTCAGGTGTTATGAGAGCCCAGGTTGCTCTGATAGTGGCCTTCAGCTCTTCTGCATTGTTGGGTCTGGCATATCGCATCTTCCTCTTCAAAATTCCTCTTCAAAAAAGGTCAGGAGAGTTTGCTGGCCAATTAAGAACAGGGATACCATGGTCCTTAAACCAGGTACTGGTTGCTTTGGCACTGTGTGCAGGTGCCAAGTCCTGTTGGAAAATGAAATCTGCATCTCCATAAAGTTGGTCAGCAGCAGGAAGCATGAAATGCTCTAAAACTTCCTGGTATACGGCTGCGTTGACCTTGGACCTCAGAAAACACAGTGGACCAACACCAGCAGATGACATGGCACCCCAAACCATCAAAGGCTTTGTGGAGGGAGCGCCCCACGAATCCTCTGCAGCCAACCTCGATAGGCATGCATCTCGCCTTCCAGCCCTGTGCTCGGCAGTCTGTGACCAGATGTTCATACTTGGTCATCTTCCTTTCGTGGGCTTCTCCCAAGCGGTCCTCCCATGGCACGGTCAGCTCCATGATTATTATGTTTTTGGTGCTCTCTGAGACTAGAATGATATCTGGCCTCATATTTGTTCTGACGATGTGCTGGGGGAATTTCAGCTGCTTCTCTAAATCCACAGAGAGTTTCCAGTCCCTGGCTGATGCCAGTATCCCTGCCGGTGCCTTCCTCCCTGCTTGTGGCTGTTTTCCTGCCCTAACAAATGTAATTGAGTGAGTGAGTGGTGTTGCTCCCTTGGCTGCCTTTGCTGATCTTTTTGCTGATGGTGTCTGCAATAGATTTCAGCACCTGGTTGTGGCGCCAAGTGTAACGACCCTGGCCGAGCGCTGTTGGGCAGGAGCTCAGAATATGCTCCAGCGTTCCACGAGCAGGGCACAGTTGGCAAGTTGGTGTGTCTGCTTTTCCCCACGTACAGAGGTTTGCTGGGCTAGGCAGAACATCGTACACTGCCCGAATCAGGAAAGTTATGCGGTGCGGCTCGCTTTGCCAGAGCTCCGTCCAGGTGACCTTGCGGTCCACGGCCTGCTCCCACCTGGTCCAGGCCCCCTGTTGCCCCATTCCAGCCGCTCTACTCGTCCTTCCTTCCTCCACAGCAGCTCTGACCTCTTCTTGTATCTGGCTGCGTTTCTCTTTCCCCTTCCGCACTTGTCGAGGAGGTGTTGGGAACATCCCCAAGCCTGCTCTGCCTCGGGCCACCACTCCCACAAGCTCTTTGTGCCTCAGTCGAGCCTGTGCATCCATCACAGCGGCTTGGGCGCTCCACTTCCTCCCCGTCTTCACCAGCACTCCTGCCTGAGCCACCTTTGGGTCGTTGGAGTCTCTATACATAAGTACCTCACGCGCCCGAGTCACTTTAAACTCCTCTTCCAGGGATTTCAGAGGCAACCGGAGCATTGTGGTGTTTCCATAGAGGGCGATGTTGCTGAGACTCCTGGGCAACCCTAACCATCTCCTGAGACAGCTGCTGACCTTTCTTTCAAATCAAATCAAATCACTTTATTTGTCACTCTACATATGCACAAGTGCAACAGTAGGTGAAATTCTTAGGTGCAGTTCCGAGCAACATAGCAGTCACGACATGACATGTACAACATTTAAAGCAGCATCAGATTACACATCTGATGCGCACACAATTACTCACAGCACAGTAAACTCTACAATAAACAATAAATAATTTACACAATGTGAGTTTAGTTCTCACAGCTTTAAACAATATACACATACTTACAATATACATATACTTTAAACAATATACACTAAACATACACTAAACAATATACATTACGCTATAATAGTAATAATAATATACAATGTATAGTATAAATATTATTCACAGATTGAAAAATTGAAATCCAAAGTGCAATAGATGCTGTATGATAAATAAATGTGTATATAATGTGTGTGTATCTACAGTGGGTTGTGCGGAGTGATATTCTGTCCAGTGTGTGTTATGATCCTGATGGATCAGGAGTTAAGTAGTCTGATTGCTTGTGGGAAGAAGCTGTTCTGGAGTCGGCTGGTGCGTGTTCTGATGCTGCGGTACCGTCTGCCTGATGGCAACAGTGAGAGCAGCCCATGGTTTGGGTGGCTAGAGTCTCTGAAGATCCTCTGAGCTCTCTTCACACACCGCCTGGCGTAAATGTCCTGGAGGGAGGGAAGCTCACCTCCGATGATGCAGCTGGCCGTGCGCACTACCCTTTGCAGGGCCTTGCGGCTGCGGGCGGTACTGTTGCCGTACCAGGTGGTGATGCAGCCAGTCAGCAGGCTCTCTATGGTGCAGGTGTAGAAGCGTGTGAGGATGTGGCGGTTCATTCCAAACCTCCTCAGCCGTCGCAGGAAGAAAAGGCGCTGATGAGCCTTCTTCACAACGGCCTCAGTGTGGACGGACCATGAGAGTTCCTCTGTGATGTGGACACTGCTGACTCTCTCCACCGGTGCTCCATCGATGGTGATGGGGCGGTGTTCTCTCTCATTCCTCCTGAAGTCGACCACCAGCTCCTTGGTCTTGCTGACGTTGAGGGAGAGGTTGTGCTCCTGACGCTTGTGCCTCCTCTCTGTAGGCCGTTTCATCATTGTCGGTGATAAGACCTACCACCGTCGTATCGTCAGCAAACTTGATGATGGTGTTGGAGCTGTGGGTTGCCACACAGTCATGTGTGTACAAAGAGTACAGGAGTGGGCTGAGAACGCAGCCCTGAGGGGCTCCAGTGTTGAGAGTCAGTGATGAGGAGATGTTACTGCCCATTCTGACCACCTGGCGTCTGTTTGACAGGAAGTCCAGGATCCAGCTGCATAACAGGCTGTTTAAGCCTAGAGCCCGGAGTTTCCCGTCAAGTATGGAGGGCACAATGGTGTTGAATGCTGAGCTGTAGTCCACAAACAGCATTCTCACATACGTGTTCCTCTTTTCCAGGTGGGAGAGAGCAGTGTGTATAGTGGATGAAATGGCATCATCAGTGGAACGGTTTGTGCGGTATGCAAACTGCAGTGGGTCCAGTGAGGGGGGGAGAACAGAGCAGATGTGGTTTCTGACTAGTCTTTCAAAGCATTTGCTGATGATGGGGGTCAGAGCAACAGGACGCCAGTCGTTTAAGCAGGTGGTTTTTGACTGCTTAGGTACAGGAACAATAGTGGACGTTTTAAAGCATGTGGGGACCACAGACAGGGAGAGGGACAGGTTAAAAATGTCCGTGAAGACTCCAGCCAGTTGGTGCGCGCACGCTCTGATCACACGGCCGGGAATGCCGTCTGGACCCGCAGCTTTACGGACGTTCACCCGCCGGAAGGATCGGGTTACATCCACGACAGATACAGAGAGTGCACTAACCTCTGTATCTTCAGCCGAGAGCTCTCTCTCCGCGAGGGCGGTGTTAGTTCCCTCAAAGCGAGCATAGAAGGTGTTTAGCTCGTCCGGGAGAGAGGCAGCGGTGTTCACGGTGGAGTTTGTGTTCCCTTTATAGTCCGTGATGGTGTTAATTCCCCTCCACATGCTTCTGGAGTCGGTGGTGTTGAACTGTCCTTCAATCTTGTCCCTGTACTGCCGTTTTGCTGCTCTGATGGTTTTCCGGAGGGCATAACTTGCTTGTTTATGCTCCTCCGCGTTACCGGAGTTAAAAGTGAAGGTCCGCGCATTGAGTGCCGCGCGAACATCCCCATTTAGCCACGGCTTCTCGTTAGGGTACAGCCGAATTGTTTTGGTCGGAGCAACGTCATCTACGCACTTCCTGATGAAACACGTTACGCTATCAGCGTAGACCTCGATGTCGTCATCAGAGGCCGACCGGAACATCTCCCAGTCCGCGTGATCAAAACAGTCCTGTAGCATAGAATCTGATTGGTCCGACCAGCACTGGATGGTTCTGAGGGCGGGTGCTTCCTGTTTGAGTCTTTGCCTATATGCGGGCAAAAGTAGGATGGAAGCATGATCCGATTTGCCAAATGGTGGGCGCGGGAGGGACTTGTAACAATCCTTGAAGGGGGAGTAGCAGTGATCTAAGACGCGGTTCCCTCGCGTGTTGAAGTTAACATGTTGGTGGTATTTGGGTGCGATGCGCTTGAAGTTGGCTTTGTTAAAGTCTCCGGTCACAATAAACGCAGCCTCAGGATGCGCGGTTTCCTGCTCACTCACTGTCCTATACAGTTCCTTTAGTGCCCGGTCTGTGTCGGCTTGCGGGGGAATATACACAGCTGTGATGATGACCGCGGTGAATTCCCTCGGTAGCCAGAATGGTCGGCACAGAAGCATGAGAAATTCCAGATCAGGAGAACAGAAAGATTTGATAGAATGTACGTTCCTCTGATCACACCAGGATCGGTTAATCATAAAACATACACCCCCGCCTTTGCTTTTCCCGGAGAGATCTTTTCCTCTGTCCATCCGATGCACGGAGAACCCCGTGGTTTCGATGGCCGAATCTGGAATCTCAGCGGACATCCAAGTTTCTGTAAGGCGGATAATGCAGCAGTCCCTCGTGTCTCGCTGGAAAGAGATCCGCGCTCTCAGCTCGCAGAGTTTATTGTCCAGAGACTGAACATTTGCCAGTAAAATACTGGGAAGTGGGGGTCGGTTTGCGCGGCGTCTTACTCTGATAAGTACGCCGGCTCTGCTTCCCCTTCTCCGGCCGCGTTTGCGTGGTCGGGCCGTCCAGACAAAGAGCTCCGCTGCTGTGTTTGTAAACGGCGGTTCGTCACTGAAGAATTTAAAGTCCGGTTTTCGGAGTGCGATTGCCGAACCAATGTCCAAAAGTGTCTGTCTGTCGTACGTAGTAAGGCAGACAACATCCAAGACAAAAAACACAAAAACTATAAACAGAACAAACAAAAAACTACAATGTTTCAGCAGAGCTTGCGACGTTGCGGCCATCCTCGGCGCCATCTTGACTCCAAGGTCTCCACCGTGGAAATGGGAACCTCATACACAAGTAGTGGCCAGAGTATTCTTGGCAGTATACCATGTTGGTAAATCCACGCTTTAAACTTGCCTGGGAGGCCAGAACAGTCTGTTTCTCTTAACCAGCTGTCTAACTCCTGGCAGGTTGCCTGGACTGTTGCGGAGTCTCTGAGGCTGCTGTCAAAAACCTTGCCCAAACTTTTCACCGGCTGTTCTGACAGTGATGGTATCCTTGCCCCTTTGATGCTGAACTGGAATCTCTCCGTGACCTTGCCCTTCTTCAACACTAGCGAACGGGACTTGGCTGGTTTGAACTCCATCCGAGCCCACCGGATGAGTTTTTCCAGCCCTTGGAGTATCCACCTGCCTCCTGGCACTGACTCTGTGGTGACTGTCAGGTCATCCATAAAAGCTCTGATTGGCGGTTGACGGACCCCTCCTCTGCTTTGGGGCCCCCGACACTCAGGCTCTGCCGATTTGACAATCATATTCATAGCCGCCGCAAATAGGATCACAGAGATTGTGCAGCCTGTGATTATTCCCACCTCCAGTTTGTGCCAATCTGATGTCACACCTCCTGCCGAGACTCGCATCCTGAAATGGTTGTAATAATCCAAGATCAGATCTGCAATGTGCTGTGGCACGTGGTGCTTGGTCATGGTGGTCTGGACCAGCTTGTGGGGGATAGAGCCATATGCATTGGCTAGGTCTAACCACAGTACTGTGAGGTCTCCCTTGTGTTCACGAGCTTCCCTGATGAGCTGAGTCACCACTCCTGTATGTTCTAAACAACCTGGGACTCCAGCAATTCCTCCCTTTTGCACAGATGTGTCTATGTAGTTGTTAGTTAAGAGGAAGTTGGTCAGACGCCTTGCTACTATACTGAAGAAGTATTATACTTGCCTTCCACACTCAGCAATGAGATTATTCTGAACTGATTTATCTTCTTGGAATCTTTCTCCTTGGGGATCCAGACTCCCTCAGCAAATCTCCACTGCTGTGCCACCTTTCCTCTTCTCCAAATGACTCGAATGATCTTCCAGAGTCGCCTGAGTAGCAAGGGGCAGTTCTTATAGACTTTATATGGGATTCCACTTGGTCCAGGGGCAGAGCTAGATCGTGACTTACGCACAACTTCCTGGACTTCTTTCAACAGTGGCTCCCTGCTATCGAACTCCTTGGTGGGGGGAGGTGGATCTATAAGGATGTTGCACTGGCCCAACTCTTCCTCCCGGAGAGGATCACTGTAAGTGCTGTGCAGATGCTGGTCAATTTCCTCTTTTGAACAGAGCAACTTTCCGTCACGCTTCTGTCCCAGGAGCTGTTTAGTGAAGCCAAAGGGGTTGGCAATGAACGAAGCTCTCTTTCTGGATCTCTCCTTTCGACGCCTTCGGTGCCATTCTGCTCTGCGCAAGGTCATCAGCCTTTTCCTCAAGACAGCTCTCAATTCCTCCAGGGGGGGGCGTAGCTCCTCACTGGCTACCTTGTGCTTGGACACAGAGCTCTGTGAACAGCCAGCCTCTTTTGCAATATCCTTTTGTGTCTTGCCCTCCTTGTGCAAGGTCTTTTGGACAACTGTCAAGTCAGCAGTCTGAGACTGAGAGACCATTTAAAGGCCTTTGCAGGTGTTTTGAGTTAATTAGCTGATTAGAGTGTGGCACCAGCTGTCTTCAATATTGAACCTTTTCACAATATTCTAATTTTCTGAGATAATGAATTTCTGAATTTTCCTTAGTTGTCCGTTATAATCATCAAAATTTAAAGAAATAAACATTTGAAATATATCAGTCTGTGTGTAATGAATGAATATAATATACACGTTTCACTTTTTGAATGGAATTAGTGAAATAAATCATCTTTTTGATGATATTCTAAGTATATGACCAGCACCTGTATATAGTTCCCTACTATATTTGAATACATATTCAATACACAGTAGGAAAATAATCCATGGATGATCTACTGCATCTGCAGACGATTTGAACAACCTCCAGTGGTCAATATAATATAATACAATACTACAGTATCTCGAGGTAATTCCTACAAGATCTCAGACTCCATTCTTGTCTGACCGGCCCCACAGATGTCTTAACGTTTTCATCCTCCAAGATGTTGCGATCTCTTTTCGGCAGGTGTAGTTCCTCGGCTCCGTTTACGTGTCGTCAGGTTGGTAAGATTTGCAATGCGACACGTGAATCCAGGAATCACGTTCGGCTACCTTGATGGCAGTGTTGGTTGTCAGGATGATCTCATATGGCCCCAACCACCTTGGACAGTTCCACGCCTTCCTCCGGAAGTCTCTGACTCAGATCCACTGTCCTGCAAAGCAGCTTTCACCTGCGATTGGAGAGATTTGATAGTTTTAGATAAAGACTTCACATACTTTCTTAATTGTTCATCGACCGCCACAAGGCCCTCCTGGGGAGGAGGCTCAGTTCCCACTCGCATAGGCTGACCTGTAGGAATTTCATGTGGGCTGAGGGCTGTCCTGGTCCCTTTCCATAATTTTACACAATCTGTTTTTTTCAGTCTGCTTTGTCCTTTCCACTGCACCACCACTTTATAGGGTGAGTTTTCAAATGTATTCAATCCATTTGCCAATTCTGTGATTACTTTATTTACAAAGTGTGTCCCATTATCACTGGACAATCTTTATGGTACCCCCTCAGAACTTGAGTTGTGAGTGCATTCCAGCTGAAACACATCTGATTGGCCATTGCATTAATCAACTGATAAGTTTGTGATTGGCTACATTGCCGCAAAACTATTAGAGAAAACTGATCCTAGACCAGCAGTTATGGGCAGTTTTACACACCCAGTGAAACAAATTAAATACTTGACGTAATGGTCACCTGTATCATACAGACTACTCATGGATCCATCGTTAAAATTTGCTTTACAGAGACAGAATTTGAAACCTCCCCTCCAGCCTTGGGTTTCATGGATGAAGTCTTTAGAGCCATGATAGTCATGGCAAGCAAATGTTGGGCAAACTATTCCTTCTGCAATATTACAGTCAATTTCCTGTCAGTCTTCAAAAAGAAAAAGACCAAGAAGAATCAGTGTTTACAGTGCAAGATTTGTTGGGAAAAAGCTCAACCTCAAAGACATGTTAATGGTCATAAACTAACCCAAGTGGCTGTAAAAGCTTTATCTACAAGCAAAGTGGGGTTAACAAACCAACCCAGGCAACACATTCAAAAAGATAAAACTTTATTTTGTTTTATTTTAAGCCGATCCCTCCGCATCGTCCTGGCTGATGACAGAACCAGATCCCTCAGCATCGTCCTGGCTGATGACAGAACCGGATCCCTCAGCGTCGTCCTGGCTGATGACAGAACCGGATCCCTCAGCGTCGTCCTGGCTGACGACAGAACCGGATCCCTCAGCATCGTCCTGGCTGACGACAGAGCCGGATCCCTCAGCATCGTCCTGGCTTGCATTGACAGAACCGGATCCCTCAGCATCATCCTGGCTGATGACAGAACCGGATCCCTCAGCATCGTCCTGGCTGATGACAGAACCGGATCCCTCAGCATCATCCTGAGTGGCATTGACAGAACCGGATCCCTCAGCATCGTCCTGGCTGACGACAGAGCCGGATCCCTCAGCATCGTCCTGGCTGACGACAGAGCCGGATCCCTCAGCATCGTCCTGGCTGACGACAGAACCGGATCCCTCAGCATCGTCCTGGCTGACGACAGAACCGGATCCCTCAGCGTCGTCCTGGCTGATGACAGAACCGGATCCCTCAGCATCGTCCTGAGTGGCATTGACAGAACCGGATCCCTCAGAATCGTCCTGGCTGACGACAGAGCCGGATCCCTCAGCATCGTCCTGGCTTGCATTGACAGAACCGGATCCCTCAGCATCGTCCTGGCTGACGACAGAGCCGGATCCCTCAGCATCGTCCTGGCTTGCATTGACAGAACCGGATCCCTCAGCATCATCCTGGCTGACGACAGAACCGGATCCCTCAGCATCGTCCTGGCTGATGACAGAACCGGATCCCTCAGCATCGTCCTGGCCGACGACAGAGCCGGATCCCTCAGCATCGTCCTGGCTTGCATTGACAGAACCGGATCCCTCAGCATCATCCTGGCTGACGACAGAACCGGATCCCTCAGCATCGTCCTGGCTGATGACAGAACCGGATCCCTCAGCATCGTCCTGGCTGACGACAGAGCCGGATCCCTCAGCATCGTCCTGGCTTGCATTGACAGAACCGGATCCCTCAGCATCATCCTGGCTGATGACAGAACCGGATCCCTCAGCATCGTCCTGGCTGACGACAGAGCCGGATCCCTCAGCATCGTCCTGGCTGATGACAGAGCCGGATCCCTCAGCTAAACCCAAAAAGTAATAACCATGTAAATTGATTAGTATAAACTCATACTACTTCAGTACAACAACAGTATGTTAGATTAAGAAACAAGAGGCAAGGCAAGTTTATTTATGGAGCACATTTCATACACTACGGTAATTCAAAAGGGCTTTACACAGAAAAAAAAAGGAATTAAAAGAGTAAAGACAATATATATAAAACTTCTCATCTGGTAAAACACTGGTGTATAATATTTTTCACAGCTGCTTGGGTTTATAAGGTCAGCAAACCTTTTTCTTTAACAACCCTCCCAACATCACTCCAGGAGAACTCTAAGGATCCATCTTTGATTGGGGAGCTGAACACTGAAAAACACAGACGTTAAACATAAAACACAAATAATAAAACTTACGACAAGCAAACAAAAAACAAAAATTAACTCACCATGCCACACCAATTGATGATAAAGAACCATTAAAACAGTAACTTTAATCAAACCCATCGTATAACACAAACTGAGCCACTAAGAGAGCAAATGCCAACAAAAGTTTCAAACCAACCAAGGCTTTTAAAGCCAAACAGAACACCATTTGTACCACCTGGAAGACTCGTTAAGCCATTATTGGAGCAAATCTGCTAATTAATGAGATCAATTATTAATTAATCACTCAGCATAGAAGCTGATGTTATATCCTATAGAACTATGGGTACATTTACACAACAACGATGTACTAAAAACAGCAAAGTTTTTCTTTGTGTTTTTCGCATACAGATGACAATGTAGTCAAAACGGTCCCTGTTCACATGGATCTGCCAAAACAGCTATAAAGTCTGTATTTTCTTTGTAAATAACTATGCTCCAATAGACCAAACATGAAAGACACATGCACATGAGGTCACCGTTTTGTGTTTTACACAGAGACAATAACAATATCATTTTCAAAAACTTGCCCTTTGAAACTCATTTTCAAAAGTTTGCGTTTTCAGGCCCCCGGAATGCCATTGTCGTGTAAGTAAACGTCCAAATGCATAAAACAATTTCCATTTTTAGTTAAAAGCGATGTCATGTAAATGCCCCTCAATGTTAACCTCTTGTGATTCATTGACCCAACAACACACAGACATACTGTATTATTCCACATAAACTGGTGAATAGGCACAGAATAAAGAGGACAGAATATATACAGGTGCTGGTCATATAATTAGAATATCATCAAAAAGTTGATTTATTTCACTAATTCCATTCAAAAAGTGAAATATTATTATTATAGAGTTGTATATTATATTCATTCATTACACACAGACTGATATATTTCAAATGTTTATTTCTTTTAATTTTTATGATTATGACTGACAACTAAGGAAAATCCCAAATTCAGTAACTCAGAAAATTTGAATATTACTTAAGACCAATTAAAGGAAAGGATTTTTAGAAATATTGGCCAACTGAAAAGTATGAACCTGAAAAGTATGAGCATGTACAGCACTCAATACTTAGTTGGGGCTCCTTTTGCCTGAATTACTGCAGCAATGCGGCGTAGCATGGAGTCGATCAGTCTGTGGCACTGCTCAGGTGTTATGAGAGCCCAGGTTGCTCTGATAGTGGCCTTCAGCTCTTCTGCATTGTTGGGTCTGGCATATCGCATCTTCCTCTGCAAAATACCCCATAGATTTTCTATGGGGTTAAGGTCAGGCGAGTTTGCTGGCCAATTAAGAACAGGGATACCATGGTCCTTAAACCAGGTACTGGTTGCTTTGGCACTGTGTGCAGGTGCCAAGTCCTGTTGGAAAATTAAATCTGCATCTCCATAAAGTTGGTCAGCAGCAGGAAGCATGAAGTGCTCTAAAACTTCCTGGTATACGGCTGCGTTGACCTTGGACCTCAGAAAACACAGTGGACCAACACCAGCAGATGACATGGCACCCCAAACCATCACCCATCTCCGGCGTGTTGCCTCTGATCTTTCGAATATTCCGATCTATTATGACCTCTGACCTTTAAAGTTGCCAGAATAATAATCATACGCTGTTTGTTAATTGGCCAGAGGAGAACTGGCACCCCGACTGAGCCTGGTTTCTCCCAAGGTTTATTTGTCTCCAGTAGTTCAACTGATGGGGTTTTGGTTTCCTTGCCACTGTTGCCTCTGGCTTGGCTTGCTCAGTTGGGGCCACTAAATGTTTCTTAATTTTTTCAACTAAATATCCAAATAAATCTAACTATTAAACCAAATTAACCATATAAACTAAATTACTGATCTAATTACTTATCTAAAGCCCACACTGTCACTGTATGATAATTGAAATGAACTGAAATGATTGTTTAATGTTTTTTTTTTATTTAGTACTATTATGTTTTATTATTTTTCATAATAATTTGTATAATGTACAATGTAAAGTTAGGCTGTTTCTGAACATGTGTCCCAAGGAGAGACATGGATGAGCGATATTTGTTACAGGAATGTGCATACTTATAGAACATGTTTCCACTGATTCGGAGGTTCTCAAGAAGGACTAAAATTGCGGGCATTCTGATTTTGACAGTGAAGCTGTTCAGAAAAAGAGATAAGACAAATATAAACAAAGATGCAATCAAAAAATTGTAGAATGAAACTATGTTAAAAGTTTATGAAAATGCAGTCCTGGGGCATTCTGGACTTTGCCTCAGTGGTTTCTCTCTCATTCAAAGACAGCTGAATGCTATTTGAGCCTGTGCTATGAGTGATACGTTATTTATAGTAAAGCACAGTGTTTCAGTTGGAAATCATAGACACAGAGATGTTAAAGAAATGATACTAGGCAATTGGTAATTGGTAAAGATCAACACTGATGACATCACCGTTTTCTCTGGAATGGCTGAATAAAATTCTGTTGCATTATTTTGCTGTTTAACACTGTAAAGCTGCTTTGAAACCATCTGCATTGTTAAAAGCGCTATATTAATAAAGTTGACTTGACTTGACTGACTGTGGAAACTTTACACTGGACCTCAAGCAACGTGGATTGTGTGCTCTCCTCTCTTCCTCCAGGCTCTGGTACCCTGATTTCCAAAGGAAATGCAAAATTGACTTTCATCAGAGAACATAACTTTGGACCACTCAGCAGCAGTCCAGTCCTTTTTGTCTTTAGCTCAGGCAAGACGCTTCTGATGTTGTCTGTTGTTCAAGAGTGGCTTGACACAAGGAATGCGACAGCTGAAACCCATGTCTTGCATACGTCTGTGCGTAGTGGTTCTTGAAGCACTGACTCCAGCTCCAGTCCACTCTTTGTGAATCTCCCCCACATTTTTGAATGGGTTTTGTTTCACAATCCTCTCCAGGGTGCGGTTATCCCTATTGCTTGTACACTTTTTTCTACCACATCTTTTCCTTCCCTTCGCCTCTCTATTACTCTCGATCTTTGACCAAGATGGCGGCGCGAGTACATCACGAGGCTCAGCGTCTCTCCAGATTCTGCAATTTTGCGGTATTTTTCTTGCTCATCTCGGGTCTGTTCGTACAGAACAGCTGTGCCTTTACATCGTACACCCGTTGTGAGCTTTTGGATATTGGTTTGCGAATTTCCGACAGTTTTATAGACAAACTTCGACTCCTTCCTGAGATCGCTAGGACACCCGAGGCCATGCACTCTACCCGGCCGGGCGGAAGTGGACGCAGACGGCAGCGAGATCGTAAACAAAGGCGGGGAAAGCGCGGAGGTCTACGAGCTAAGCTAAAGCTAACTCCACATCGGCTCTCTTTACCCAGCATTTTCCTTTCCAATGTACGATCGCTAGTGAACAAAATGGAGGAGATTCGACTCAGCATCACACACAGTAAGAAACTTTTGAACTGTAACGTCCTAATCTTCATGGAAACCTGGTTAAACAGCGGAATACCGAACACCGCTATTGAGCTAGCGGGACGCCACACATTCCGGGCAGATAGAACATTAGATGGCTCCGGTAAGAGTAGAGGTGGTGGACTGGGCATTTACATTAACAAAGCTTGGTGCACAAACTCTGCTATTGTTGGCAGTCATTGTTCAGCTAACTTTGAGTTTCTTATGGTTAAATGTAGACCGTTTTATCTACCGCGGGAGTTCACTTCCACCATTATCACTGCAGCCTATATTCCCCCGGATGCTGATGCCAAGCTTGCTATGAAAGAACTTCACGCAGCCATCAGTAAACAACAGACTGATCACCCGGAAGCTGCGTTTATTGTTGCAGGTGACTTTAATCACTCAAACTTAAAGTCAGTGCTACCCAAGTTTCACCAGCATGTTTCCTGCCACACCAGAGGAAACAAAACCTTAGATCATGTTTACACAAACATGGCTGGAGCTTACGTTGCAACACCCCTCCCCCACATAGGACAGTCAGATCACCTCTCTTTGTTTCTCACCCCGAAATATACACCCCTCATCAACCGTGTGAAGCCATCAGTGAAGACCATCAAGTTGTGGCCTGAGGGGGGAGATTCCACACTCCAGGAAAGGTTTCTAAACAAAGACTGGAGTATGTTTGCTTCTCAAGCCACCAGTGGCGCTCACACGGACATTGACTCCTACACGTCCTCTGTATTGGATCATATCAATACCACCATCGACAGTGTTACAACCCAGAAACAGATCACCACATACCCAAATCAGAAGCCTTGGATGAACAGGGAAGTGCGACTCCTGCTGAAGTCACGCAATACTGCCTTCAGATCAGGTGATGCACAAGCCTACAGCACATCCAGAGCAAACCTGAAGAGGGGCATAAAAAAGGCCAAGCAAGCTAAAGATACAAGCTAAAGATAGCGGGACACTTTTCCAACTCTGACCCTCGACGCATGTAGCAGGGCATTCAGGCCATCAGTGATTACAAACCCACCCGGTCCACCCCCGCAGCCACTGATGTCAACTTCCTGAACGAGCTAAATTACTTCTATGCTTGTTTTGAAAGAGACAACAGAGAAACTGCCACCAAGCTCAAACCCTCAGCTGACCACCCACCAATCACACTCTCCTCCACAGATGTCTGCAAGACACTGAGCCGGATCAGCGCACACAAGGCTGCTGGACCAGACAACATCCCTGGACGTGTTCTCAGGGCATGTGCGGAGCAGCTCGCTGGGGTTTTTACAGACATTTTCAACCTGTCTCTTGCCCAAACAGCTGTTCCAACATGCTTTAAACACACTTCCATTGTGCCAGTGCCTAAACACTCTAGCCCGAGGTGCCCCAATGACTACCGCCCTGTAGCACTCACACCCATCGTTATGAAGTGCTTTGAGCGGCTGGTCCTGGAACACCTAAAAGACTCTCTACCATCCACATTGGACTCACACCAGTTTGCCTACCGCAGCAATAGGAGCACAGAGGATGCAGTTTCCATGGCACTGCACTCTGTGCTCACTCATCTGGACCATAAGAATACATATGCACGCATGCTGTTTGTTGACTTCAGCTCAGCATTCAACACTGTCATCCCAACCAAGTTAATAGCCAAACTTGGAGACCTGGGCATCAACACTTCAATGTGTAACTGGATTTTGGACTTCATAACTGACAGACCACAGAATGTTCGATCAGGATCCACCTGCTCCACGTCCATCACACTCAACACTGGTGTACCACAGGGCTGTGTGCTAAGTCCGTTTCTCTACTCCCTCTTCACCTCCGACTGCAAGCCTGTGTATGGATCTAATTCCATCGTCAAGTTTGCGGACGACACTACGGTGATTGGTCTCATCAGCAACAACGATGAGACTGCCTACAGGGAGGAGATCCAGCACCTGGCCACATGGTGCACTGATAATAACCTGCTCCTCAACACCACCAAAACGAAGGAGCTCATCGTGGACTTCAGGAAAGAGTCAAGAGGCAAACACGACACCATCCACATCAATGGAATGGCTGTTGAGCATGTCTCCAGTTTCAAGTTCCTGGGGATCCACATCTCGGCGGACATGTCGTGGACGACCTACACCTCCAGCCTGGTCAAGAAGGCTCACCAGTGCCTCTTCTTCCTGAGGACACTGAGGAACAATCAGCTCTCCTCGGCTATTCTGGTGAACTTCTATCGCTGTGCAATAGAAAGCATCCTGACCAACTGTGTTGCAGTATGGTATGGGAGCTGCTCTGTTGTGGAGCGCAAGGCACTGCAGCGGGTGGTGAAAACTGCCCAGCGCATCACAGCGACTCCACTATCTGCCATCGAGCACATCCAGAGGAAACACTGTCTGCATCGAGCTCGCAGCATCCTCAAGGACTCCTCTCACCCAGCCCACAGACTGTTTTCTCTCCTGCCCTCCGGCAGGCGTTTCAGGATCCTCCAGACCAGGACCAGCAGACTAAAGAACAGTTTTTTCCCCAGAGCTGTCTCTTTACTGAACTCAAACCCCCGTTGATCCACTCCCTCATATACTGACAACTCTCCTACCTCACATCTGCCTTCACTTTGTTATTTGCACTACCGACTGTTTATTACAGTAACAACTGTCTACTTATGCATCTTGCACTACCATATCTTAACTGGATTATGCTCATTTGCACTGCCGACTGTATTTATAGTACCACTGTTTACATTTGCATTTTGCACCGTACTTCTAACTGTAATATGCAATCACTTTCCACTGCACTTTTACACTTTCTTTCGGATAGCTCTGTCCATAATTTATTGCACTACCTTAATCCACTGGTACATTCCTCATATTAGCCCAACATATTATTGTAAACCTCTATCTGTAAAATTCTGTTTTAAGTAATAGCCATCTGTATATTTATTCACTGTACATATTCACCTGTAAATTCAGTTCTGTTTATAGTAATAACCATCTCGCTATTTATACATATTTATATATATTCAGTACATATCCATGTCCTGCACTTACGCAACCACTGTATATCCTGCACTTGCTGCTATTGCACTTCTGGTTAGACCTAAACTGCATTTTGTTGCCTTTTACTTGTGTAATGACAATAAAGTTGAATCTAATCTAATCTAATCTCTATTAATGTGCTTGGACACAGAGCTCTGTGAACAGCCAGCCTCTTTTGCAATGACCTTTTGTGTCTTGACCTCCTTGTGCAAGGTCTTTTGGACAACTGTCAAGTCCGCAGTCTTCCCCATGTTTGTGTAGCCTACAGAACTAGACTGAGAGACCATTTAAAGGCCTTTGCAGGTGTTTTGAGTTAATTAGCTGATTAGAGTGTGGCACCAGGTGTCTTCAATATTGAACCTTTTCACAATATTCAGATAATGAATTTGGGATTTTCCTTAGTTGTCCGTTATAATCATCAATATTAAAAGAAATAAACATTTGAAATATATCAGTCTGTGTGTAATGAATGAATATAATATACACGTTTCACTTTTTGAATGGAATTAGTGAAATAAATCCACTTTTTGATGATATTCTAAGTATATGACCAGCACCTGTATATAGTTCCCTACTATATTTGAATACATATTCAATTCAAAGTAGGTAAATAATCCATGGATGATCTACTGCATCTGCACAGTGTCTTGGAAATTCTCAATATCTACTAATCTGACTCCTCCACTGACGATATGAACAACCTCCAGTGGTCAATATAATATAATGCAATACTACAGTATCTCGAGGTAATTCCTACAGTATCTCAGACTCCATTCTTGTCTGACCGGCCCCACAGATGTCTTAACATTTTTCATCCTCCAAGATGTTGCGATCTCTTTTCGGCAGGTGTAGTTCCTCGGCTCCGTTTACGTGTCGTCAGGTTGGTAAGATTTGCAATGCGACACGTGAATCCAGGAATCACGTTCGGCAACCTTGATGGCAGTGTTGGTTGTCAGGATGATCTCATATGGCCCCAACGACCTTGGACAGTTCCACGCCTTCCTCCGGAAGTCTCTGACTCAGATCCACTGTCCTGCAAAGCAGCTTTCACCTGCGATTGGAGAGATTTGATAGTTTTAGATAAAGACATCACATACTTTCTTAATTGTTCATCGACTGCCACAAGGCCCTCCTGGGGAGGAGGCTCAGTTCCCACTCGCATAGGCTGACCTGTAGGAATTTCATGTGGGCTGAGGGCTGTCCTCGTCCCTTTCCATAATTTTACACAATTAGTTTTTTTCAGTCTGCTTTGTCCTTTCCACTGCACCACCACTTTATAGGGTGAGTTTTCAAATGTATTCTCAATTAAATTGCCAATTCTGTGATTACTTTATTTACAAAGTGTGTCCCATTATCACTGGACAATCTTTATGGTACCCCCCCACCTTGGGATAACAGCCGTAGCATCAGCTTTTCTTCTTGGGAAACACTCAACCCACACTCATCATGATGTGCTGAAAAAGGAAGTTCTGGTGTGGAGTGGGCAGTACGTTTTTGGCTTACTTCGTCTTCCCACGTCATTCACTGCGCAGATGTAACAGTTCTGACAGAATTTCTCTGCCACAACTGTAAATCCAGGGGCCTCCCAGGAATTAGATCCTTCATTGCCAATTTTGGGGTGTGGTCAGCCCTGTGAGACAAGCCTGACAAGCCAGACCAACATCAAGATGTTGGGTCTGGGAACTCACCATTGGCAGGGCTCAACCGATACTGAAAACAGCGGCCATGAGCACTCTGCCTGATTTCAAAAACACATTCCAGCGCCAGATCGCCTCTTTTTTAACTCTACTAATCAACTAGAGATACTTAATTTGCATTAGATACAACAACTCAAGCTGCAAGAACAGTCGCTGCTGCTGCTACTCCGACAATGTACACAACAAGCTGCTTCTTTGGCTTTTCTTGATACTGTGGGTTACACCATCAACATGCCCATGAACACTGCCTACTAATGGTCTGCATGTGTAATTGCACATTGACGCGGACACCAACACGTAACTTGCGGCGTAGGTCCGAAGCAGAAGTATAAATCAGCCTTTAAGCCCCGCCCCTCTCTGGTGAGTACCGGCACTTTTTTTCCACTTCAAGCAGTGATGTTGCCTAGTAAGTGCACTCCCTTCATAAATCACTAAAAAGCCATCACCTCAATCTCACAATATTCCACTGTGATCAATGAAGCTAATCGCACAATGAATCTTTTATTTAGCCTACATTATTTCTACACTTGGTTATAAATTAACTTGTATATCGAGAGGATTTGTGAGTGCAGAACTCCACACTGGACAAGAACTCCAGAACTTGAGTTGTGAGTGCATTCCAGCTGAAACACATCTGATTGGCCATTGCATTAATCAACTGATAAGTTTGTGATTGGCTACATTGCCGCAAAACTATTAGAGAAAACTGATCCTAGACCAGCAGTTATACACACCCAGTGAAACAAATTAAATACTTGACGTAATGGTCACCTGTATCATACAGACTACTCATGGATCCATCGTTAAAATTTGCTTTACAGAGACAGAGAATTGGAAACCTCCCCTCCAGCCTTGGGTCTCATGGATGAAGTCTTTAGAGCCATGATATTCATGGTAAGCAAATGTTGGGCAAACTATTCCTTCTGCAATATTACAGTCAATTTCCTGTCAGTCTTCAAAAAGAAAAAGACCAAGAAGAATCAGTGTTTACAGTGCAAGATTTGTTGGGAAAAAGCTCAACCTCAAAGACATGTTAATGGTCATAAACTAACCCAAGTGGCTGTAAAAGCTTTTTCTACAAGCAAAGTGGGGTTAACAAAAACCAACCCAGGCAACACATTCAAAAAGATACAATTTTATTTTGTTTTATTTTAACCCGATCCCTCCGCATCGTCCTGGCTAATGACAGAACCAGATCCCTCAGCATCATCCTGGCTTGCATTGACAGAACCGGATCCCTCAGCATCGTCCTGGCTGAGGACGGAACCAGATCCCTCAGCATCGTCCTGGCTGATGACAGAACCAGATCCCTCAGCATCATCCTGGCTAATGACAGAACCAGATCCCTCCGCATCATCCTGGCTGATGACAGAACCGGATCCCTCAGCGTCGTCCTGGCTGATGACAGAACCGGATCCCTCAGCGTCGTCCTGGCTGATGACAGAACCGGATCCCTCATCGTCGTCCTGGCTGATGACAGAACCGGATCCCTCAGCGTCGTCCTGGCTTGCATTGACAGAACCGGATCCCTCAGCATCATCCTGGCTGATGACAGAACCGGATCCCTCAGCATCGTCCTGGCTGACGACAGAACCGGATCCCTCAGCATCGTCCTGGCTGATGACAGAACCGGATCCCTCAGCGTCGTCCTGGCTGACGACAGAACCGGATCCCTCAGCGTCATCCTGGCTGATGACAGAACCGGATCCCTCAGCATCGTCCTGGCTGATGACAGAACCGGATCCCTCAGCATCGTCCTGGCTGATGACAGAACCGGATCCCTCAGCGTCGTCCTGGCTGACGACAGAACCGGATCCCTCAGCGTCATCCTGGCTGATGACAGAACCGGATCCCTCAGCATCATCCTGGCTGATGACAGAACCGGATCCCTCAGCATCATCCTGGCTGATGACAGAACCGGATCCCTCAGCATCATCCTGGCTGATGACAGAACCGGATCCCTCAGCGTCATCCTGGCTAATGACAGAACCAGATCCCTCCGCATCATCCTGGCTGATGACAGAACCGGATCCCTCAGCATCGTCCTGGCTGATGACAGAACCAGATCCCTCAGCATCGTCCTGGCTGATGACAGAACCGGATCCCTCAGCGTCGTCCTGGCTGACGACAGAGCCGGATCCCTCAGCGTCGTCCTGGCTTGCATTGACAGAACCGGATCCCTCAGCATCGTCCTGGCTGACGACAGAACCGGATCCCTCAGCATCGTCCTGGCTGACGACAGAGCCGGATCCCTCAGCGTCATCCTGGCTGACGACAGAACCGGATCCCTCAGCGTCATCCTGGCTGATGACAGAACCAGATCCCTCAGCATCGTCCTGGCTGATGACAGAACCGGATCCCTCAGCATCGTCCTGGCTGATGACAGAACCGGATCCCTCAGCGTCGTCCTGGCTGATGACAGAACCGGATCCCTCAGCATCGTCCTGGCTGACGACAGAGCCGGATCCCTCAGCTAAAACCAAAAAGTAATAACCATGTAAATTGATTAGTATAAACTCATACTACTTCAGTACAACAACAGTATGTTAGATTAAGAAACAAGAGGCAAGGCAAGTTTATTTATGGAGCACATTTCATACACTACGGTAATTCAAAAGGGCTTTACACAGGGGAAAAAAAAGGAATTAAAAGAGTAAAGATAATATATATATAAAACTTCTCATCTGGTAAAACACTGGTGTATAATATTTTTCACAGCTGCTTGGGTTTATAAGGTCAGCAAACCTTTTTCTTTAACAACCCTCCCAACATCACTCCAGGAGAACTCTAAGGATCCATCTTTGATTGGGGAACTGAACGCTGAAAAACACAGCCGTTAAACATAAAACACAAATAATAAAACTTAGGACAAGCAAACAAAAAACAAAAATTAACTCACCATGCCACACCAATTGGTGATAAAGAACCATTAAAACAGTAACTTTAATCAAACCCATCGTATAACACAAACTGAGCCACTAAGAGAGCAAATGCCAACAAAAGTTTCAAACCAACCAAGGCTTTTAAAGCCAAACAGAACACCATTTGTACCACCTGGAAGACTCGTTAAGCCATTATTGGAGCAAATCTGCTAATTAATGAGATCAATTATTAATTAATCACTCAGCATAGAAGCTGATGTTATATCCTATAGAACTATGGGTACATTTACACAACAACGATGTACTAAAAACAGCAAAGTTTTTCTTTGTGTTTTTCGCATACAGATGACAATGTAGTCAAAACGGTCCCTGTTCACGTGGATCTGCCAAAACAGCTATAAAGTCTGTATTTTCTTTGTAAATAACTATGCTCCAATAGACCAAACATGAAAGACACATGCACATGAGGTCACCGTTTTGTGTTTTACACAGAGACAATAACAATATCATTTTCAAAAACTTGCCCTTTGAAACTCATTTTCAAAAGTTTGCGTTTTCAGGCCCCCGGAATGCCATTGTCGTGTAAGTAAACGTCCAAATGCATACAACAATTTCCATTTTTAGTTAAAAGCGATGTCATGTAAATGCCCCTCAATGTTAACTTCTTGTGATTCATTGACCCAACAACACACAGACATACTGTATTATTCCACATAAACTGGTGAATAGGCACAGAATAAAGAGGACATAATATATACAGGTGCTGGTCATATAATTAAAATATCATCAAAAAGTTGATTTATTTCACTAATTCCATTCAAAAAGTGAAACTTGTATATTACATTCATTCATTACACACAGACTGATATATTTCAAATGTTTATTTCTTTTAATTTTGATGATTATGACTGACAACTAAGGAAAATCCCAAATTCAGTAACTAATTTGAATATTACTTAAGACCAATTCAAAGAAAGGATTTTTAGAAATCTTGGCCAACTGAAAAGTATGAACCTGAAAAGTATGAGCATGTCCAGCACTCAATACTTAGTTGGGGCTCCTTTTGCCTGAATTACTGCAGCAATGCGGCGTGGCATGGAGTCGATCAGTCTGTGGCACTGCTCAGGTGTTATGAGAGCCCAGGTTGCTCTGATAGTGGCCTTCAGCTCTTCTGCATTGTTGGGTCTGGTATATTGCATCTTCCTCTGCAAAATTGAAATCCTTGTTGACCCCGCCCCCAGCGCCTGACGTATTTGGCTGGATCTTGGGAGATCCAAGATGGCTGCCAAGGGCAGGAGTGGTTTGTTGGGCTCCACTCATGGCCTTTGTATTTTACAATTTTTATTATTGTTATTGAGTGCCTGGACCTATAACTTCTTCCCATACAACAAGGATAACTTGGTTAATATATTTGATCGTGAACAAACAAAGCTTTATATGTTTGGACAAGGACACCTCACTTTGCATTCCATCTGGGTATCAAAAGGCTTGTGTCAGAGTGATAGAAAGAACGCAAACCGATTACCAACACGGCAAGGCAGAGCGTCTGCTTCTAAAGTCATGTTGGTGCTTATATTATTGGCTGGGGATGTTCATCTGAACCCTGGTCCAGCCATGTTTGAGCGCCATACGAGCCCTGTGGAGGTGATGTCTGGCTCAGGGGATACGGCGCAGATGACACCGCAGATAACCACGCCCCATGCTATACCGGTGCCTCACGAGGCCGACCTGGGGGGAATGCTGGCTCTAAATCAGGATCTATCAGAACTGTGCTACGCCGGGAAGCGGAGCGCATTGGAGCCACGTGTGAGGAATACGGGACGTGGCCACGCTGGTGAGTCATCTTGCCTGTCCGATCCCCATTCAAGGACTGTGCTGGCTAGTAACAGTGAAGCCTCGACAGTGGTGGGTAGCGGCCAGGGCTCTCACTCTCGATCGGGAGACGGAGCGGTGGTTAACGTCAACAAGGCATCACAAATGCGCAGGGATGGCTCGGACAGTTGTGCCGCTCAAAAACAGAAGCAACATTTATTTTTTCAGACTGTTAGTCATGCCCGTGTTCTTTGGGACGTTAAGAGCAAACCAAAGGGAATACTTGGGGGACATCTAAATATACGTAGCCTCATTCCCAAATGGGATCAGGTTTCTGCACTTCTTATGGACTCGAATTTAGATTATCTTTGTTTGACAGAATCCTGGCTTCACTGTACTATACCGACTACCATGTTAGATATTGCCGGATACCAGTGTTTTAGAAAGGATAGGAACATTGGCAAGGGAGGAGGAGTATTAATATATATTAAAGAGAAATTTAAGTGTAATGAAATTGCATTGAGTACTACCTTAGAATGTCTAGCCTTGAATGTAGTTTTATCACCTACTATGTATTTTAATATTGTTGTTCTTTACAATCCACCCTCTCATAATAGTATTTTTTATGATGAATTGAGCCATGTATTGAAACAATTAGACTCGTACCAAAATCAAATCAAATCACTTTATTTGTCACTCTACCATATGCACAAGTGCAACAGTAGGTGAAATTCTTAGGTGCAGTTCCGAGCAACATAGTAGTCATGACATGTACAACATTTAAGCAACAACAGATTACACATCTGATGCGCACACAATTACTCACAGCACAGTATACACTACAATAAACAATAAATAATTTACACAATGTGAGTGTAGTTCTCACAGCTTTAAACAATATACACATACTTACAATATACATATACTTTAAACAATATACACTAAACATACACTAAACAATATACATTACGCTATAATAATAATAATAATAATATACAATGTATAGTATAAATATTATTCACAGATTGAAAAATTGAAATCCAAAGTGCAATAGATGCTGTATGATAAATAAATGTGTATATAATGTGTGTGTATCTACAGTGGGTTGTGCTGAGTGATATTCTGTCCAGTGTGTGTTATGATCCTGATGGATCAGGAGTTAAGTAGTCTGATTGCTTGTGGGAAGAAGCTGTTCTGGAGTCGGCTGGTGCGTGTTCTGATGCTGCGGTACCGTCTGCCTGATGGCAGCAGTGAGAGCAGCCCATGGTTCGGGTGGCTAGAGTCTCTGATGATCCTCTGAGCTCTCTTCACACACCGCCTGGCGTAAATGTCCTGGAGGGAGGGAAGCTCACCTCCGATGATGCAGCTGGCCGTGCGCACTACCCTTTGCAGGGCCTTGCGGCTGCGGGCGGTACTGTTGCCGTACCAGGTGGTGATGCAGCCAGTCAGCAGGCTCTCTATGGTGCTGCTGTAGAACCGTGTGAGGATGTGGCGGCTCATTCCAAACCTCCTCAGCCGTCGCAGGAAGAAAAGGCGCTGGTGAGCCTTCTTCACAACGGCCTCAGAGTGGACGGACCATGAGAGTTCCTCTGTGATGTGGACACCGAGGAACTTGAAGCTGCTGACTCTCTCCACCGGTGCTCCATCGATGGTGATGGGGCGGTGTTCTCTCTCATTCCTCCTGAAGTCGACCACCAGCTCCTTGGTCTTGCTGACGTTGAGGGAGAGGTTGTGCTCCTGACACCACCGTGTCAGAGTGTGCACCTCCTCTCTGTAGGCCGTTTCATCATTGTCGGTGATAAGACCTACCACCGTCGTATCGTCAGCAAACTTGATGATGGTGTTGGAGCTGTGGGTTGCCACACAGTCATGTGTGTACAGGGAGTACAGGAGTGGGCTGAGAACGCAGCCCTGAGGGGCTCCAGTGTTGAGAGTCAGTGGTGAGGAGATGTTACTGCCCATTCTGACCACCTGGCGTCTGTTTGACAGGAAGTCCAGGATCCAGCTGCATAACAAGCTGTTTAAGCCTAGAGCCCGGAGCTTAATGTCAAGTATGGAGGGCACAATGGTGTTGAATGCTGAGCTGTAGTCCACAAACAGCATTCTCACATATGTGTTCCTCTTTTCCAGGTGGGAGAGAGCAGTGTGTATAGTGGATGAAATGGCATCATCAGTGGAGCGGTTTGTGCGGTATGCAAACTGCAGTGGGTCCAGTGAGGGGGGGAGAACAGAGCAGATGTGGTTTCTGACTAGTCTCTCAAAGCATTTGCTGATGATGGGGGTCAGAGCAACAGGACGCCAGTCGTTTAAGCAGGTGGTTTTTGACTGCTTAGGTACAGGCACAATAGTGGACGTTTTAAAGCATGTGGGGACCACAGACAGGGAGAGGGACAGGTTAAAAATGTCCGTGAAGACTCAAGCCAGTTGGTGCGCGCACGCTCTGATCACACGGCCGGGAATGCCGTCTGGACCCGCTGCTTTACGGACGTTCACCCGCCGGAAGGATCGGGTTACATCCGCGACAGATACGGAGAGTGCACTAACCTCTGTATCTTCAGCCGCGAGCTCTCTCTCCGCGAGGGCGGTGTTAGTTCCCTCAAAGCGAGCATAGAAGGTGTTTAGCTCGTCCGGGAGAGAGGCAGCGGTGTTCACGGTGGAGAGACAATATGGTATGGTGATTTTAATATTAATTGGTCTGATAAAAGCTGTAAACGAAAATTAAAAGCATCCTTTACAAAATTCAATTATCAACAAATGATTGTAGGACCTACAAGGATAACTCGACAGACTAGGACCCTTATTGATCTTACATTTACTAATAAGTCTGAACGTATAACACGGACTTATAATCTTATTACAGGACTTTCGGACCATAACATGATCCTAACTGTTAGGAAATTGACTAGAAAACGTTTGCAGTATTTTGGTAAACCTGACTGTGAAAAAATAAAAAACATTATCCCAAAATCTAAAATTGTACAATTTGAAAGGGAATTTTATAATATAAACTGGGAACAGATTACGGCTCTAGAGGACATAGAGGAGTGCTGTAATGCCATGACAACAGCTATTACAGGAATAACACAAAAATTTACAAAGCAAATAAAATCTAGACAAAAAAATTAACTATACCTTGGATTAATAATGAAATACATAAACTTATGAAAAAGAGAGATTTGGCTTTAAAAATATCATTACGCACAAAACTTAATACTGATTTTTTGAATTACAAAAGTTTAAGAAACAAAGTCGTACTTGAGCTGCGTAAAGCAAAAGCTACATACTATACACAACTAATTGATAATGCTAAAGGTAACAGTAATTTATTATGGAAGCATTTAAATAATATGACTAACAAATCTAATAAAAATAAAAGGATTACAGAACTTAGCATTAATGGTAATATCATAACTAGTAGTGCCGCTATGGCAAATGAGTTTAATACATACTTTTTACAATCTGTTGAAGAATTGACACAAGGTTTTCAACCTGTAGAGAGCCAGATCTCTTCTGTGGGAGTTGTTTCAACAGATTGTTTTCGTATTAAAGAGACTCAAGAAATAAAAGTTATTGATATAATTAATAAACTTTCTAATTCAAAATCTAATGACATTTATAATATGAATAGTTGTTTTCTTAAAAAATATAGAGATGTTCTTGTCAAACCATTGACACATCTTGTGAATTTACCTATAAGAACCTGTACATTCCCTAGTGCTTGGAAAAAAGCAGTAATCATCCCAGTATTCAAAACAGGAAGTCAAGATTCTATGTGCAATTATCGTCCTATATCAATTTTACCAGTTATATCTAAAGTTATCGAAAAAGTTGTAGCAGCTCAATTGATTGACTATCTAGAATCCAGACAGCTCCTCCACCCACAGCAGTTTGGATTCAGACCAGGGTACTCAACTGAAATGGCAAACTGCTGTTTAATTGAAAATGTTAAAAAGTCACTAGATAAGGGTATGGTGGTGGGTGCTGTCTTCATTGACCTCAAAAAGGCCTTTGATACGGTCAATCATGGCTTACTTTTATCTAAAATGTTAGGTTTTAATTTTTCTACTGAGGCAGTTATGTGGTTTACTTCTTATCTTCAGTCTAGAGCACAGGGTGTTAGAATAGATCAAGATATATCAGCATTTTCAAATATCAAAATCGGTATTCCGCAAGGCTCTATACTTGGACCTTTGCTGTTCAGTCTCTTTATAAATGACTTGCCTATGCACTGCGCAGGGGCCAGCTGTCAACTTTATGCAGATGATGCAGTTTTTTACATCTCTGCTAAGTCGCCTAAACAGGCTGCAGAGGCATTGTCTGTATGTATGTCTCCTATTTAACAGTGGCTTATTCAAAATGAGTTAGTCTTGAATTTGTCAAAAACAGTTTCTATGTGCTTTTCTATTAGGAAACATGATTTAAAAGAAAATTTTATTATTAATTTACAAAATGGAAAAATTGACTCTGTTACAGATTTTAAATATCTTGGATTGGTTTTAGATTCTCAGCTTAAATTTGATAAACATATACAGAAAATTTCAAGAACAATACAAAGTAACCTTAATTGTTTTAAATTAATTAGAAATTACATTCCAAACCAGGCAGCACTGTTGTACATGCACGCTATGGTATTTTCCCATATTTCATATTGCGTAACAGCATGGGCACAGGTTGCTCCTACTGTAATTAAAAATATAGGTTCATTATATAATCGTGCAATCAAAATCATGGACAAAAAACCAATTCGATATCATCACTGTGTTATTCTTAAGAAATATAATTTAATGAGTTTTGATAGTTTTATTAATTTTAGTTTTTTTAAATTAATGTATAAATGTATTAATCATCTAACGCCTGAACCGTTGAGTAAATTTGTGGAGAGACTGAACAGCAGTAGAGTTACGAGAAGTAATACATACCATGATTGTAAAATTCCATACTGCAGGACTAGTTTTGGTCAGACAGCTTTTTCTGTTAGAAGCTCTAAGCTCTGGAATTTATTGCCACCTGATATTAAAACTATTCCTGATTTTAAAATGTTTTCTTCCAGACTTAAGACTTGGTTAAAGATAAATCAGAATTGTACTCACTTATAATATTTTGAAGGTATTGTGTATGTTGGAAATTATAGAGTATTATTGTTTGAGTTTTATTTATGTATGAATCGGTTTTTAGATACTTTTTTGTATTTACTGTTTTTGATTGATAAAGGCCCTTCTAGGGACAAGTGTTGCAAATTAGCCTTTGGCTATATACACTGTGATACAGATATCAGATTGTTTAGTCAAAATGATCTATGTTGGTGGTATCTGTCCCTATCAAATAAATAATTAAATAAATAAAATAAATAAATAAAATACCCCATAGATTTTCTATGGGGTTAAGGTCAGGCGAGTTTGCTGGCCAATTAAGAACAGGGATACCATGGTCCTTAAACCAGGTACTGGTTGCTTTGGCACTGTGTGCAGGTGCCAAGTCCTGTTGGAAAATTAAATCTGCATCTCCATAAAGTTGGTCAGCAGCAGGAAGCATGAAATGCTCTAAAACTTCCTGGTATACGGCTGCGTTGACCTTGGACCTCAGAAAACACAGTGGACCAACACCAGCAGATGACATGGCACCCCAAACCATCACCCATCTCCGGCGTGTTGCCTCTGATCTTTCGAATATTCCGATCTATTATGACCTCTGACCTTTAAAGTTGCCAGAATAATAATCATACGCTGTTTGTTAATTGGCCAGAGGAGAAGAGCCTGGTTTCTCCCAAGGTTTATTTTTCTCCAGTAGGTCACCTGATGGGGTTTTGGTTTCCTTGCCACTGTTGCCTCTGGCTTGGCTTGCTCAGTTGGGGCCACTAAATTTTTTGCTTTTGGATATTGGTTTGCGAATTTCCGACAGTTTTATAGACAATCTTCGACTCCTTCCTGAGATCGCTAGGACACCCGAGGCCATGCACTCTACCCGGCCGGGCGGAAGTGCACGCAGACGGCGGCGAGATCGTAAACAAAGGCGAGGAAAGCGCGGAGGTCTACGAGATAAGCTAAAGCTAACTCCACATCGGCTCTATTTACCCAGCATTTTCCTTTCCAATGTACGATTGCTAGTGAACAAAATGGAGGAGATTCGACTCAGCATCACACACAGTAAGAAACTTTTGAACTGTAACGTCCTAATCTTCACGGAAACCTGGTTAAACAGCGGAATACCGAACACCGCTATTGAGCTAGCGGGACGCCACACATTCCGGGCAGATAGAACATTAGATGGCTCCGGTAGGAGTAGAGGTGGTGGACTGGGCATTTACATTAACAAAGCTTGGTGCACAAACTCTGCTATTGTTGGCAGTCATTGTTCAGCTAACTTTGAGTTTCTTATGGTTAAATGTAGACCGTTTTATCTACCGCGGTAGTTCACTTCCACCATTATCACAGCAGCCTATATTCCCCCGGATGCTGATGCCAAGCTTGCTATGAAAGAACTTCACGCAGCCATCAGTAAACAACAGACTGATCACCCGGAAGCTGCGTTTATTGTTGCAGGTGACTTTAATCACTCAAACTTAAAGTCAGTGCTACCCAAGTTTCACCAGCATGTTTCCTGCCACACCAGAGGAAACAAAACCTTAGATCATGTTTACACAAAAATGGCTGGAGCTTACGTTGCAACACCCCTCCCCCACATGGGACAGTCAGATCACCTCTCTTTGTTTCTCACCCCGAAATATACACCCCTCATCAACCGTGTGAAGCCATCAGTGAAGACCATCAAGTTGTGGCCTGCGGGGGCAGATTCCACACTCCAGGAAAGGTTTCTAAACACAGACTGAAGTATGTTTGCTTCTCAAGCCACCAGTGGCGCTCACACGGACATTGACTCCTACACGTCCTCTGTATTGGATCATATCAATACCACCATCTACAGTGTTACAACCCAGAAACAGATCACCACATACCCAAATCAGAAGCCTTGGATGAACAGGGAAGTGCGACTCCTGCTGAAGTCACGCAATACTGCCTTCAGATCAGGTGATGCGCAAGCCTACAGCACATCCAGAGCAAACCTGAAGAGGGGCATAAAAAAGGCCAAGCAAGCTAAAGATACAAGCTAAAGATAGCGGGACACTTTTCCAACTCTGACCCTCGACGCATGTGGCAGGGCATTCAGGCCATCAGTGATTACAAACCCACCCGGTCCACCCCCGCAGCCACTGATGTCAACTTCCTGAACGAGCTAAATTACTTCTATGCTTGTTTTGAAAGAGACAACAGAGAAACTGCCACCAAGCTCAAACCCTCAGCTGACCACCCACCAATCACACTCTCCTCCACAGATGTCTGCAAGGCACTGAGCCGGATCAGCGCACACAAGGCTGCTGGACCAGACAACATCCCTGGACGTGTACTCAGGGCATGTGCAGAGCAGCTCGCTGGGGTTTTTATAGACATTTTCAACCTGTCTCTTGCCCAAACAGCTGTTCCAACATGCTTTAAACGCACTTCCATTGTGCCAGTGCCGAAACACTCTAGCCCGAGGTGCCCTAATGACTACCGCCCTGTAGCACTCACACCCATCGTTATGAAGTGCTTTGAGCGGCTGGTCCTGGAACACCTAAAAGACTCTCTACCATCCACATTGGACTCACACCAGTTTGCCTACCGCAGCAATAGGAGCACAGAGGATGCAGTTTCCATGGCACTGCACTCTGTGCTCACTCATCTGGACCATAAGAATACTTATGCATGCATGCTGTTTGTTGACTTCAGCTCAGCATTCAACACTGTCATCCCAACCAAGTTAATAGCCAAACTTGGAGACCTGGGCATAAACACTTCAATGTGTAACTGGATTTTGGACTTCATAACTGACAGACCACAGAATGTTCGATCAGGATCCACCTGCTCCACGTCCATCACACTCAACACTGGTGTACCACAGGGCTGTGTGCTAAGTCCGTTTCTCTACTCCCTCTTCACCTCCGACTGCAAGCCTGTGTATGGATCTAATTCCATCGTCAAGTTTGCGGACGACACTACGGTGATTGGTCTCATCAGCAACAACGATGAGACTGCCTACAGGGAGGAGATCCAGCACCTGGCCACATGGTGCACTGATAATAACCTGCTCCTCAACACCACCAAAACGAAGGAGCTCATCGTGGACTTCAGGAAAGAGTCAAGAGGCAAACACGACACCATCCACATCAATGGAATGGCTGTTGAGCATGTCTCCAGTTTCAAGTTCCTGGGGATCCACATCTCGGCGGACATGTCGTGGACGACCAACACCTCCAGCCTGGTCAAGAAGGCTCACCAGCGCCTCTTCTTCCTGAGGACACTGAGGAACAATCAGCTCTCCTCGGCTATCCTGGTGAACTTCTATCGCTGTGCAATAGAAAGCATCCTGACCAACTGTGTTGCAGTATGGTATGGGAGCTGCTCTGTTGCGGAGCGCAAGGCACTGCAGCGGGTGGTGAAAACTGCCCAGCGCATCACAGGGACTCCACTATCTGCCATCGAGCACATCCAGAGGAAACACTGTCTGCATCGAGCTCGCAGCATCCTCAAGGACTCCTCTCACCCAGCCCACAGACTGTTTTCTCTCCTGCCCTCCGGCAGGCGTTTCAGGATCCTCCGGACCAGGACCAGCAGACTAAAGAACAGTTTTTTCCCCAGAGCTGTCTCTTTACTGAACTAGAACCCCCGTTGATCCACTCCCTCATATACTGACAACTCTCCTACCTCACATCTGCCTTCACTTTGTTATTTGCACTACCGACTGTTTATTACAGTAACAACTGTCTACTTATGCATCTTGCACTACCATATCTTAACTGGATTATGCTCATTTGCACTGCCGACTGTATTTATAGTACCACTGTTTACATTTGCATTTTGCACCGTACTTCTAACTGTAATATGCAATCACTTTCCACTGCACTTTTACACTTTCTTTCGGATAGCTCTGTCCATAATTTATTGCACTACCTTAATCCACTGGTACATTCCTCATATTAGCCTAACATATTATTAGGTATACACCTCTATCTGTAAAATTCTGTTTTAAGTAATAGCCATCTGTATATTATATTCCTAGTACATATTCACCTGTAAATTCAGTTCTGTTTATAGTAATAACGATCTCTCTATTTATACATATTTATATATATTCAGTACATATCCATGTCCTGCACTTACGCAACCACTGTATATCCTGCACTTGCTGCTATTGCACTTCTGGTTAGACCTAAACTGCATTTTGTTGCCTTTTACTTGTGTAATGACAATAAAGTTGAATCTAATCTAATCTAATCTCTATTAATGTGCTTGGACACAGAGCTCTGTGAACAGCCAGCCTCTTTTGCAATGACCTTTTGTGTCTTGCCCTCCTTGTGCAAGGTCTTTTGGACAACTGTCAAGTCCGCAGTCTTCCCCATGTTTGTGTAGCCTACAGAACTAGACTGAGAGACCATTTAAAGGCCTTTGCAGGTGTTTTGAGTTAATTAGCTGATTAGAGTGTGGCACCAGGTGTCTTCAATATTGAACCTTTTCACAATATTCAGATAATGAATTTGGGATTTTCCTTAGTTGTCCGTTATAATCATCAAAATTAAAAGAAATAAACATTTGAAATATATCAGAATTAGTGAAATAAATCATCTTTTTGATGATATTCTAAGTATATGACCAGCACCTGTATATAGTTCCCTACTATATTTGAATACATATTCAATTCAAAGTAGGAAAATAATCCATGGATGATCTACTGCATCTGCACAGTGTCTTGGAAATTCTCAATATCTACTAATCTGACTCCTCCACTGACGATTTGAACAACCTCCAGTGGTCAATATAATATAATGCAATACTACAGTATCTCGAGGTAATTCCTACAGTATCTCAGACTCCATTCTTGTCTGACCGGCCCCACAGATGTCTTAACGTTTTCATCCTCCAAGATGTTGCGATCTCTTTTCGGCAGGTGTAGTTCCTCGGCTCCGTTTACGTGTCGTCAGGTTGGTAAGATTTGCAATGCGACACGTGAATCCAGGAATCACGTTCGGCAACCTTGATGGCAGTGTTGGTTGTCAGGATGATCTCATATGGCCCCAACGACCTTGGACAGTTCCACGTCTTCCTCCGGAAGTCTCTGACTCAGATCCACTGTCCTGCAAAGCAGCTTTCACCTGCGATTGGAGAGATTTGATAGTTTTAGATAAAGACATCACATACTTTCTTAATTGTTCATCGACCGCCACAAGGCCCTCCTGGGGAGGAGGCTCAATTCCCACTCGCATAGGCTGACCTGTAGGAATTTCATGTGGGCTGAGGGCTGTCCTCGTCCCTTTCCATAATTTTACACAATTTGTTTTTTTCAGTCTGCTTTGTCCTTTCCACTGCACCACCACTTTATAGGGTGAGTTTTCAAATGTATTCTCAATTAAATTGCCAATTCTGTGATTACTTTATTTACAAAGTGTGTTCCATTATCACTGGACAATCTTTATGGTACCCCCCCACCTTGGGATAACAGCCGTAGCATCAGCTTTTCTTCTTGGGAAACACTCAACCCACACTCATCATGATGTGCTGAAAAAGGAAGTTCTGGTGTGGAGTGGGCAGTAAGTTTGTGGCTTACTTCGTCTTCCCACGTCATTCACTGCGCAGATGTAACAGTTCTGACAGAATTTCTCTGCCACAACTGTAAATCCGGGGGCCTCCCAGGAATTAGATCCTTCATTGCCAATTTTGGGGTGTGGTCAGCCCTGTGAGACAAGCCTGACAAGCCAGACCCACATCAAGATGTTGGGTCTGGGAACTCACCATTGGCAGGGCTCAGCCGATACTGAAAACAGCGGCCATGAGCACTCTGCCTGATTTCAAAAACGCATTCCAGCGCCAGATCGCCTCTTTTTTAACTCTAATAATCAACTAGAGATACTTAATTTTCATTAGATACAACAACTCAAGCTGCAAGAACAGTCGCTGCTGCTGCTACTCCGACAATGTACACAACAAGCTGCTTCTTTGGCTTTTCTTGATACTGTGGGTTACACCATCAACATGCCCATGAACACTGCCTACTAGCGGTCTGCATGTGTAATTGCACATTGACGCGGACACCAACACGTAACTTGCGGCGTAGAGGATACGGCGTAGGTCCGAAGCAGAAGTATAAATCAGCCTTTAAGCCCCGCCCCTCTCTGGTGAGTACCGGCACTTTTTTTCCACTTCAAGCAGTGATGTTGCCTAGTAAGTGCACTCCCTTCATAAATCACTAAAAAGCCATCACCTCAATCTCACAATATTCCACTGTGATCAATGAAGCTAATCGCACAATGAATCTTTTATTTAGCCTACATTATTTCTACACTTGGTTATAAATTAACTTGTATATCGAGAGGATTTGTGAGTGCAGAACTCCACACTGGACAAGAACTCCAGAACTTGAGTTGTGAGTGCATTTTAGCTGAAACACATCTGATTGGCCATTGCATTAATCAACTGATAAGTTTGTGATTGGCTACATTGCCGCAAAACTATTAGAGAAAACTGATCCTAGACCAGCAGTTATACACACCCAGTGAAACAAATTAAATACTTGACGTAATGGTCACCTGTATCATACAGACTACTCATGGATCCATCGTTAAAATTTGCTTTACAGAGATAGAAAATTTGAAACCTCCCCTCCAGCCTTGGGTCTCATGGATGAAGTCTTTAGAGCCATGATATTCATGGTAAGCAAATGTTGGGCAAACTATTCCTTCTGCAATATTACAGTCAATTTCCTGTCAGTCTTCAAAAAGAAAAAGACCAAGAAGAATCAGTGTTTACAGCGCAAGATTTGTTGGGAAAAAGCTCAACCTCAAAGACATGTTAATGGTCATAAACTAACCCAAGTGGCTGTAAAAGCTTCATCTACAAGCAAAGTGGGGTTAACAAAAACCAACCCAGGCAACACATTCAAAAAGATAAAATTTTATTTTGTTTTATTTTAACCCGATCCCTCTGCATCATCCTGGCTTGCATTGACAGAACCGGATCCCTCAGCATCGTCCTGGCTGAGGACGGAACCAGATCCCTCAGCATCGTCCTGGCTGAGGACAGAACCAGATCCCTCAGCATCATCCTGGCTGATGACAGAACCGGATCCCTCAGCGTCGTCCTGGCTGATGACAGAACCGGATCCCTCAGCGTCGTCCTGGCTGATGACAGAACCAGATCCCTCAGCATCATCCTGGATGGCATTGACAGAACCAGATCCCTCAGCATCGTCCTGGCTGATGACAGAACCGGATCCCTCAGCGTCATCCTGGGTGGCATTGACAGAACCGGATCCCTCAGCATCATCCTGGGTGGCATTGACAGAACCGGATCCCTCAGCGTCATCCTGGCTTATGACAGAACCGGATCCCTCAGCATCGTCCTGGCTGATGACAGAACCGGATCCCTCAGAGTCATCCTGGCTGATGACAGAACTGGATCCCTCAGCGTCGTCCTGGCTGATGACAGAACCGGATCCCTCAGAATCATCCTGGGTGGCATTGACAGAACCAGATCCCTCAGCATCATCCTGGCTGATGACAGAACCGGATCCCTCAGCGTCGTCCTGGCTGATGACAGAACCGGATCCCTCAGCGTCGTCCTGGCTGATGACAGAACCGGATCCCTCAGCGTCATCCTGGCTTGCATTGACAGAACCGGATCCCTCAGAGTCATCCTGGATGGCATTGACAGAACCAGATCCCTCAGCATCGTCCTGGCTGATGACAGAACCGGATCCCTCAGCGTCATCCTGGCTGATGACAGAACCGGATCCCTCAGCATCGTCCTGGCTGATGACAGAACCGGATCCCTCAGCGTCGTCCTGGCTGATGACAGAACCGGATCCCTCAGCTAAAACCAAAATGTAATAACCATGTAAATTGATTAGTATAAACTCATACTACTTCAGTACAACAACAGTATGTTAGATTAAGAAACAAGAGGCAAGGCAAGTTTATTTATGGAGCACATTTCATACACTACGGTAATTCAAAAGGGCTTTACACAGAAAAGAAAAAAAAGGAATTAAAAGAGTAAAGACAATATATATAAAACTTCTCATTTGGTAAAACACTGGTGTATAATATTTTTCACAGCTGCTTGGGTTTATAAGGTCTGCAAACCTTTTTCTTTAACAACCCTCCCAACATCACTCCAGGAGAAATCTAAGGATCCATCTTTGATTGGGGAGCTGAACACTGAAAAACACAGACGTTAAACATAAAACACAAATAATAAAACTTACGACAAGCAAAAAAAAAAAGAAAATTAACTCACCATGCCACACCAATTGGTGATAAAGAACCATTAAAACAGTAACTTTAATCAAACCCATCGTATAACACAAACTGAGCCACTAAGAGAGCAAATGCCAACAAAAGTTTCAAACCAACCAAGGCTTTTAAAGCCAAACAGAACACCATTTGTACCACCTGGAAGACTCGTTAACCCATTATTGGAGCAAATCTGCTAATTAATGAGATCAATTATTAATTAATCACTCAGCATAGAAGCTGATGTTATATCCTATAGAACTATGGGTACATTTACACAACAACGATGTACTAAAAACAGCAAAGTTTTTCTTTGTGTTTTTCGCATACAGATGACAATGTAGTCAAAACAGTCCCTGTTCACATGGATCTGCCAAAACAGCTATAAAGTCTGTATTTTCTTTGTAAATAACTATGCTCCAATAGACCAAACATGAAAGACACATGCACATGAGGTCACCGTTTTGTGTTTTACACAGAGACAATAACAATATCATTTTCTAAAACTTGCCCTTTGAAACTAATTTTCAAAAGTTTGCGTTTTCAGGCCCCGGAATGCCATTGTCGTGTAAGTGAACGTCCAAATGCATAAAACAATTTCCATTTTTAGTTAAAAGCGATGTCATGTAAATGCCCCTCAATGTTAACCTCTTGTGATTCATTGACCCAACAACACACAGACATACTGTATTATTCCACATAAACTGGTGAATAGGCACAGAATAAAGAGGACAGAATATATACAGGTGCTGGTCATATAATTAGAATATCATCAAAAAGTTGATTTATTTCACTAATTCCATTCAAAAAGTGAAATATTATTATTATAGAGTTGTATATTATATTCATTCATTACACACAGACTGATATATTTCAAATGTTTATTTCTTTTCATTTTGATGATTATAACTGACAACTAAGGAAAATCCCAAATTCAGTAACTCAAAAAATTAAAATATTACTTAAGACCAATTCAAAGAAAGGATTTTTAGAAATCTTGGCCAACTGAAAAGTATGAACCTGAAAAGTATGAGCATGTACAGCACTCAATACTTAGTTTGGGCTCCTTTTGCCTGAATTACTGCAGCAATGCGGCGTGGCATGGAGTCGATCAGTCTGTGGCACTGCTCAGGTGTTATGAGAGCCCAGGTTGCTCTGATAGTGGCCTTCAGCTCTTCTGCATTGTTGGGTCTGGCATATCGCATCTTCCTCTTCAAAAAAGGTCAGGCGAGTTTGCTGGCCAATTAAGAACAGGGATACCATGGTCCTTAAACCAGGTACTGGTTGCTTTGGCACTGTGTGCAGGTGCCAAGTCCTGTTGGAAAATTAAATCTGCATCTCCATAAAGTTGGTCAGCAGCAGGAAGCATGAAATGCTCTAAAACTTCCTGGTATACGGCTGCGTTGACCTTGGACCTCAGAAAACACAGTGGACCAACACCAGCAGATGACATGGCACCCCAAACCATCACCCATCTCCGGCGTGTTGCCTCTGATCTTTCTAATATTCCGATCTATTATGACCTCTGACCTTTAAAGTTTCCAGAATAATAATCATACGCTGTTTGTTAATTGGCCAGAGGAGAACTGGCACCCCGACTGAGCCTGGTTTCTCCCAAGGTTTATTTTTCTCCAGTAGGTCACCTGATGGGGTTTTGGTTTCCTTGTCACTGTTGCCTCTGGCTTGGCTTGCTCAGTTGGGGCCACTAAATTTTTTGCTTTTGGATATTGGTTTGCGAATTTCCGACAGTTTTATAGACAATCTTCGACTCCTTCCTGAGATCGCTAGGACACCCGAGGCCATGCACTCTACCCGGCCGGGCGGAAGTGCACGCAGACGGCGGCGAGATCGTAAACAAAGGCGAGGAAAGCGCGGAGGTCTACGAGATAAGCTAAAGCTAACTCCACATCGGCTCTATTTACCCAGCATTTTCCTTTCCAATGTACGATTGCTAGTGAACAAAATGGAGGAGATTCGACTCAGCATCACACACAGTAAGAAACTTTTGAACTGTAACGTCCTAATCTTCACGGAAACCTGGTTAAACAGCGGAATACCGAACACCGCTATTGAGCTAGCGGGACGCCACACATTCCGGGCAGATAGAACATTAGATGGCTCCGGTAAGAGTAGAGGTGGTGGACTGGGCATTTACATTAACAAAGCTTGGTGCACAAACTCTGCTATTGTTGGCAGTCATTGTTCAGCTAACTTTGAGTTTCTTATGGTTAAATGTAGACCGTTTTATCTACCGCGGTAGTTCACTTCCACCATTATCACAGCAGCCTATATTCCCCCGGATGCTGATGCCAAGCTTGCTATGAAAGAACTTCACGCAGCCATCAGTAAACAACAGACTGATCACCCGGAAGCTGCGTTTATTGTTGCAGGTGACTTTAATCACTCAAACTTAAAGTCAGTGCTACCCAAGTTTCACCAGCATGTTTCCTGCCACACCAGAGGAAACAAAACCTTAGATCATGTTTACACAAAAATGGCTGGAGCTTACGTTGCAACACCCCTCCCCCACATGGGACAGTCAGATCACCTCTCTTTGTTTCTCACCCCGAAATATACACCCCTCATCAACCGTGTGAAGCCATCAGTGAAGACCATCAAGTTGTGGCCTGCGGGGGCAGATTCCACACTCCAGGAAAGGTTTCTAAACACAGACTGAAGTATGTTTGCTTCTCAAGCCACCAGTGGCGCTCACACGGACATTGACTCCTACACGTCCTCTGTATTGGATCATATCAATACCACCATCTACAGTGTTACAACCCAGAAACAGATCACCACATACCCAAATCAGAAGCCTTGGATGAACAGGGAAGTGCGACTCCTGCTGAAGTCACGCAATACTGCCTTCAGATCAGGTGATGCGCAAGCCTACAGCACATCCAGAGCAAACCTGAAGAGGGGCATAAAAAAGGCCAAGCAAGCTAAAGATACAAGCTAAAGATAGCGGGACACTTTTCCAACTCTGACCCTCGACGCATGTGGCAGGGCATTCAGGCCATCAGTGATTACAAACCCACCCGGTCCACCCCCGCAGCCACTGATGTCAACTTCCTGAACGAGCTAAATTACTTCTATGCTTGTTTTGAAAGAGACAACAGAGAAACTGCCACCAAGCTCAAACCCTCAGCTGACCACCCACCAATCACACTCTCCTCCACAGATGTCTGCAAGGCACTGAGCCGGATCAGCGCACACAAGGCTGCTGGACCAGACAACATCCCTGGACGTGTACTCAGGGCATGTGCAGAGCAGCTCGCTGGGGTTTTTATAGACATTTTCAACCTGTCTCTTGCCCAAACAGCTGTTCCAACATGCTTTAAACGCACTTCCATTGTGCCAGTGCCGAAACACTCTAGCCCGAGGTGCCCTAATGACTACCGCCCTGTAGCACTCACACCCATCGTTATGAAGTGCTTTGAGCGGCTGGTCCTGGAACACCTAAAAGACTCTCTACCATCCACATTGGACTCACACCAGTTTGCCTACCGCAGCAATAGGAGCACAGAGGATGCAGTTTCCATGGCACTGCACTCTGTGCTCACTCATCTGGACCATAAGAATACTTATGCATGCATGCTGTTTGTTGACTTCAGCTCAGCATTCAACACTGTCATCCCAACCAAGTTAATAGCCAAACTTGGAGACCTGGGCATAAACACTTCAATGTGTAACTGGATTTTGGACTTCATAACTGACAGACCACAGAATGTTCGATCAGGATCCACCTGCTCCACGTCCATCACACTCAACACTGGTGTACCACAGGGCTGTGTGCTAAGTCCGTTTCTCTACTCCCTCTTCACCTCCGACTGCAAGCCTGTGTATGGATCTAATTCCATCGTCAAGTTTGCGGACGACACTACGGTGATTGGTCTCATCAGCAACAACGATGAGACTGCCTACAGGGAGGAGATCCAGCACCTGGCCACATGGTGCACTGATAATAACCTGCTCCTCAACACCACCAAAACGAAGGAGCTCATCGTGGACTTCAGGAAAGAGTCAAGAGGCAAACACGACACCATCCACATCAATGGAATGGCTGTTGAGCATGTCTCCAGTTTCAAGTTCCTGGGGATCCACATCTCGGCGGACATGTCGTGGACGACCAACACCTCCAGCCTGGTCAAGAAGGCTCACCAGCGCCTCTTCTTCCTGAGGACACTGAGGAACAATCAGCTCTCCTCGGCTATCCTGGTGAACTTCTATCGCTGTGCAATAGAAAGCATCCTGACCAACTGTGTTGCAGTATGGTATGGGAGCTGCTCTGTTGCGGAGCGCAAGGCACTGCAGCGGGTGGTGAAAACTGCCCAGCGCATCACAGGGACTCCACTATCTGCCATCGAGCACATCCAGAGGAAACACTGTCTGCATCGAGCTCGCAGCATCCTCAAGGACTCCTCTCACCCAGCCCACAGACTGTTTTCTCTCCTGCCCTCCGGCAGGCGTTTCAGGATCCTCCGGACCAGGACCAGCAGACTAAAGAACAGTTTTTTCCCCAGAGCTGTCTCTTTACTGAACTAGAACCCCCGTTGATCCACTCCCTCATATACTGACAACTCTCCTACCTCACATCTGCCTTCACTTTGTTATTTGCACTACCGACTGTTTATTACAGTAACAACTGTCTACTTATGCATCTTGCACTACCATATCTTAACTGGATTATGCTCATTTGCACTGCCGACTGTATTTATAGTACCACTGTTTACATTTGCATTTTGCACCGTACTTCTAACTGTAATATGCAATCACTTTCCACTGCACTTTTACACTTTCTTTCGGATAGCTCTGTCCATAATTTATTGCACTACCTTAATCCACTGGTACATTCCTCATATTAGCCTAACATATTATTAGGTATACACCTCTATCTGTAAAATTCTGTTTTAAGTAATAGCCATCTGTATATTATATTCCTAGTACATATTCACCTGTAAATTCAGTTCTGTTTATAGTAATAACGATCTCTCTATTTATACATATTTATATATATATTCAGTACATATCCATGTCCTGCACTTACGCAACCACTGTATATCCTGCACTTGCTGCTATTGCACTTCTGGTTAGACCTAAACTGCATTTTGTTGCCTTTTACTTGTGTAATGACAATAAAGTTGAATCTAATCTAATCTAATCTCTATTAATGTGCTTGGACACAGAGCTCTGTGAACAGCCAGCCTCTTTTGCAATGACCTTTTGTGTCTTGCCCTCCTTGTGCAAGGTCTTTTGGACAACTGTCAAGTCCGCAGTCTTCCCCATGTTTGTGTAGCCTACAGAACTAGACTGAGAGACCATTTAAAGGCCTTTGCAGGTGTTTTGAGTTAATTAGCTGATTAGAGTGTGGCACCAGGTGTCTTCAATATTGAACCTTTTCACAATATTCAGATAATGAATTTGGGATTTTCCTTAGTTGTCCGTTATAATCATCAAAATTAAAAGAAATAAACATTTGAAATATATCAGAATTAGTGAAATAAATCATCTTTTTGATGATATTCTAAGTATATGACCAGCACCTGTATATAGTTCCCTACTATATTTGAATACATATTCAATTCAAAGTAGGAAAATAATCCATGGATGATCTACTGCATCTGCACAGTGTCTTGGAAATTCTCAATATCTACTAATCTGACTCCTCCACTGACGATTTGAACAACCTCCAGTGGTCAATATAATATAATGCAATACTACAGTATCTCGAGGTAATTCCTACAGTATCTCAGACTCCATTCTTGTCTGACCGGCCCCACAGATGTCTTAACGTTTTCATCCTCCAAGATGTTGCGATCTCTTTTCGGCAGGTGTAGTTCCTCGGCTCCGTTTACGTGTCGTCAGGTTGGTAAGATTTGCAATGCGACACGTGAATCCAGGAATCACGTTCGGCAACCTTGATGGCAGTGTTGGTTGTCAGGATGATCTCATATGGCCCCAACGACCTTGGACAGTTCCACGTCTTCCTCCGGAAGTCTCTGACTCAGATCCACTGTCCTGCAAAGCAGCTTTCACCTGCGATTGGAGAGATTTGATAGTTTTAGATAAAGACATCACATACTTTCTTAATTGTTCATCGACCGCCACAAGGCCCTCCTGGGGAGGAGGCTCAATTCCCACTCGCATAGGCTGACCTGTAGGAATTTCATGTGGGCTGAGGGCTGTCCTCGTCCCTTTCCATAATTTTACACAATTTGTTTTTTTCAGTCTGCTTTGTCCTTTCCACTGCACCACCACTTTATAGGGTGAGTTTTCAAATGTATTCTCAATTAAATTGCCAATTCTGTGATTACTTTATTTACAAAGTGTGTTCCATTATCACTGGACAATCTTTATGGTACCCCCCCACCTTGGGATAACAGCCGTAGCATCAGCTTTTCTTCTTGGGAAACACTCAACCCACACTCATCATGATGTGCTGAAAAAGGAAGTTCTGGTGTGGAGTGGGCAGTAAGTTTGTGGCTTACTTCGTCTTCCCACGTCATTCACTGCGCAGATGTAACAGTTCTGACAGAATTTCTCTGCCACAACTGTAAATCCGGGGGCCTCCCAGGAATTAGATCCTTCATTGCCAATTTTGGGGTGTGGTCAGCCCTGTGAGACAAGCCTGACAAGCCAGACCCACATCAAGATGTTGGGTCTGGGAACTCACCATTGGCAGGGCTCAGCCGATACTGAAAACAGCGGCCATGAGCACTCTGCCTGATTTCAAAAACGCATTCCAGCGCCAGATCGCCTCTTTTTTAACTCTAATAATCAACTAGAGATACTTAATTTTCATTAGATACAACAACTCAAGCTGCAAGAACAGTCGCTGCTGCTGCTACTCCGACAATGTACACAACAAGCTGCTTCTTTGGCTTTTCTTGATACTGTGGGTTACACCATCAACATGCCCATGAACACTGCCTACTAGCGGTCTGCATGTGTAATTGCACATTGACGCGGACACCAACACGTAACTTGCGGCGTAGAGGATACGGCGTAGGTCCGAAGCAGAAGTATAAATCAGCCTTTAAGCCCCGCCCCTCTCTGGTGAGTACCGGCACTTTTTTTCCACTTCAAGCAGTGATGTTGCCTAGTAAGTGCACTCCCTTCATAAATCACTAAAAAGCCATCACCTCAATCTCACAATATTCCACTGTGATCAATGAAGCTAATCGCACAATGAATCTTTTATTTAGCCTACATTATTTCTACACTTGGTTATAAATTAACTTGTATATCGAGAGGATTTGTGAGTGCAGAACTCCACACTGGACAAGAACTCCAGAACTTGAGTTGTGAGTGCATTTTAGCTGAAACACATCTGATTGGCCATTGCATTAATCAACTGATAAGTTTGTGATTGGCTACATTGCCGCAAAACTATTAGAGAAAACTGATCCTAGACCAGCAGTTATACACACCCAGTGAAACAAATTAAATACTTGACGTAATGGTCACCTGTATCATACAGACTACTCATGGATCCATCGTTAAAATTTGCTTTACAGAGATAGAAAATTTGAAACCTCCCCTCCAGCCTTGGGTCTCATGGATGAAGTCTTTAGAGCCATGATATTCATGGTAAGCAAATGTTGGGCAAACTATTCCTTCTGCAATATTACAGTCAATTTCCTGTCAGTCTTCAAAAAGAAAAAGACCAAGAAGAATCAGTGTTTACAGCGCAAGATTTGTTGGGAAAAAGCTCAACCTCAAAGACATGTTAATGGTCATAAACTAACCCAAGTGGCTGTAAAAGCTTCATCTACAAGCAAAGTGGGGTTAACAAAAACCAACCCAGGCAACACATTCAAAAAGATAAAATTTTATTTTGTTTTATTTTAACCCGATCCCTCTGCATCATCCTGGCTTGCATTGACAGAACCGGATCCCTCAGCATCGTCCTGGCTGAGGACGGAACCAGATCCCTCAGCATCGTCCTGGCTGAGGACAGAACCAGATCCCTCAGCATCATCCTGGCTGATGACAGAACCGGATCCCTCAGCGTCGTCCTGGCTGATGACAGAACCGGATCCCTCAGCGTCGTCCTGGCTGATGACAGAACCAGATCCCTCAGCATCATCCTGGATGGCATTGACAGAACCAGATCCCTCAGCATCGTCCTGGCTGATGACAGAACCGGATCCCTCAGCGTCATCCTGGGTGGCATTGACAGAACCGGATCCCTCAGCATCATCCTGGGTGGCATTGACAGAACCGGATCCCTCAGCGTCATCCTGGCTTATGACAGAACCGGATCCCTCAGCATCGTCCTGGCTGATGACAGAACCGGATCCCTCAGAGTCATCCTGGCTGATGACAGAACTGGATCCCTCAGCGTCGTCCTGGCTGATGACAGAACCGGATCCCTCAGAATCATCCTGGGTGGCATTGACAGAACCAGATCCCTCAGCATCATCCTGGCTGATGACAGAACCGGATCCCTCAGCGTCGTCCTGGCTGATGACAGAACCGGATCCCTCAGCGTCGTCCTGGCTGATGACAGAACCGGATCCCTCAGCGTCATCCTGGCTTGCATTGACAGAACCGGATCCCTCAGAGTCATCCTGGATGGCATTGACAGAACCAGATCCCTCAGCATCGTCCTGGCTGATGACAGAACCGGATCCCTCAGCGTCATCCTGGCTGATGACAGAACCGGATCCCTCAGCATCGTCCTGGCTGATGACAGAACCGGATCCCTCAGCGTCGTCCTGGCTGATGACAGAACCGGATCCCTCAGCTAAAACCAAAATGTAATAACCATGTAAATTGATTAGTATAAACTCATACTACTTCAGTACAACAACAGTATGTTAGATTAAGAAACAAGAGGCAAGGCAAGTTTATTTATGGAGCACATTTCATACACTACGGTAATTCAAAAGGGCTTTACACAGAAAAGAAAAAAAAGGAATTAAAAGAGTAAAGACAATATATATAAAACTTCTCATTTGGTAAAACACTGGTGTATAATATTTTTCACAGCTGCTTGGGTTTATAAGGTCTGCAAACCTTTTTCTTTAACAACCCTCCCAACATCACTCCAGGAGAAATCTAAGGATCCATCTTTGATTGGGGAGCTGAACACTGAAAAACACAGACGTTAAACATAAAACACAAATAATAAAACTTACGACAAGCAAAAAAAAAAAGAAAATTAACTCACCATGCCACACCAATTGGTGATAAAGAACCATTAAAACAGTAACTTTAATCAAACCCATCGTATAACACAAACTGAGCCACTAAGAGAGCAAATGCCAACAAAAGTTTCAAACCAACCAAGGCTTTTAAAGCCAAACAGAACACCATTTGTACCACCTGGAAGACTCGTTAACCCATTATTGGAGCAAATCTGCTAATTAATGAGATCAATTATTAATTAATCACTCAGCATAGAAGCTGATGTTATATCCTATAGAACTATGGGTACATTTACACAACAACGATGTACTAAAAACAGCAAAGTTTTTCTTTGTGTTTTTCGCATACAGATGACAATGTAGTCAAAACAGTCCCTGTTCACATGGATCTGCCAAAACAGCTATAAAGTCTGTATTTTCTTTGTAAATAACTATGCTCCAATAGACCAAACATGAAAGACACATGCACATGAGGTCACCGTTTTGTGTTTTACACAGAGACAATAACAATATCATTTTCTAAAACTTGCCCTTTGAAACTAATTTTCAAAAGTTTGCGTTTTCAGGCCCCGGAATGCCATTGTCGTGTAAGTGAACGTCCAAATGCATAAAACAATTTCCATTTTTAGTTAAAAGCGATGTCATGTAAATGCCCCTCAATGTTAACCTCTTGTGATTCATTGACCCAACAACACACAGACATACTGTATTATTCCACATAAACTGGTGAATAGGCACAGAATAAAGAGGACAGAATATATACAGGTGCTGGTCATATAATTAGAATATCATCAAAAAGTTGATTTATTTCACTAATTCCATTCAAAAAGTGAAATATTATTATTATAGAGTTGTATATTATATTCATTCATTACACACAGACTGATATATTTCAAATGTTTATTTCTTTTCATTTTGATGATTATAACTGACAACTAAGGAAAATCCCAAATTCAGTAACTCAAAAAATTAAAATATTACTTAAGACCAATTCAAAGAAAGGATTTTTAGAAATCTTGGCCAACTGAAAAGTATGAACCTGAAAAGTATGAGCATGTACAGCACTCAATACTTAGTTTGGGCTCCTTTTGCCTGAATTACTGCAGCAATGCGGCGTGGCATGGAGTCGATCAGTCTGTGGCACTGCTCAGGTGTTATGAGAGCCCAGGTTGCTCTGATAGTGGCCTTCAGCTCTTCTGCATTGTTGGGTCTGGCATATCGCATCTTCCTCTTCAAAAAAGGTCAGGCGAGTTTGCTGGCCAATTAAGAACAGGGATACCATGGTCCTTAAACCAGGTACTGGTTGCTTTGGCACTGTGTGCAGGTGCCAAGTCCTGTTGGAAAATTAAATCTGCATCTCCATAAAGTTGGTCAGCAGCAGGAAGCATGAAATGCTCTAAAACTTCCTGGTATACGGCTGCGTTGACCTTGGACCTCAGAAAACACAGTGGACCAACACCAGCAGATGACATGGCACCCCAAACCATCACCCATCTCCGGCGTGTTGCCTCTGATCTTTCTAATATTCCGATCTATTATGACCTCTGACCTTTAAAGTTTCCAGAATAATAATCATACGCTGTTTGTTAATTGGCCAGAGGAGAACTGGCACCCCGACTGAGCCTGGTTTCTCCCAAGGTTTATTTTTCTCCAGTAGGTCACCTGATGGGGTTTTGGTTTCCTTGTCACTGTTGCCTCTGGCTTGGCTTGCTCAGTTGGGGCCACTAAATTTTTCTTAATTTTTTCAACTAAATATCCAAATAAATCTAATTATTAAACCAAATTTACCATTTCAACTAAATTACTGATCTAATAACTGATCTAAAGCCCACACTGTCACTGTATGATAATTGAAATGAACTGATTGAAGATTGAAATTTTATTGTTTAATGTTAATTTTATTTAGTACTATTATGTTTTATTATTTTTCATAATTATTTGTATAATGTACAATGTAAAGTTAGGCTGTTTCTGAACATGTGTCCCAAGGAGAGACATGGATGAGCTATATTTGTTACAGGAATGTGTATACTTATAGAACATGTTTCCACTGATGCATACAGTAGCATGCATCTGTTCCATGATGTATTGTCAACTGATTCTTTGCAAGGAAAGTGGATTGTGCAACATATGTAAGCATGATGTATACACTCTATTTTAAACATAGGACACATGTTTCTCTTCCTTCTAAGGAAGTCTCTTCCTAGTGAGATCCTCTGTTAATAGTATATAACATTCAAATTGAGTGTCCTGCCTCAGACGGGAGAGACGGGAGACGGGAGAGAGAGAGGGAGACGAGAGAGAGAGACGGGAGAGGGACAAGGGAGGATGGAGAAGGGAGAGGGAGAGAAATGGAGGAATGGAGAAACATACAGCAGGCATGAGACAATAACTTTTCAATGTCTCTACTATGTCTGACATATAAAAATAATAAATAAGAGATCTCTTGGCAAACTACTGGTATCCGGTCCTGTGATTCAATCATAACGGGGACAAAGCTGAATTTTCAGATCAACAGTTGGCGTCACGAACAGGATCTGCATTTCAGACATTTGTCTCAATCAATTCATCAGGTAAGTAATTTTCTTTTTCTTAAAGATTCTAAGTCTGCCTGGTGATATATATGATATATATACTGTTGAGACAGTGACTGAAACTGCTAAAAAGAACTGTGTTATTTTGACATACCAGTTGTGTTGCCAATAAATGTGTGTCAGATATAGTTACATTTTAAGTAATTTAATTTGATGTGATTTGCTTGAGTTATTCTGATCAGTGGACATCCAAAATATTGAATGAAGCTGGGATAAAAGTGGATCTTTGGTAAAAGAAGACCATTTAGTCAAATTTTCAGGATAAGCCATTAGGCGATTTAGCATGGAATAAAGCGGTTTAAAGTGGCGGATCTGGATTCGAAAAGGCGAATCCTGTAAATAAGAATCCTAAAACGTTTAAAACACGCTGGAGTAGCTAAAATTGCGGACATTCTTATTTTGACAGTGAAGCTGTTCAGTATTTGGGGAGGAGACTGATCTGAGTTCAACTGAAAAGAAAAATGAAAAGAAAAATTATTTGAGTTAAACTGAATTTTAAAGTGAAATACAATTGAAAATATACGAGTTAACTTTTAACTGTTTCTTTTTCCTTTCCTCGAGTTTCTCAAGTGTTCAGAAGCGAGAGCAGCCCCTCCCTTTGGAATTCACCCTATACCCTCCTCACACACACACATACACACACACAAACACTTATAAATAGATAGCCTGCTATTTCTCTAGTTCACATAGAGAAACATATACTAATGATTTGCAAAATGGCTGCAAACAAAGAAAGCACCTGCAAGATACATTTCTAGATGAGATCAAATGACAGAAATGTATGGTGTTTATATATATATATATATATATATATATATATATATATATATATATATATATATATATATATATATATATATATATATATATATATATATAAAAGAAGAAAAAAAAGGAAAAAGAGGTAAGACAAATATAAACAAAGATACAATCAAAAAATTGTAGAATGAAACTATGTTAAAAGTTTATGAAAATGCAGTCCTGGGGCATTCTGGACTTTGCCTCAGTGGTTTCTCTCTCATTCAAAGACAGCTGAATGCTATTTGAGCCTGTGCTATGAGTGATACGTTATTTATAGTAAAGCACAGTGTTTCAGTTGGAAATCATAGACACAGAGATGTTAAAGAAATGATACTAGGCAATTGGTAATTGGTAAAGATCAACACTGATGACATCACTGTTTTCTCTGGAATGGCTATACGGCTGAATAAAATTATGTTGCATTATTTTGCTGTTTAACACTGTAAAGTTACTTTGAAACCATCTGCATTGTTAAAAGCGCTATATAAATAAAGTTGACTTGACTTGACTGACTGTGGAAACTTTACACTGGACCTCAAGCAACGTGGATTGTGTGCTCTCCTCTCTTCCTCCAGGCTCTGGGACCCTGATTTCCAAAGGAAATGCAAAATTTACTTTCATCAGAGAACATAACTTTGGACCACTCAGCAGCAGTCCAGTCCTTTTTGTCTTTAGCCCAGGCAAGACGCTTCTGATGCTGTCTGTTGTTCAAGAGTGGCTTGACACAAGGAATGCGACAGCTGAAACCCATGTCTTGCATACGTCTGTGCGTAGTGGTTCTTGAAGCACTTACTCCAGCTCCAGTCCACTCTTTGTGAATCTCCCCCACATTTTTGAATGGGTTTTGTTTCACAATCCTCTCCAGGGTGCGGTTATCCCTATTGCTTGTACACTTTTTTCTACCACATCTTTTCCTTCCCTTCGCCTCTCTATTACTCTCGATCTTTGACCAAGATGGCGGCGCGAGTACATCACGAGGCTCAGCGTCTCTCCAGATTCTGCAATTTTGCAGTATTTTTCTTGCTCATCTTGGGTCTGTTCGTACAGAACAGCTGTGCCTTTACATCGTACACCCGTTGTGAGCTTTTGGATATTGGTTTGCGAATTTCCGACAGTTTTATAGACAAACTTCGACTCCTTCCTGAGATCGCTAGGACACCCGAGGCCATGCACTCTACCCGGCCGGGCGGAAGTGGACGCAGACGGCGGCGAGATCGTAAACAAAGGCGGGGAAAGCGCGGAGGTCTACGAGCTAAGCTAAAGCTAACTCCACATCGGCTCTCTTTACCCAGCATTTTCCTTTCCAATGTACGATCACTAGTGAACAAAATGGAGGAGATTCGACTCAGCATCACACACAGTAAGAAACTTACACAAGCTTACGTTGCAACACCCCTCCCCCACCTGGGACAGTCAGATCACCTTTCTTTGTTTCTCACCCCGAAATATGCACCCCTCATCAACCGTGTGAGCCATCAGTGAAGACCATCAAGGTGTGGCCTGCGGGGGCAGATTCCACACTCCAGGAAAGGTTTCTAAACACAGACTGGAGTATGTTTGCTTCTCAAGCCACCAGTGGCGCTCACACGGACATTGGCTCCTACACGTCCTCTGTATTGGATCATATCAATACCACCATCGACAGTGTTACAACCCAGAAACAGATCACCACATACCCAAATCAGAAGCCTTGGATGAACAGGGAAGTGCGACTCCTGCTAAAGTCACGCAATACTGCCTTCAGATCAGGTGATGCACAAGCCTGCAGCACATCCAGAGCAAACCTGAAGAGGGGCATAAAAAAGGCCAAGCACTGCTACAAGCTAAAGATAGAGGGACACTTTTCCAACTCTGACCCTCGACGCATGTGGCAGGGCATTCAGGCCATCAGTGATTACAAACCCACCCGGTCCACCCCCGCAGCCACTGATGTCAACTTCCTGAACGAGCTAAATTACTTCTATGCTCGTTTTGAAAGAGACAACAGAGAAACTGCCACCAAACTCAAACCCTCAGCTGACCACCCACCAATCACACTCTCCTCCACAGATGTCTGCAAGGCACTGAGCCGGATCAGCGCACACAAGGCTGCTGGACCAGACAACATCCCTGGACGTGTTCTCAGGGCATGTGCGGAGCAGCTCGCTGGGGTTTTTACAGACATTTTCAACCTGTCTCTTGCCCAAACAGCTATTCCAACATGCTTTAAACGCACTTCCATTGTGCCAGTGCCGAAACACTCTAGCCCATGGTGCCCTAATGACTACCGCCCTGTAGCACTCACACCCATCGTTATGAAGTGCTTTGAGCGGCTGGTCCTGGAACACCTAAAAGACTCTCTACCATCCACATTGGACTCACACCAGTTTGCCTACCGCAGCAATAGGAGCACAGAGGATGCAGTTTCCATGGCACTGCACTCTGTGCTCACCCATCTGGACCATAAGAACACTTATGCACGCATGCTGTTTGTTGACTTCAGCTCAGCATTCAACACTGTCATGCCAACCAAGTTAATAGCCAAACTTGGAGACCTGGGCATCAACACTTCAATGTGTAACTGGATTTTGGACTTCCTAACTGACAGACCACAGAATGTTCAATCAGGATCCACCTGCTCCACGTCCATCACACTCAACACTGTTGTACCACAGGGCTGTGTGCTAAGTCCGTTTCTCTACTCCCTCTTCACCTCCGACTGCAAGCCTGTGTATGGATCTAATTCCATCGTCAAGTTTGTGGACGACACTACGGTGATTGGTCTCATCAGCAACAACGATGAGACTGCCTACAGGGAGGAGATCCAGCACCTGGCCACATGGTGCACTGATAATAACCTGCTCCTCAACACCGCCAAAACGAAGGAGCTCATCGTGGACTTCAGGAAAGAGTCAAGAGGCACACACGACACCATCCACATCAATGGAATGGCTGTTGAGCGTGTCTCCAGTTTCAAGTTCCTGGGGATCCACATCTCGGCAGACATGTCGTGGATGACCAACACCTCCAGCCTGGTCAAGAAGGCTCACCAGCGCCTCTTCTTCCTGAGGATACTGAGGAAGAATCAGCTCTCCTTGGCTATCCTGGTGAACTTCTATCGCTGTGCAATAGAAAGCATCCTGACCAACTGTGTTGCAGTATGGTATGGGAGCTGCTCTGTTGCGGAGCGCAAGGCACTGCAGCGGGTGGTGAAAACTGCCCAGCGCATCACAGGGACTCCACTACCTGCCATCGAGCACATCCAGAGGAAACGCTGTCTGCATCGAGCTCACAGCATCCTCAAGGACTCCTCTCACCCAGCCCACAGACTGTTTTCTCTCCTGCCCTCCGGCAGGCGTTTCAGGATCCTCCGGACCAGGACCAGCAGACTAAAGAACAGTTTTTTCCCCAGAGCTGTCTCTTTACTGAACTCGAACCCCCGTTGATCCACTCCCTCATATACTGACAACTCTCCTACCTCACTGTCACGTTCGGCATGAGGAAAAGGGACGAGGACTCAAGTTCAGGAGAAAATGGGTGTTTAATAACTACAAAATAAAAATAAACACAAAACCAAGCCCACAATGGGGAAAACCAAACATAACAAAGACAGATTACCAGGGTCAGGAACAGGGAGCCAGAGAACAGGAAAACATACCAAACACTAAAGATGACGATCAAGCACTAGACTGTGGAAACACCAAGAATATAAAGGGTGACAAATCAGGCAGGTAATGGGAAAACAGCAGGTGTGTCCAATTAACCAATAATCGGATAACAAGGGGTGGGGTCAAGACAGATGACAGGCACACACAGGACACAGAAATAAACCAAAACACCATGTGCTACACAGGACAAGACAGACATGTGACACTACCCCCTCTCCAAGGAGCGGCTTCCAGACGCTCCATCAGAAACCAAAGAGGGACAGACCAGGGCGGGACGGGAGGGACAGACCAGGGCGGGACGGGAGGGACAGACCAGGGCGGGACGGGAGGGACAGACCAGGGCGGGACGGGAGGGACAGACCCGGGCGGGACTGGAGGGACAGACCAAGGCGGGACAGGAGGGACAGACCAAGGCGGGACAGGAGGGACAGACCAAGGCGGAACTGGAGGGACAGACCAGGGCGGGACTGGAGGGACAGACCAGGGCGGGACAGACCAGGGCGGGGCAGACCAGGGCGGGGCAGACCAGGGCGGGACAGGGGAAACAGACCAGGGCGGGACGGGGGAAACAGACCAGGAAGGGAAGGGGGCAACAAAAAGTTCATACGGCCAGGGCGGCCCACTGAGTTCAGGTGGCCAGGGCAGCCAGCAGGGTTCGGGAGGCCAGCGGAGTTCAGGCGGCCAGGGCGGCCCGCGGAGTTCAGGCGGCCAGCGGAGTTCAGGCGGCCAGGGCGGCCCGCGGAGATCAGGCAGCCACGGCACTGGAACAGACACCACCGGCTCAGGCACTGGAACAGACACCACCGGCTCTGGCTCAGGAACAGACACCACCGGCTCAGAAACAGACACAGACTCAGGAACCGACACTGGCTCACGCTCAGGAACAGGCACTGGCTCCGGCTCCGGCTCAGGAACAGACACTGGCTCCGGCTCAGGAACAGACACTGGCTCCGGCTCAGGAACAGACGACACTGGCTCCGGCTCTGGAACAGACGACACTGGCTCCGGCTCTGGAACAGACACCACCGGCTCAGGAACAGGAACAGACACCACCGGCTCAGGCTCTGGAACTGGCACCACCGGCTCAGGCACTGGAACTGGCACCACCAGCCTCTTTTGCAATGACCTTTTTTGTTTTGCCCTCCTTGTGCAAGGTCTTTTGGACAACTGTCAAGTCTGCAGTCTTCCCCATGTTTGTGTAGCCTACAGAACTAGACTGAGAGACCATTTAAAGGCCTTTGCAGGTGTTTTGAGTTAATTAGCTGATTAGAGTGTGGCACCAGGTGTCTTCAATATTGAACCTTTTCACAATATTCTAATTTTCTGAGATAATGAATTTGGGATTTTCCTTAGTTGTCCGTTATAATCATCAAAATTAAAAGAAATAAACATTTGAAATATATCAGTCTGTGTGTAATGAATGAATATAATATACACGTTTCACTTTTTGAATGGAATTAGTTAAATAAATCCACTTTTTGATGATATTGTAAGTATATGACCTTGATGGCAGTGTTGGTTGTCAGGATGATCTCATATGGCCCCAACCACCTTGGACAGTTCCACACCTTCCTCCGGAAGTCTCTGACTCAGATCCACTGTCCTGCAAAGCAGCTTTCACCTGCGATTGGAGAGATTTGATAGTTTTAGATAAAGACTTCACATACTTTCTTAATTGTTCATCGACCGCCACAAGGCCCTCCTGGGGAGGAGGCTCAATTCCCACTCGCATAGGCTGACCTGTAGGAATTTCATGTGGCCTGGTCCCTTTCCATAATTTTACACAATCTGTTTTTTTACAGTCTGCTTTGTCCTTTCCACTGCACCACCACTTTATAGGGTGAGTTTTCAAATGTATTCTCAATTAAATTGCCAATTCTGTGATTACTTTATTTACAAAGTACAGCTTTTCTTCTTGGGAAACACTCAACCCACACTCATCATGATGTGCTGAAAAAGGAAGTTCTGGTGTGGAGTGGGCAGTAAGTTTTTGGCTTACTTTGTCTTCCCATGTCATTCGCTGCGCAGATGTAACAGTTCTGACAGAATTTCTCTGCCACAACTGTAAATCCGGGGATCCTTCTTTGCCAATTTTGGGGTGGGGTCAGCCCTGTGAGACTAGCCTGACAAGCCAGACCCACATCAAGATGTTGGGTCTGGGAACTCACCATTGGCAGGGCTCAACCGATACTGAAAACAGCGGCCATGAGCAGTCAGCATGATTTCAAAAACGCATTCCAGCGCCAGATCGCCTCTTTTTAAACTATAATCAACTAGACATGCCTATTCCGCATTAGATACAACAACTCAAGCTGCAAGAACGGTCACTGCTGCTGCTACTCCGACAACGAACACAACAAGCTGCTTTCTTCTTCAGCTTTTCTTGATACTGTGGGTTACACCATCAACATGCCCATGAACACTTCCTACTAGTGGTCTGCATGTGTAATTGCACATTGACGTGGACACCAACACGTAACTTGCGGCGTACGTCCGAAGCAGAAGTATAAATCAACCTTTAAGCCCCGCCCCCTCTGGTGAGTACCGGCACTTTTTTTCCACTTCAAGCAGTGATGTCACCTAGTAAGTGCACTCCCTTTATAAATCACTAAAAAGCCGTCACCTCAATTCAACACAATCTCACAATATTCCACTGTGATCAATGAAGCTGACCGCACAATGAATCTTTTATTTAGCCTACATCATTTCTACACTTGGTTATAAATTAACTTGTATATCGAGAGGATTTGTGAGTGTGCAGAACTCCACACTGGACAAGAACTCCAGAACTTGAGTGCATTCCAGCTGAAACACATCTGATTGGCCATTGCATTAATCAACTGATAAGTTTGTGATTGGCTACATTGCCGCAAAACTATTAGAGAAAACTGATCCTAGACCAGCAGTTATACACACCCAGTGAAACAAATTAAATACTTGACGTAATGGTCACCTATATCATACAGACTACTCATGGATCCATCGTTAAAATTTGCTTTACAGAGACAGAAAATTTGAAACCTCCCCTCCAGCCTTGGGTTTCATGGATGAAGTCTTTAGAGCCATGATATTCATGGTAAGCAAATGTTGGGCAAACTATTCCTTCTGCAATATTACAGTCAATTTCCTGTCAGTCTTCAAAAAGAAAAAGACCAAGAAGAATCAGTGTTTACAGTGCAAGATTTGTTGGGAAAAAGCTCAACCTCAAAGACATGTTAATGGTCATAAACTAACCCAAGTGGCTGTAAAAGCTTCATCTACAAGCAAAGTGGGGTTAACAAAAACCAACCCAGACAACACATTCAAAAAGATAAAATTTTATTTTGTTTTATTTTAACCCGATCCCTCGGCATCGTCCTGGCTGATGACAGAACCGGATCCCTCAGCATCGTCCTGGCTGATGACAGAACCGGATCCCTCAGCGTCGTCCTGGGTGGCATTGACAGAACCGGATCCCTCAGCGTCATCCTGGCTGATGACAGAACCGGATCCGTCATCGTCATCCTGGCTTGCATTGACAGAACCGGATCCCTCAGCATCGTCCTGGCTGATGACAGAACCGGATCCCTCAGCATCGTCCTGGCTGATGACAGAACCGGATCCCTCAGAGTCATCCTGGCTGATGACAGAACCTGATCCCTCAGCGTCATCCTAGCTGATGACAGAACCGGATCCCTCAGCGTCGTCCTGGCTGATGACAGAACCGGATCCCTCAGCATCGTCCTGTGTGATGACAGAACCGGATCCCTCAGCGTCGTCCTGGCTGATGACAGAACCGGATCCCTCAGCGTCGTCCTGGCTGATGACAGAACCGGATCCCTCAGCATCGTCCTGGCTGATGACAGAACCGGATCCCTCAGCATCGTCCTGGCTGATGACAGAACCGGATCCCTCAGCATCGTCCTGGCTGATGACAGAACCGGATCCCTCAGCGTCGTCCTGGCTGATGACAGAACCGGATCCCTCAGCATCGTCCTGGCTGATGACAGAACCGGATCCCTCAGCGTCGTCCTGGCTGATGACAGAACCGGATCCCTCAGCGTCGTCCTGGCTGATGACAGAACCGGATCCCTCAGCGTCATCCTGGCTGATGACAGAACCGGATCCCTCAGCGTCGTCCTGGCTGATGACAGAACCGGATCCCTCAGCATCGTTCTGGCTGATGACAGAACCGGATCCCTCAGCATCGTCCTGGCTGATGACAGAACCGGATCCCTCAGTGTCATCCTGGCTGATGACAGAACCGGATCCCTCAGCGTCGTCCTGGCTGATGACAGAACCGGATCCCTCTGCATCATTCTGGCTGATGACAGAACCGGATCCCTCAGTGTCATCCTGGCTGATGACAGTACCGGATCCCTCAGCATCGTCCTGGCTGACGACAGAGCCGGATCCCTCAGCTAAAACCAAAAAGTAACAATAACCATGTAAATTGATTAGTATAAACTCATACTACTTCAGTACAACAACAGTATGTTAGATTAAGAAACACAAGAGGCAAGGCAAGTTTATTTATGGAGCACATTTCATACACTACGGTAATTCAAAAGGGCTTTACACAGAAAAAAAAAGGAATTAAAAGAGTAAAGACAATATATATAAAACTTCTCATCTGGTAAAACACTGGTGTATAATATTTTTCACAGCTGCTTGGGTTTATAAGGTCAGCAAACCTTCTTCTTGAACAACCCTCCCAACATCACTCCAGGAGAAATCTAAGGATCCATCTTTGATTGGGGAACTGAACACTGAAAAACACAGCCGTTAAACATAAAACACAAATAATAAAACTTACGACAAGCAAACAAAAAACAAAAATTAACTCACCATGCCACACCAATTGGTGATAAAGAACCATTAAAACAGTAACTTTAATCAAACCCATCGTATAATACAAACTAAGCCACTAAGAGAGCAAATGCCAACAAAAGTTTCAAACCAACCAAGGCTTTTAAAGCCAAACAGAACACCATTTGTACCACCTGGAAGACTCGTTAAGCCATTATTGGAGCAAATCTGCTAATTAATGAGATCAATTATTAATTAATCACTCAGCATAGAAGCTGATGTTATATCCTATAGAACTATGGGTACATTTACACAACAACGATGTACTAAAAACAGCAAAGTTTTTCTTTGTGTTTTTCGCATACAGATGACAATGTAGTAAAAACGGTCCCTGTTCACATGGATCTGCCAAAACAGCTATAAAGTCTGTATTTTCTTTGTAAATAACTATGCTCCAATAGACCAAACATGAAATACACATGCACATGAGGTCACCGTTTTGTGTTTTAAACAGAGACAATAACAATATCATTTTCAAAAACTTTCCCTTTGAAACTCATTTTCAAAAGTTTGCGTTTTCAGGCCCCCGGAATGCCATTGTCGTGTAAGTGAACGTCCAAATGCATAAAACAATTTCCATTTTTAGTTAAAAGCGATGTCATGTAAATGCCCCTCAATGTTAACCTCTTGTGATTCATTGAACCAACAACACACAGACATACTGTATTATTCCACATAAACTGGTGAATAGGCACAGAATAAAGAGGACAGAATATATACAGGTGCTGGTCATATAATTAAAATATCATCAAAAAGTTGATTTATTTCACTAATTCCATTCAAAAAGTGAAATATTATTATTATAGAGTTGTATATTATATTCATTCATTACACACAGACTGATATATTTCAAATGTTTATTTCTTTTCATTTTGATGATTATAACTGACAACTAAGGAAAATCCCAAATTCAGTAACTCAGAAAATTAAAATATTACTTAAGACCAATTCAAAGAAAGGATTTTTAGAAATCTTGGCCAACTGAAAAGTATGAACCTGAAAAGTATGAGCATGTACAGCACTCAATACTTAGTTGGGGCTCCTTTTGCCTGAATTACTGCAGCAATGCGGCGTGGCATGGAGTCGATCAGTCTGTGGCACTGCTCAGGTGTTATGAGAGCCCAGGTTGCTCTGATAGTGGCCTTCAGCTCTTCTGCATTGTTGGGTCTGGCATATCGCATCTTCCTCTTCAAAATTCCTCTTCAAAAAAGGTCAGGAGAGTTTGCTGGCCAATTAAGAACAGGGATACCATGGTCCTTAAACCAGGTACTGGTTGCTTTGGCACTGTGTGCAGGTGCCAAGTCCTGTTGGAAAATGAAATCTGCATCTCCATAAAGTTGGTCAGCAGCAGGAAGCATGAAATGCTCTAAAACTTCCTGGTATACGGCTGCGTTGACCTTGGACCTCAGAAAACACAGTGGACCAACACCAGCAGATGACATGGCACCCCAAACCATCACCCATCTCCGGCGTGTTGCCTGTGATCTTTCGAATAGTCCGATCTATTATGGCCTCTGACCTGTAAAGTTGCCAGAATAATAATCATACGCTGTTTGTTAATTGGCCAGAGGAGAACTGGCACCCCGACTGAGCCTGGTTTCTCCCAAGGTTTATTTGTCTCCAGTAGGTCACCTGATGGGGTTTTGGTTTCCTTGCCACTGTTGCCTCTGGCTTGGCTTGCTCAGTTGCGGCCACTAAATTTTCTTAATTTTTTTAAACTAAATATCCAAATAAATCTTATTATTAAACCAAATTAACCATATAAACTAAATTACTGATCTAATTACTGATCTAAAGCCCACACTGTCACTGTATGATAATTGAAATGAACTGATGACATCACCGTTTTCTCTGGAATGGCTATACGGCTGAATAAAATTCTGTTGCATTATTTTGTTGTTTAACACTGTAAAGTTGCTTTGAAACCATCTGCATTGTTAAAAGCGCTATATTAATAAAGTTGACTTGACTTGACTGACTGTGGAAACTTTACACTGGACCTCAAGCAACGTGGATTGTGTGCTCTCCTCTCTTCCTCCAGGCTCTGGGACCCTGATTTCCAAAGGAAATGCAAAATTTACTTTCATCAGAGAACATAACTTTGGACCACTCAGCAGCAGTCCAGTCCTTTTTGTCTTTAGCCCAGGCAAGACGCTTCTGATGCTGTCTGTTGTTCAAGAGTGGCTTGACACAAGGAATGCGACAGCTGAAACCCATGTCTTGCATACGTCTGTGCGTAGTGGTTCTTGAAGCACTGACTCCAGCTCCAGTCCACTCTTTGTGAATCTCCCCCACATTTTTGAATGGGTTTTGTTTCACAATCCTCTCCAAGGTGCGGTTATCCCTATTGCTTGTACACTTTTTTCTACCATATCTTTTCCTTCCCTTCGCCTCTCTATTAATGTGCTTGGACACAGAGCTCTGTGAACAGCCAGCCTCTTTTGCAATATCCTTTTGTGTCTTGCCCTCGTTGTGCAAGGTCTTTTGGACAACTGTCAAGTCCGCAGTCTTCCCCATGTTTGTGTAGCCTACAGAACTAGACTGAGAGACCATTTAAAGGCCTTTGCAGGTGTTTTGAGTTAATTAGCTGATTAGAGTGTGGCACCAGGTGTCTTCAATATTGAACCTTTTCACAATATTCTAATTTTCTGAGATAATGAATTTCTGAATTTTCCTTAGTTGTCCGTTATAATCATCAAAATTTAAAGAAATAAACATTTGAAATATATCAGTCTGTGTGTAATGAATGAATATAATATACACGTTTCACTTTTTGAATGGAATTAGTGAAATAAATCATCTTTTTGATGATATTCTAAGTATATGACCAGCACCTGTATATAGTTCCCTACTATATTTGAATACATATTCAATTCAAAGTAGGAAAATAATCCATGGATGATCTACTGCATCTGCACAGTGTCTTGGAAATTCTCAATATCTACTAATCTGACTCCTCCACTGACGATATGAACAACCTCCAGTGGTCAATATAATATAATGCAATACTACAGTACCTTCGGGGTAATTCCCTTCCCGAATATAATTCAATTTAATACTACAGTATCTCGAGGTAATTTCTACAGTATCTCAGACTCCATGCTTGTCTGACCGGCCCCACAGATGTCTTAACGTTTTCATCCTCCAAGATGTTGCAATCTCTTTTCGGCAGGTGTAGTTCCTCGGCTCCGTTTACGTGTCGTCAGGTTGGTAAGATTTGCAATGCGACACGTGAATCCAGGAATCACGTTCAGCAACCTTGATGGCAGTGTTGGTTGTCAGGATGATCTCATATGGCCCCAACCACCTTGGACAGTTCCACGCCTTCCTCCGGAAGTCTCTGACTCAGATCCACTGTCCTGCAAAGCAGCTTTCACCTGCGATTGGAGAGATTTGATAGTTTTAGATAAAGACTTCACATACTTTCTTAATTGTACATCGACCGCCACAAGGCCCTCCTGGGGAGGAGGCTCAATTCCCACTCGCATAGGCTGACCTGTAGGAATTTCATGTGGGCTGAGGGCTGTCCTGGTCCCTTTCCATAATTTTACACAATTTGTTTTTTACAGTCTGCTTTGTCCTTTCCACTGCACCACCACTTTATAGGGTGAGTTTTCAAATGTATTCAATCCATTTGCCAATTCTGTGATTACTTTATTTACAAAGTGTGTCCCATTATCACTGGACAATCTTTATGGTACCCCCTCAGAACTTGAGTTGTGAGTGCATTCCAGCTGAAACACATCTGATTGGCCATTGCATTAATCAACTGATAAGTTTGTGATTGGCAACATTGCCGCAAAACTATTCGAGAAAACTGATCCTAGACCAGCAGTTATGGGCAGTCTTACACACCCAGTGAAACAAATGAAATACTTGACGTAATGGTCACCTGTATCATACAGACTACTCATGGATCCATCGTTAAAAATTTGCTTTACAGAGACAGAATTTGAAACCTCCCCTCCAGCCTTGGGTTTCATGGATGAAGTCTTTAGAGCCATGATAGTCATGGTAACCAAATGTTGGGCAAACTATTCCTTCTGCAATATTACAGTCAATTTCCTGTCAGTCTTCAAAAAGAAAAAGACCAAGAAGAATCAGTGTTTACAGTGCAAGATTTGTTGGGAAAAAGCTCAACCTCAAAGACATGTTAATGGTCATAAACTAACCCAAGTGGCTGTAAAATCTTTATCTACAAGCAAAGTGGGGTTAACAAACCAACCCAGGCAACACATTCAAAAAGATAAAATTTTATTTTGTTTTATTTTAAGCCGATCCCTCCGCATCGTCCTGGCTGATGACAGAACCAGATCCCTCAGCATCGTCCTGGCTTGCATTGACAGAACCGGATCCCTCAGCATCGTCCTGGCTGATGACAGAACCGGATCCCTCAGCATCGTCCTGGCTGATGACAGAACCGGATCCCTCAGCATCGTCCTGGCTTGCATTGACAGAACCGGATCCCTCAGCATCATCCTGGCTGACGACAGAACCGGATCCCTCAGCATCGTCCTGGCTTGCATTGACAGAACCGGATCCCTCAGCATCGTCCTGGCTGATGACAGAACCGGATCCCTCAGCATCATCCTGAGTGGCATTGACAGAACCGGATCCCTCAGCATCGTCCTGGCTGACGACAGAGCCGGATCCCTCAGCATCGTCCTGGCTGACGACAGAGCCGGATCCCTCAGCGTCGTCCTGGCTGATGACAGAGCCGGATCCCTCAGCGTCGTCCTGGCTGATGACAGAACCGGATCCCTCAGCGTAGTCCTGGCTGATGACAGAGCCGGATCCCTCAGCGTCGTCCTGGCTGACGACAGAACCGGATCCCTCAGCGTCGTCCTGGCTTGCATTGACAGAACCGGATCCCTCAGCATCGTCCTGGCTGATGACAGAACCGGATCCCTCAGCGTCGTCCTGGCTGATGACAGAACCGGATCCCTCAGCATCGTCCTGGCTTGCATTGACAGAACCGGATCCCTCAGCATCGTCCTGGCTGATGACAGAACCGGATCCCTCAGCATCGTCCTGGCTTGCATTGACAGAACCGGATCCCTCAGCATCGTCCTGGCTGATGACAGAACCGGATCCCTCAGCGTCGTCCTGGCTGATGACAGAACCGGATCCCTCAGCGTCGTCCTGGCTTGCATTGACAGAACCGGATCCCTCAGCATCGTCCTGGCTTGCATTGACAGAACCGGATCCCTCAGCATCATCCTGGCTGACGACAGAACCGGATCCCTCAGCATCGTCCTGGCTTGCATTGACAGAACCGGATCCCTCAGCATCGTCCTGGCTGATGACAGAACCGGATCCCTCAGCATCATCCTGAGTGGCATTGACAGAACCGGATCCCTCAGCATCGTCCTGGCTGACGACAGAGCCGGATCCCTCAGCATCGTCCTGGCTGATGACAGAACCGGATCCCTCAGCATCGTCCTGGCTGATGACAGAGCCGGATCCCTCAGCGTCGTCCTGGCTGATGACAGAACCGGATCCCTCAGCGTCGTCCTGGCTGATGACAGAACCGGATCCCTCAGCGTCGTCCTGGCTGATGACAGAACCGGATCCCTCAGCGTCGTCCTGGCTGATGACAGAACCGGATCCCTCAGCGTCGTCCTGGCTGATGACAGAACCGGATCCCTCAGCGTCATCCTGGCTTGCATTGACAGAACCGGATCCCTCAGCGTCATCCTGGCTGATGACAGAACCGGATCCCTCAGCGTCATCCTGGCTGATGACAGAACCGGATCCCTCAGCGTCGTCCTGGCTGATGACAGAACCAGATCCCTCAGCGTCGTCCTGGCTGACGACAGAGCCGGATCCCTCAGCATCGTCCTGGCTGACGACAGAGCCGGATCCCTAAGCATCGTCCTGGCTTGCATTGACAGAACCGGATCCCTCAGCATAGTCCTGGCTTGCATTGACAGAACCGGATCCCTCAGCATCATCCTGGCTGATGACAGAACCGGATCCCTCAGCATCGTCCTGGCTGATGACAGAACCGGATCCCTCAGCATCGTCCTGGCTGACGACAGAGCCAGATCCCTCAGCATCGTCCTGGCTGACGACAGAACCGGATCCCTCAGCGTCGTCCTGGCTGATGACAGAGCCGGATCCCTCAGCTAAAACCAAAAAGTAATAACCATGTAAATTGATTAGTATAAACTCATACTACTTCAGTACAACAACAGTATGTTAGATTAAGAAACACAAGAGGCAAGGCAAGTTTATTTATGGAGCACATTTCATACACTACGGTAATTCAAAAGGGCTTTACACAGAAAAAAAAAGGAATTAAAAGAGTAAAGGTAATATATATAAAACTTCTCATCTGGTAAAACACTGGTGTATAATATTTTTCACAGCTGCTTGGGTTTATAAGGTCTGCAAACCTTCTTCTTTAACAACCCTCCCAACATCACTCCAGGAGAAATCTAAGGATCCATCTTTGATTGGGGAACTGAACACTGAAAAACACAGACGTTAAACATAAAACACAAATAATAAAACTTACGACAAGCAAACAAAAAACAAAAATTAACTCACCATGCCACACCAATTGGTGATAAAGAACCATTAAAACAGTAACTTTAATCAAACCCATCGTATAACACAAACTGAGCCACTAAGAAAGCAAATGCCAACAAAAGTTTCAAACCAACCAAGGCTTTTAAAGCCAAACAGAACACCATTTGTACCACCTGGAAGACTCGTTAAGCCATTATTGGAGCACATCTGCTAATTAATGAGATAAATTATTAATTAATCACTCAGCATAGAAGCTGATGTTATATCCTATAGAACTATGGGTACATTTACACAACAACGATGTACTAAAAACAGCAAAGTTTTTCTTTGTGTTTTTCGCATACAGATGACAATGTAGTCAAAACGGTCCCTGTTCACATGGATCTGCCAAAACAGCTATAAAGTCTGTATTTTCTTTGTAAATAACTATGCTCCAATAGACCAAACATGAAATACACATGCACATGAGGTCACCGTTTTGTGTTTTACACAGAGACAATAACAATATCATTTTCTTAAACTTGCCCTTTGAAACTCATTTTCAAAAGTTTGCATTTTCAGGCCCCCGGAATGCCATTGTCGTGTAAGTGAACGTCCAAATGCATAAAACAATTTCCATTTTTAGTTAAAAGCGATGTCATGTAAATGCCCCTCAATGTTAACCTCTTGTGATTCATTGACCCAACAACACACACACATACTGTATTATTCCACATAAACTGGTGAATAGGCACAGAATAAAGAGGACAGAATATATACAGGTGCTGGTCATATAATTAGAATATCATCAAAAAGTTGATTTATTTCACTAATTCCATTCAAAAAGTGAAATATTATTATTATAGAGTTGTATATTATATTCATTCATTACACACAGACTGATATATTTCAAATGTTTATTTCTTTTCATTTTGATGATTATAACTGACAACTAAGGAAAATCCCAAATTCAGTAACTCAGAAAATTAAAATATTACTTAAGACCAATTCAAAGAAAGGATTTTTAGAAATCTTGGCCAACTGAAAAGTATGAACCTGAAAAGTATGAGCATGTACAGCACTCAATACTTAGTTGGGGCTCCTTTTGCCTGAATTACTGCATCAATGCGGCGTGGCATGGAGTCGATCAGTCTGTGGCACTGCTCAGGTGTTATGAGAGCCCAGGTTGCTCTGATAGTGGCCTTCAGCTCTTCTGCATTGTTGGGTCTTGAAATCTTGGCCAACAGAAAAAGTATGAAAGAGTATGAAGATGTGAGTCAAGATGGCGCCGAGGATGGCCGCTACGTCGCGAGCTCTGCTGAAACATTGTAGTTTTTTGTTTGTTCTGTTTATAGTTTTTGTGTTTTTTTGTCTTGGATGTTGTCTGCCTTACTACGTACGACAGACAGACACTTTTGGACATTGGTTCGGCAATCGCACACCGAAAACCGGACTTTAAATTCTTCAGTGACGAACCGCCGTTTACAAACACAGCAGCGGATCCCTTTGTCTGGACGGCCCGACCGCGCAAACGCGGCCGGAGAAGAGGGAAGAGAGCCGGCGTACTCATCAGAGTAAGACGCCGCGCAAACCGACCCCCGCTCCCCAGTATTTTACTGGCAAATGTTCAGTCTCTGGACAATAAACTCTGCGAGCTGAGAGCGCGGATCTCTTTCCAGCGAGACACGAGGGACTGCTGCATTATCTAAACTTGGATGTCCGCTGAGATTCCAGATTCGTCCATCGAAACCGCGGGGTTCTCCGTGCATCGAATGGACAGAGAAAAAGATCTCTCCGGGAAAAGCAAAGGCTGTGTGTGTTTTATGATTAACCGATCCTGGTGTGATCAGAGGAACGTACATTCTATCAAGTCTTTCTGTTCTCCTGATCTGGAATTTCTCATGCTTCTGTGCCGACCATTCTGGCTACCGAGGGAATTCACAGCGGTCATCATCACAGCTGTGTATATTCCCCCACAAGCCGACACAGACCGGGCACTAAAGGAACTGTATAGGACAGTGAGTGAGCAGGAAACCGCGCATCCTGAGGCTGCGTTTATTGTGACCGGGGACTTTAACAAAGCCAACTTCAAGCGCATCGCACCCAAATACCACCAACATGTTAGCTTCAACACGCGAGGGAACCGCGTCTTAGATCACTGTTACTCCCCCTTCAAGGATTGTTACAAGTCCCTCCCGCGCCCACCATTTGGCAAATCGGATCACGCTTCCATCCTCCTTTTGCCCGCATATAGGCAAAGACTCAAACAGGAAGCACCCGCCCTCAGAACCATCCAGTGCTGGTCGGACCAATCAGATTCTATGCTACAGGACTGTTTTGATCACGCGGACTGGGAGATGTTCCGGTCGGCCTCTGATGACGACATCGAGGTTTACGCTGATAGCGTAACGTGTTTCATCAGGAAGTGCGTAGAAGACGTTGTTCCGACCAAAACAATTTGGCTGTACCCTAACCAGAAGCCGTGGCTAAATGGGGATGTTCGCGTGCCACTCAATGCGCGGACCTTCACTTTTAACTCCGGTAATGCGGAGGAGCATAAACAAGCAAGTTATGCCCTCCGGAAAACCATCAGAGCAGCAAAACGGCAGTACAGGGACAAGATTGAAGGACAGTTCAACACCACCGACTCCAGAAGCATGTGGCGGTGAATTAACACCATCACGGACTATAAAGGGAACACAAACTCCACCGTGAACACCGCTGCCTCTCTCCCGGACGAGCTCAACACCTTCTATGCTCGCTTTGAGGGAACTAACACCGCCCTCGCTGAGAGAGAGCTCGCGGCTGAAGATACAGAGGTTAGTGCACTCTCCGTATCTTTAGCGGATGTAACCCGATCCTTCCGGCGGTGAACGTCCGTAAAGCCGCGGGTCCAGACGGCATTCTCGGCCGTGTGATCAAAGTGTGCGCGCACCAACTGGCTGGAGTTTTCACGGACATTTTTAACCTGTCCCTCTCCCTGTCTGTGGTCCCCACATGCTTTAAAACGTCCACTATTGTTCCTGTACCTAAGCAGTCAAAAACCACCTGCTTAAACGACTGGCGTCCTGTTGCTCTGACCCCCATCATCAGCAAATGCTTTGAGAGACTAGTCAGAAACCACATCTGCTCTGTTCTCCCCCCCTCACTGGACCCACTGCAGTTTGCATACCGCACAAACCGCTCCACTGATGATGCCATTTCATCCACTATACACACTGCTCTCTCCCACCTGGAAAAGAGGAACACATATGTGAGAATGCTGTTTGTGGACTACAGCTCAGCATTCAACACCATTATGCCCTCCATACTTGACATTAAACTCCGGGCTCTAGGCTTAAACAGCCTGTTATTCAGCTGGATCCTGGACTTCCTGTCAAACAGACGCCAGGTGGTCAGAATGGGCAGTAACATCTCCTCATCACTGACTCTCAACACTGGAGCCCCTCAGGGCTGCGTTCTCAGCCCACTCCTGTACTCCCTGTACACACATGACTGTGTGGCAACCCACAGCTCCAACACCATCATCAAGTTTGCTGACGATACGACGGTGGTAGGTCTAATCACTGACAATGATGAAACTGCCTACAGAGAGGAGGTGCACACTCTGACACGGTGGTGTCAGGAGCACAACCTCTCCCTCAACGTCAGCAAGACCAAGGAGCTGGTGGTCGACTTCAGGAGGAATGAGAGAGAACACCGCCCCATCACCATCGATGGAGCACCGGTGGAGAGAGTCAGCAGCTTCAAGTTCCTCCGTGTCCACATCACAGAGGAACTCTCATGGTCCGTCCACACCGAGGCCGTTGTGAAGAAGGCTCATCAGCGCCTTTTCTTCCTGCGACGGCTGAGGAGGTTTGGAATGAACCGCCACATCCTCACACGCTTCTACACCTGCACCATAGAGAGCCTGCTGACTGGCTGCATCACCACCTGGTACGGCAACAGTACCGCCCGCAACCGCAAGGCCCTGCAAAGGGTAGTGCGCAGGGCCAGCTGCATCATCGGAGGTGAGCTTCCCTCCCTCCAGGACATTTACGCCAGGTGGTGTGTGAAGAGAGCTCAGAGGATCTAGCCACCCGAACCATGGGCTGCTCTCACTGCTCCCATCAGGCAGGCGGTACCGTAGCATCAGAACACGCACCAGCCGACTCCAGAACAGCTTCTTCCCACAAGCAATTAGACTACTTAACTCCTGATCCATCAGGATCATAACACACACTGGACGGAATATCACTCAGCACAACCCACTGTAGATACACACACATTATATACACATTTATTTATCATACAGCATCTATTGCACTTTGGATTTCAATTTTTCAATCTGTGAATAATATTTTATACTATACATTGTATATTATTATTATTATTAGGGGTTCAAGCATGAAATGCTGAAACCCTATTGTAATTGTAAGGTTTCGTAAAACGCATCGTGCAGGCCAAACCGTAAGGCCTAGAGACATGAAACCTGGCCAGATGGTAGGCCTCAGTTTGGGGACAACCTATCAGAGTATGACCCCGAATGGCCCATAGGTGGCGCTACAGCAACCAAAAGTTCAAAATTGCTCATAACTTTAGACTGTTTGTCCCAGGATCAAGTGTCTTATATCGTTGGAATCCTTGGCTCAAGGCGGACAACATGGCTATCTCAGATTTTGATTTAGGCAGGGAACATTTTCTGCTATGTCGAATTTTGTCCAAAACCTACTTTTGCGAACTAGTCCCTGGTTTTTTGCCCGATCGGAACCAAACCAGTCTAGGACAATTCTCTGGACTCTCTAGATCAATAATTATCGAAAAAAAGTTGAACTTTTGCATTTGGGTGGCTGTAACAGGGTCATTTAGAAAAGAGGTGTGGCAAAATACACTAAAAAGCCTATAAATCCCAAATGAAATCTCAGAACTCCACCAAAATTGATGAGCATATGTGTCAGAACATGGTGAGGAAGCATGCAGAGTTTCATGGAGATCGGACCATAGGTGGCGCTATAACTGGCAAAAAGCCTTCATTCTTATTAGGGGTTCAAGCATGAAATGCTGAAACCCTATTGTAATTGTAAGGTTTCGTAAAACGCATCGTGCAGGCCAAACCGTAAGGCCTAGAGACATGAAACCTGGCCAGATGGTAGGCCTCAGTTTGGGGACAACCTATCAGAGTATGACCCCGAATGGCCCATAGGTGGCGCTACAGCAACCAAAAGTTCAAAATTGCTCATAACTTTAGACTGTTTGTCCCAGGATCAAGTGTCTTATATCGTTGGAATCCTTGGCTCAAGGCGGACAACATGGCTATCTCAGATTTTGATTTAGGCAGGGAACATTTTCTGCTATGTCGAATTTTGTCCAAAACCTACTTTTGCGAACTAGTCCCTGGTTTTTTGCCCGATCGGAACCAAACCAGTCTAGGACAATTCTCTGGACTCTCTAGATCAATAATTATCGAAAAAAAGTTGAACTTTTGCATTTGGGTGGCTGTAACAGGGTCATTTAGAAAAGAGGTGTGGCAAAATACACTAAAAAGCCTATAAATCCCAAATGAAATCTCAGAACTCCACCAAAATTGATGAGCATATGTGTCAGAACATGGTGAGGAAGCATGCAGAGTTTCATGGAGATCGGACCATAGGTGGCGCTATAACTGGCAAAAAGCCTTCATTCTTATTAGGGGTTCAAGCATGAAATGCTGAAACCCTATTGTAATTGTAAGGTTTCGTAAAACGCATCGTGCAGGCCAAACCGTAAGGCCTAGAGACATGAAACCTGGCCAGATGGTAGGCCTCAGTTTGGGGACAACCTATCAGAGTATGACCCCGAATGGCCCATAGGTGGCGCTACAGCAACCAAAAGTTCAAAATTGCTCATAACTCTTAGACTGTTTGTCCCAGGATCAAGTGTCTTATATCGTTGGAATCCTTGGCTCAAGGCGGACAAAATGGCTATCTCAGATTTTGATTTAGGCAGGGAACATTTTCTGCTATGTCGAATTTTGTCCAAAACCTACTTTTGCGAACTAGTCCCTGGTTTTTTGCCCGATCGGAACCAAACCAGTCTAGGACAATTCTCTGGACTCTCTAGATCAATAATTATCGAAAAAAAGTTGAACTTTTGCATTTGGGTGGCTGTAACAGGGTCATTTAGAAAAGAGGTGTGGCAAAATACACTAAAAAGCCTATAAATCCCAAATGAAATCTCAGAACTCCACCAAAATTGATGAGCATATGTGTCAGAACATGGTGAGGAAGCATGCAGAGTTTCATGGAGATCGGACCATAGGTGGCGCTATAACTGGCAAAAAGCCTTCATTCTTATTAGGGGTTCAAGCATGAAATGCTGAAACCCTATTGTAATTGTAAGGTTTCGTAAAACGCATCGTGCAGGCCAAACCGTAAGGCCTAGAGACATGAAACCTGGCCAGATGGTAGGCCTCAGTTTGGGGACAACCTATCAGAGTATGACCCCGAATGGCCCATAGGTGGCGCTACAGCAACCAAAAGTTCAAAATTGCTCATAACTCTTAGACTGTTTGTCCCAGGATCAAGTGTCTTATATCGTTGGAATCCTTGGCTCAAGGCGGACAAAATGGCTATCTCAGATTTTGATTTAGGCAGGGAACATTTTCTGCTATGTCGAATTTTGTCCAAAACCTACTTTTGCGAACTAGTCCCTGGTTTTTTGCCCGATCGGAACCAAACCAGTCTAGGACAATTCTCTGGACTCTCTAGATCAATAATTATCGAAAAAAAGTTGAACTTTTGCATTTGGGTGGCTGTAACAGGGTCATTTAGAAAAGAGGTGTGGCAAAATACACTAAAAAGCCTATAAATCCCAAATGAAATCTCAGAACTCCACCAAAATTGATGAGCATATGTGTCAGAACATGGTGAGGAAGCATGCAGAGTTTCATGGAGATCGGACCATAGGTGGCGCTATAACTGGCAAAAAGCCTTCATTCTTATTAGGGGTTCAAGCATGAAATGCTGAAACCCTATTGTAATTGTAAGGTTTCGTAAAACGCATCGTGCAGGCCAAACCGTAAGGCCTAGAGACATGAAACCTGGCCAGATGGTAGGCCTCAGTTTGGGGACAACCTATCAGAGTATGACCCCGAATGGCCCATAGGTGGCGCTACAGCAACCAAAAGTTCAAAATTGCTCATAACTCTTAGACTGTTTGTCCCAGGATCAAGTGTCTTATATCGTTGGAATCCTTGGCTCAAGGCGGACAAAATGGCTATCTCAGATTTTGATTTAGGCAGGGAACATTTTCTGCTATGTCGAATTTTGTCCAAAACCTACTTTTGCGAACTAGTCCCTGGTTTTTTGCCCGATCGGAACCAAACCAGTCTAGGACAATTCTCTGGACTCTCTAGATCAATAATTATCGAAAAAAAGTTGAACTTTTGCATTTGGGTGGCTGTAACAGGGTCATTTAGAAAAGAGGTGTGGCAAAATACACTAAAAAGCCTATAAATCCCAAATGAAATCTCAGAACTCCACCAAAATTGATGAGCATATGTGTCAGAACATGGTGAGGAAGCATGCAGAGTTTCATGGAGATCGGACCATAGGTGGCGCTATAACTGGCAAAAAGCCTTCATTCTTATTAGGGGTTCAAGCATGAAATGCTGAAACCCTATTGTAATTGTAAGGTTTCGTAAAACGCATCGTGCAGGCCAAACCGTAAGGCCTAGAGACATGAAACCTGGCCAGATGGTAGGCCTCAGTTTGGGGACAACCTATCAGAGTATGACCCCGAATGGCCCATAGGTGGCGCTACAGCAACCAAAAGTTCAAAATTGCTCATAACTTTAGACTGTTTGTCCCAGGATCAAGTGTCTTATATCGTTGGAATCCTTGGCTCAAGGCGGACAACATGGCTATCTCAGATTTTGATTTAGGCAGGGAACATTTTCTGCTATGTCGAATTTTGTCCAAAACCTACTTTTGCGAACTAGTCCCTGGTTTTTTGCCCGATCGGAACCAAACCAGTCTAGGACAATTCTCTGGACTCTCTAGATCAATAATTATCGAAAAAAAGTTGAACTTTTGCATTTGGGTGGCTGTAACAGGGTCATTTAGAAAAGAGGTGTGGCAAAATACACTAAAAAGCCTATAAATCCCAAATGAAATCTCAGAACTCCACCAAAATTGATGAGCATATGTGTCAGAACATGGTGAGGAAGCATGCAGAGTTTCATGGAGATCGGACCATAGGTGGCGCTATAACTGGCAAAAAGCCTTCATTCTTATTAGGGGTTCAAGCATGAAATGCTGAAACCCTATTGTAATTGTAAGGTTTCGTAAAACGCATCGTGCAGGCCAAACCGTAAGGCCTAGAGACATGAAACCTGGCCAGATGGTAGGCCTCAGTTTGGGGACAACCTATCAGAGTATGACCCCGAATGGCCCATAGGTGGCGCTACAGCAACCAAAAGTTCAAAATTGCTCATAACTTTAGACTGTTTGTCCCAGGATCAAGTGTCTTATATCGTTGGAATCCTTGGCTCAAGGCGGACAACATGGCTATCTCAGATTTTGATTTAGGCAGGGAACATTTTCTGCTATGTCGAATTTTGTCCAAAACCTACTTTTGCGAACTAGTCCCTGGTTTTTTGCCCGATCGGAACCAAACCAGTCTAGGACAATTCTCTGGACTCTCTAGATCAATAATTATCGAAAAAAAGTTGAACTTTTGCATTTGGGTGGCTGTAACAGGGTCATTTAGAAAAGAGGTGTGGCAAAATACACTAAAAAGCCTATAAATCCCAAATGAAATCTCAGAACTCCACCAAAATTGATGAGCATATGTGTCAGAACATGGTGAGGAAGCATGCAGAGTTTCATGGAGATCGGACCATAGGTGGCGCTATAACTGGCAAAAAGCCTTCATTCTTATTAGGGGTTCAAGCATGAAATGCTGAAACCCTATTGTAATTGTAAGGTTTCGTAAAACGCATCGTGCAGGCCAAACCGTAAGGCCTAGAGACATGAAACCTGGCCAGATGGTAGGCCTCAGTTTGGGGACAACCTATCAGAGTATGACCCCGAATGGCCCATAGGTGGCGCTACAGCAACCAAAAGTTCAAAATTGCTCATAACTTTAGACTGTTTGTCCCAGGATCAAGTGTCTTATATCGTTGGAATCCTTGGCTCAAGGCGGACAACATGGCTATCTCAGATTTTGATTTAGGCAGGGAACATTTTCTGCTATGTCGAATTTTGTCCAAAACCTACTTTTGCGAACTAGTCCCTGGTTTTTTGCCCGATCGGAACCAAACCAGTCTAGGACAATTCTCTGGACTCTCTAGATCAATAATTATCGAAAAAAAGTTGAACTTTTGCATTTGGGTGGCTGTAACAGGGTCATTTAGAAAAGAGGTGTGGCAAAATACACTAAAAAGCCTATAAATCCCAAATGAAATCTCAGAACTCCACCAAAATTGATGAGCATATGTGTCAGAACATGGTGAGGAAGCATGCAGAGTTTCATGGAGATCGGACCATAGGTGGCGCTATAACTGGCAAAAAGCCTTCATTCTTATTAGGGGTTCAAGCATGAAATGCTGAAACCCTATTGTAATTGTAAGGTTTCGTAAAACGCATCGTGCAGGCCAAACCGTAAGGCCTAGAGACATGAAACCTGGCCAGATGGTAGGCCTCAGTTTGGGGACAACCTATCAGAGTATGACCCCGAATGGCCCATAGGTGGCGCTACAGCAACCAAAAGTTCAAAATTGCTCATAACTTTAGACTGTTTGTCCCAGGATCAAGTGTCTTATATCGTTGGAATCCTTGGCTCAAGGCGGACAACATGGCTATCTCAGATTTTGATTTAGGCAGGGAACATTTTCTGCTATGTCGAATTTTGTCCAAAACCTACTTTTGCGAACTAGTCCCTGGTTTTTTGCCCGATCGGAACCAAACCAGTCTAGGACAATTCTCTGGACTCTCTAGATCAATAATTATCGAAAAAAAGTTGAACTTTTGCATTTGGGTGGCTGTAACAGGGTCATTTAGAAAAGAGGTGTGGCAAAATACACTAAAAAGCCTATAAATCCCAAATGAAATCTCAGAACTCCACCAAAATTGATGAGCATATGTGTCAGAACATGGTGAGGAAGCATGCAGAGTTTCATGGAGATCGGACCATAGGTGGCGCTATAACTGGCAAAAAGCCTTCATTCTTATTAGGGGTTCAAGCATGAAATGCTGAAACCCTATTGTAATTGTAAGGTTTCGTAAAACGCATCGTGCAGGCCAAACCGTAAGGCCTAGAGACATGAAACCTGGCCAGATGGTAGGCCTCAGTTTGGGGACAACCTATCAGAGTATGACCCCGAATGGCCCATAGGTGGCGCTACAGCAACCAAAAGTTCAAAATTGCTCATAACTTTAGACTGTTTGTCCCAGGATCAAGTGTCTTATATCGTTGGAATCCTTGGCTCAAGGCGGACAACATGGCTATCTCAGATTTTGATTTAGGCAGGGAACATTTTCTGCTATGTCGAATTTTGTCCAAAACCTACTTTTGCGAACTAGTCCCTGGTTTTTTGCCCGATCGGAACCAAACCAGTCTAGGACAATTCTCTGGACTCTCTAGATCAATAATTATCGAAAAAAAGTTGAACTTTTGCATTTGGGTGGCTGTAACAGGGTCATTTAGAAAAGAGGTGTGGCAAAATACACTAAAAAGCCTATAAATCCCAAATGAAATCTCAGAACTCCACCAAAATTGATGAGCATATGTGTCAGAACATGGTGAGGAAGCATGCAGAGTTTCATGGAGATCGGACCATAGGTGGCGCTATAACTGGCAAAAAGCCTTCATTCTTATTAGGGGTTCAAGCATGAAATGCTGAAACCCTATTGTAATTGTAAGGTTTCGTAAAACGCATCGTGCAGGCCAAACCGTAAGGCCTAGAGACATGAAACCTGGCCAGATGGTAGGCCTCAGTTTGGGGACAACCTATCAGAGTATGACCCCGAATGGCCCATAGGTGGCGCTACAGCAACCAAAAGTTCAAAATTGCTCATAACTTTAGACTGTTTGTCCCAGGATCAAGTGTCTTATATCGTTGGAATCCTTGGCTCAAGGCGGACAACATGGCTATCTCAGATTTTGATTTAGGCAGGGAACATTTTCTGCTATGTCGAATTTTGTCCAAAACCTACTTTTGCGAACTAGTCCCTGGTTTTTTGCCCGATCGGAACCAAACCAGTCTAGGACAATTCTCTGGACTCTCTAGATCAATAATTATCGAAAAAAAGTTGAACTTTTGCATTTGGGTGGCTGTAACAGGGTCATTTAGAAAAGAGGTGTGGCAAAATACACTAAAAAGCCTATAAATCCCAAATGAAATCTCAGAACTCCACCAAAATTGATGAGCATATGTGTCAGAACATGGTGAGGAAGCATGCAGAGTTTCATGGAGATCGGACCATAGGTGGCGCTATAACTGGCAAAAAGCCTTCATTCTTATTAGGGGTTCAAGCATGAAATGCTGAAACCCTATTGTAATTGTAAGGTTTCGTAAAACGCATCGTGCAGGCCAAACCGTAAGGCCTAGAGACATGAAACCTGGCCAGATGGTAGGCCTCAGTTTGGGGACAACCTATCAGAGTATGACCCCGAATGGCCCATAGGTGGCGCTACAGCAACCAAAAGTTCAAAATTGCTCATAACTCTTAGACTGTTTGTCCCAGGATCAAGTGTCTTATATCGTTGGAATCCTTGGCTCAAGGCGGACAAAATGGCTATCTCAGATTTTGATTTAGGCAGGGAACATTTTCTGCTATGTCGAATTTTGTCCAAAACCTACTTTTGCGAACTAGTCCCTGGTTTTTTGCCCGATCGGAACCAAACCAGTCTAGGACAATTCTCTGGACTCTCTAGATCAATAATTATCGAAAAAAAGTTGAACTTTTGCATTTGGGTGGCTGTAACAGGGTCATTTAGAAAAGAGGTGTGGCAAAATACACTAAAAAGCCTATAAATCCCAAATGAAATCTCAGAACTCCACCAAAATTGATGAGCATATGTGTCAGAACATGGTGAGGAAGCATGCAGAGTTTCATGGAGATCGGACCATAGGTGGCGCTATAACTGGCAAAAAGCCTTCATTCTTATTAGGGGTTCAAGCATGAAATGCTGAAACCCTATTGTAATTGTAAGGTTTCGTAAAACGCATCGTGCAGGCCAAACCGTAAGGCCTAGAGACATGAAACCTGGCCAGATGGTAGGCCTCAGTTTGGGGACAACCTATCAGAGTATGACCCCGAATGGCCCATAGGTGGCGCTACAGCAACCAAAAGTTCAAAATTGCTCATAACTTTAGACTGTTTGTCCCAGGATCAAGTGTCTTATATCGTTGGAATCCTTGGCTCAAGGCGGACAACATGGCTATCTCAGATTTTGATTTAGGCAGGGAACATTTTCTGCTATGTCGAATTTTGTCCAAAACCTACTTTTGCGAGCTAGTCCCTGGTTTTTTGCCCGATCGGAACCAAACCAGTCTAGGACAATTCTCTGGACTCTCTAGATCAATAATTATCGAAAAAAAGTTGAACTTTTGCATTTGGGTGGCTGTAACAGGGTCATTTAGAAAAGAGGTGTGGCAAAATACACTAAAAAGCCTATAAATCCCAAATGAAATCTCAGAACTCCACCAAAATTGATGAGCATATGTGTCAGAACATGGTGAGGAAGCATGCAGAGTTTCATGGAGATCGGACCATAGGTGGCGCTATAACTGGCAAAAAGCCTTCATTCTTATTAGGGGTTCAAGCATGAAATGCTGAAACCCTATTGTAATTGTAAGGTTTCGTAAAACGCATCGTGCAGGCCAAACCGTAAGGCCTAGAGACATGAAACCTGGCCAGATGGTAGGCCTCAGTTTGGGGACAACCTATCAGAGTATGACCCCGAATGGCCCATAGGTGGCGCTACAGCAACCAAAAGTTCAAAATTGCTCATAACTTTAGACTGTTTGTCCCAGGATCAAGTGTCTTATATCGTTGGAATCCTTGGCTCAAGGCGGACAACATGGCTATCTCAGATTTTGATTTAGGCAGGGAACATTTTCTGCTATGTCGAATTTTGTCCAAAACCTACTTTTGCGAACTAGTCCCTGGTTTTTTGCCCGATCGGAACCAAACCAGTCTAGGACAATTCTCTGGACTCTCTAGATCAATAATTATCGAAAAAAAGTTGAACTTTTGCATTTGGGTGGCTGTAACAGGGTCATTTAGAAAAGAGGTGTGGCAAAATACACTAAAAAGCCTATAAATCCCAAATGAAATCTCAGAACTCCACCAAAATTGATGAGCATATGTGTCAGAACATGGTGAGGAAGCATGCAGAGTTTCATGGAGATCGGACCATAGGTGGCGCTATAACTGGCAAAAAGCCTTCATTCTTATTAGGGGTTCAAGCATGAAATGCTGAAACCCTATTGTAATTGTAAGGTTTCGTAAAACGCATCGTGCAGGCCAAACCGTAAGGCCTAGAGACATGAAACCTGGCCAGATGGTAGGCCTCAGTTTGGGGACAACCTATCAGAGTATGACCCCGAATGGCCCATAGGTGGCGCTACAGCAACCAAAAGTTCAAAATTGCTCATAACTCTTAGACTGTTTGTCCCAGGATCAAGTGTCTTATATCGTTGGAATTCTTGGCTCAAGGCGGACAAAATGGCTATCTCAGATTTTGATTTAGGCAGGGAACATTTTCTGCTATGTCGAATTTTGTCCAAAACCTACTTTTGCGAACTAGTCCCTGGTTTTTTGCCCGATCGGAACCAAACCAGTCTAGGACAATTCTCTGGACTCTCTAGATCAATAATTATCGAAAAAAAGTTGAACTTTTGCATTTGGGTGGCTGTAACAGGGTCATTTAGAAAAGAGGTGTGGCAAAATACACTAAAAAGCCTATAAATCCCAAATGAAATCTCAGAACTCCACCAAAATTGATGAGCATATGTGTCAGAACATGGTGAGGAAGCATGCAGAGTTTCATGGAGATCGGACCATAGGTGGCGCTATAACTGGCAAAAAGCCTTCATTCTTATTAGGGGTTCAAGCATGAAATGCTGAAACCCTATTGTAATTGTAAGGTTTCGTAAAACGCATCGTGCAGGCCAAACCGTAAGGCCTAGAGACATGAAACCTGGCCAGATGGTAGGCCTCAGTTTGGGGACAACCTATCAGAGTATGACCCCGAATGGCCCATAGGTGGCGCTACAGCAACCAAAAGTTCAAAATTGCTCATAACTCTTAGACTGTTTGTCCCAGGATCAAGTGTCTTATATCGTTGGAATCCTTGGCTCAAGGCGGACAAAATGGCTATCTCAGATTTTGATTTAGGCAGGGAACATTTTCTGCTATGTCGAATTTTGTCCAAAACCTACTTTTGCGAACTAGTCCCTGGTTTTTTGCCCGATCGGAACCAAACCAGTCTAGGACAATTCTCTGGACTCTCTAGATCAATAATTATCGAAAAAAAGTTGAACTTTTGCATTTGGGTGGCTGTAACAGGGTCATTTAGAAAAGAGGTGTGGCAAAATACACTAAAAAGCCTATAAATCCCAAATGAAATCTCAGAACTCCACCAAAATTGATGAGCATATGTGTCAGAACATGGTGAGGAAGCATGCAGAGTTTCATGGAGATCGGACCATAGGTGGCGCTATAACTGGCAAAAAGCCTTCATTCTTATTAGGGGTTCAAGCATGAAATGCTGAAACCCTATTGTAATTGTAAGGTTTCGTAAAACGCATCGTGCAGGCCAAACCGTAAGGCCTAGAGACATGAAACCTGGCCAGATGGTAGGCCTCAGTTTGGGGACAACCTATCAGAGTATGACCCCGAATGGCCCATAGGTGGCGCTACAGCAACCAAAAGTTCAAAATTGCTCATAACTTTAGACTGTTTGTCCCAGGATCAAGTGTCTTATATCGTTGGAATCCTTGGCTCAAGGCGGACAACATGGCTATCTCAGATTTTGATTTAGGCAGGGAACATTTTCTGCTATGTCGAATTTTGTCCAAAACCTACTTTTGCGAACTAGTCCCTGGTTTTTTGCCCGATCGGAACCAAACCAGTCTAGGACAATTCTCTGGACTCTCTAGATCAATAATTATCGAAAAAAAGTTGAACTTTTGCATTTGGGTGGCTGTAACAGGGTCATTTAGAAAAGAGGTGTGGCAAAATACACTAAAAAGCCTATAAATCCCAAATGAAATCTCAGAACTCCACCAAAATTGATGAGCATATGTGTCAGAACATGGTGAGGAAGCATGCAGAGTTTCATGGAGATCGGACCATAGGTGGCGCTATAACTGGCAAAAAGCCTTCATTCTTATTAGGGGTTCAAGCATGAAATGCTGAAACCCTATTGTAATTGTAAGGTTTCGTAAAACGCATCGTGCAGGCCAAACCGTAAGGCCTAGAGACATGAAACCTGGCCAGATGGTAGGCCTCAGTTTGGGGACAACCTATCAGAGTATGACCCCGAATGGCCCATAGGTGGCGCTACAGCAACCAAAAGTTCAAAATTGCTCATAACTCTTAGACTGTTTGTCCCAGGATCAAGTGTCTTATATCGTTGGAATCCTTGGCTCAAGGCGGACAAAATGGCTATCTCAGATTTGCTCGCCCTTCAGGCGCCAATTTCCTATTTTTGCTGACTTCTCCTAGGTTTTTGGCCCGATTGGAACCAAACCACCGCAAGACTATTCTCTGGAGTCCGCCAATCAATAATCATCCAAAAAATTCAAAATTTCAGTTAACGGTCGATAGGGGGAACCAAAATCTTTGATGGCACCAGGGCCATTTTTACTAAAATGATTATAAATTGTGAACGGAAAGAGATTTTTTTTGCTAACCTTGGGATACATCTTCGTGAGCTCATTCTGAGATCACTTTAAAAAAATCGCAACAATTGGCCTCTAGATGGCACTATAAAACGGTTATAACTTGTGAACGGAAAGAGATATTTTCGCAAAACTTGGGACACGTGTTTATGAGCTCATTTTTAGGTCACGTGAAAAAAAATCATGACAATTGGCCACTTGGTGGCGCTATAAAATGGTTATAACTTGTGAAAGGAAACAGATATTTTCGCTAAATTTGGGACACATGTTCATAAGCTCAATTTGAGTTGACATGAAAAAAATCGTGACAATTGGCCACTTGGTGGCGCTATAACAGTGAAAAAAATCATAAAAATAGCTTTAAGGGCACCCAACCGTTAGTCTACTGAAAATTGGCATGCAGTGTCTTTGTCCAGGGTGCCATGATAGTCTATGAGAACATTGGTGTATCTCAAAAAACTCAGTATACGTCATTGGCACAATGCCTTGAAGGAGCCTTAGAAGTTTCAAGCCCGTGTTTTTGTCACAGGAGTGACCTCCTAAGAATCCTTGCCGAGTCTAACAATACCAAACATGCCAGGTTTCGCCTTATGGTTTTTGTAAGTGTCATTTAGAGCTTTAAAAATTGTGTTTATCTTCAAAGCCGTTAGTCAAATTGAGACAACAACAAAAAAACTAATGAAATTTGAAAACATAGGTAAATAGCTAAACAATAATGCCAAAATGTTAAAATTATGATAGGAACTGACAAAAAAATATATTAAATCCAATCAATTTCACCCATGGATCATTTTGATGCTCTCACATGTTTGAAACGAACAATGATGGATTGTGATGAAATTTGTTTTGAATTGGGACTGGGGCCCGCCTTGATAATCCTACTTAAGGGCCCGGTGTTGGCTCGTTCGTTACGCCACTGAATATAATTGTCTAAACTCCTTATTAAAATTACATATTTACAACAAATCTGACACATATATACAGTATGGGCACACTTTGAGTACTACTAATAAAAGTGGTGGAGATCAGGCAAGACTATAAGAAGACTCAGGCAAAAGGTGCTATAACTGTAAAAACGCTTTAAAACCATATATTTCCTATGGTAAACTGCCTGTATAGGCTGTAAATTGACATTTTCATCTATGATGGCAGTTGTTAAATGCTTGCTAAATAAAACGTAATGTCTTTTGATGCTTGTGTGCTTAAAGGCCTTAAAGGCCTTAACTGCTTGAACCCCGATAAATGCTGCTTGCAGCTTTAATTATTATTATTATTATTATTATTATAGCGTAATCTATATTGTTTAGTGTATGTTTAGTGTATATTGTTTAAAGTATATGTATATTGTAAGTATGTGTATATTGTTTAAAGCTGTGAGAACTACACTCACATTGTGTAAATTATTTATTGTTTATTGTAGTGTATACTGTGCTGTGAGTAATTGTGTGCGCATCAGATGTGTAATCTGTTGTTGCTTAAATGTTGTACATGTCATGACTACTATGTTGCTCGGAACTGCACCTAAGAATTTCACCTACTGTTGCACTTGTGCATATGTAGAGTGACAAATAAAGTGATTTTGATTTGATTTAGATTTGTCTGGCATATCGCATCTTCCTCTTCAAAATTCCTCTTCAAAAAAGGTCAGGCGAGTTTGCTGGCCAATTAAGAACAGGGATATCATGGTCCTTAAACCAGGTACTGGTTGCTTTGGCACTGTGTGCAGGTGCCAAGTCCTGTTGTAAAATTAAATCTGCATCTCCATAAAGTTGGTCAGCAGCAGGAAGCATGAAATGCTCTAAAACTTCCTGGTATACGGCTGCGTTGACCTTGGACCTCAGAAAACACAGTGGACCAACACCAGCAGATGACATGGCACCCCAAACCATCACCCATCTCCGGCGTGTTGCCTCTGATCTTTCTAATATTCCGATCTATTATGACCTCTGACCTGTAAAGTTGCCAGAATAATAATCATACGCTGTTTGTTAATTGGCCAGAGGAGAACTGGCACCCCGACTGAGCCTGGTTTCTCCCAAGGTTTATTTGTCTCCAGTAGGTCACCTGATGGGGTTTTGGTTTCCTTGCCACTGTTGCCTCTGGCTTGGCTTGCTCAGTTGGGGCCACTAAATTTTTCTTAATTTTTTCAACTAAATATCCAAATAAATCTAATTATTAAACCAAATGTACCATTTCAACTAAATTACTGATCTAATTACTGATCTAAAGCCCACACTGTCACTGTATGATAATTTAAATGAACTGATTGAAGATTGAAATTTTATTGTTTAATGTTAATTTTATTTAGTACTATTATGTTTTATTATTTTTCATAATTATTTGTATAATGTACAATGTAAAGTTAGGCTGTTTCTGAACATGTGTCCCAAGGAGAGACATGGATGAGCTATATTTGTTACAGGAATATGTATACTTATAGAACATGTTTCCACTGATGCATACAGTAGCATGCATCTGTTCCATGATGTATTGTCAACTGATTCTTTGCAAGGAAAGTGGATTGTGCAACATATGTAAGCATGATGTATACACTCTATTTTAAACATAGGACACATGTTTCTCTTCCTTCTAAGGAAGTCTCTTCCTAGTGAGATCCTCTGTTAATAGTATATAACATTCAAATTGAGTGTCCTGCCTCAGACGGGAGAGACGGGAGACGGGAGAGAGAGAGGGAGACGAGAGAGAGACATCTCTCCACATCTTTTCCTTCCCTTCGCCTCTCTATTACTCTCGATCTTTGACCAAGATGGCAGCGCGAGTACATCGCGAGGCTCAGCGTCTCTCCAGATTCTGCAATTTTGCGGTATTTTTCTAGCTCATCTCGGGTCTGTTCGTACAGAACAGCTGTGCCTTTACATCGTACACCCGTTGTGAGCTTTTGGATATTGGTTTGCGAATTTCCGACAGTTTTATAGACAATCTTCGACTCCTTCCTGAGATCGCTAGGACACCCGAGGCCATGCACTCTACCCGGCCGGGCGGAAGTGCACGCAGACGGCGGCGAGATCGTAAACAAAGGCGAGGAAAGCGCGGAGGTCTACGAGATAAGCTAAAGCTAACTCCACATCGGCTCTATTTACCCAGCATTTTCCTTTCCAATGTACGATTGCTAGTGAACAAAATGGAGGAGATTCGACTCAGCATCACACACAGTAAGAAACTTTTGAACTGTAACGTCCTAATCTTCACGGAAACCTGGTTAAACAGCGGAATACCGAACACCGCTATTGAGCTAGCGGGACGCCACACATTCCGGGCAGATAGAACATTAGATGGCTCCGGTAAGAGTAGAGGTGGTGGACTGGGCATTTACATTAACAAAGCTTGGTGCACAAACTCTGCTATTGTTGGCAGTCATTGTTCAGCTAACTTTGAGTTTCTTATGGTTAAATGTAGACCGTTTTATCTACCGCGGTAGTTCACTTCCACCATTATCACTGCAGCCTATATTCCCCCGGATGCTGATGCCAAGCTTGCTATGAAAGAACTTCACGCAGCCATCAGTAAACAACAGACTGATCACCCGGAAGCTGCGTTTATTGTTGCAGGTGACTTTAATCACTCAAACTTAAAGTCAGTGCTACCCAAGTTTCACCAGCATGTTTCCTGCCACACCAGAGGAAACAAAACCTTAGATCATGTTTACACAAACATGGCTGGAGCTTACGTTGCAACACCCCTCCCCCACATGGGACAGTCAGATCACCTCTCTTTGTTTCTCACCCCGAAATATACACCCCTCATCAACCGTGTGAAGCCATCAGTGAAGACCATCAAGTTGTGGCCTGCGGGGGCAGATTCCACACTCCAGGAAAGGTTTCTAAACACAGACTGAAGTATGTTTGCTTCTCAAGCCACCAGTGGCGCTCACACGGACATTGACTCCTACACGTCCTCTGTATTGGATCATATCAATACCACCATCTACAGTGTTACAACCCAGAAACAGATCACCACATACCCAAATCAGAAGCCTTGGATGAACAGGGAAGTGCGACTCCTGCTGAAGTCACGCAATACTGCCTTCAGATCAGGTGATGCGCAAGCCTACAGCACATCCAGAGCAAACCTGAAGAGGGGCATAAAAAAGGCCAAGCAAGCTAAAGATACAAGCTAAAGATAGCGGGACACTTTTCCAACTCTGACCCTCGACGCATGTGGCAGGGCATTCAGGCCATCAGTGATTACAAACCCACCCGGTCCACCCCCGCAGCCACTGATGTCAACTTCCTGAACGAGCTAAATTACTTCTATGCTTGTTTTGAAAGAGACAACAGAGAAACTGCCACCAAGCTCAAACCCTCAGCTGACCACCCACCAATCACACTCTCCTCCACAGATGTCTGCAAGGCACTGAGCCGGATCAGCGCACACAAGGCTGCTGGACCAGACAACATCCCTGGACGTGTACTCAGGGCATGTGCGGAGCAGCTCGCTGGGGTTTTTATAGACATTTTCAACCTGTCTCTTGCCCAAACAGCTGTTCCAACATGCTTTAAACGCACTTCCATTGTGCCAGTGCCGAAACACTCTAGCCCGAGGTGCCCTAATGACTACCGCCCTGTAGCACTCACACCCATCGTTATGAAGTGCTTTGAGCGGCTGGTCCTGGAACACCTAAAAGACTCTCTACCATCCACATTGGACTCACACCAGTTTGCCTACCGCAGCAATAGGAGCACAGAGGATGCAGTTTCCATGGCACTGCACTCTGTGCTCACTCATCTGGACCATAAGAATACTTATGCATGCATGCTGTTTGTTGACTTCAGCTCAGCATTCAACACTGTCATCCCAACCAAGTTAATAGCCAAACTTGGAGACCTGGGCATAAACACTTCAATGTGTAACTGGATTTTGGACTTCATAACTGACAGACCACAGAATGTTCGATCAGGATCCACCTGCTCCACGTCCATCACACTCAACACTGGTGTACCACAGGGCTGTGTGCTAAGTCCGTTTCTCTACTCCCTCTTCACCTCCGACTGCAAGCCTGTGTATGGATCTAATTCCATCGTCAAGTTTGCGGACGACACTACGGTGATTGGTCTCATCAGCAACAACGATGAGACTGCCTACAGGGAGGAGATCCAGCACCTGGCCACATGGTGCACTGATAATAACCTGCTCCTCAACACCACCAAAACGAAGGAGCTCATCGTGGACTTCAGGAAAGAGTCAAGAGGCAAACACGACACCATCCACATCAATGGAATGGCTGTTGAGCATGTCTGCAGTTTCAAGTTCCTGGGGATCCACATCTCGGCGGACATGTCGTGGACGACCAACACCTCCAGCCTGGTCAAGAAGGCTCACCAGCGCCTCTTCTTCCTGAGGACACTGAGGAACAATCAGCTCTCCTCGGCTATCCTGGTGAACTTCTATCGCTGTGCAATAGAAAGCATCCTGACCAACTGTGTTGCAGTATGGTATGGGAGCTGCTCTGTTGCGGAGCGCAAGGCACTGCAGCGGGTGGTGAAAACTGCCCAGCGCATCACAGGGACTCCACTATCTGCCATCGAGCACATCCAGAGGAAACACTGTCTGCATCGAGCTCGCAGCATCCTCAAGGACTCCTCTCACCCAGCCCACAGACTGTTTTCTCTCCTGACCTCCGGCAGGCGTTTCAGGATCCTCCGGACCAGGACCAGCAGACTAAAGAACAGTTTTTTCCCCAGAGCTGTCTCTTTACTGAACTCGAACCCCCGTTGATCCACTCCCTCATATACTGACAACTCTCCTACCTCACATCTGCCTTCACTTTGTTATTTGCACTACCGACTGTTTATTACAGTAACAACTGGCTACTTATGCATCTTGCACTACCATATCTTAACTGGATTATGCTCATTTGCACTGCCGACTGTATTTATAGTACCACTGTTTACATTTGCATTTTGCACCGTACTTCTAACTGTAATATGCAATCACTTTCCACTGCATTTTTACACTTTCTTTCGGATAGCTCTGTCCATAATTTATTGCACTACCTTAATCCACTGGTACATTCCTCATATTAGCCTAACATATTATTAGGTATACACCTCTATCTGTAAAATTCTGTTTTAAGTAATAGCCATCTGTATATTATATTCCTAGTACATATTCACCTGTAAATTCTGTTTATAGTAATAGCCATCTGTATATTTATTCACTGTACATATTCACCTGTAAATTCAGTTCTGTTTATAGTAATAACGATCTCTCTATTTATACATATTTATATATATTCAGTACATATCCATGTCCTGCACTTACGCAACCACTGTATATCCTGCACTTGCTGCTATTGCACTTCTGGTTAGACCTAAACTGCATTTTGTTGCCTTTTACTTGTGTAATGACAATGAAGTTGAATCTAATCTAATCTAATCTCTATTAATGTGCTTGGACACAGAGCTCTGTGAACAGCCAGCCTCTTTTGCAATGACCTTTTGTGTCTTGCCCTCCTTGTGCAAGGTCTTTTGGACAACTGTCAAGTCCGCAGTCTTCCCCATGTTTGTGTAGCCTACAGAACTAGACTGAGAGACCATTTAAAGGCCTTTGCAGGTGTTTTGAGTTAATTAGCTGATTAGAGTGTGGCACCAGGTGTCTTCAATATTGAACCTTTTCACAATATTCAGATAATGAATTTGGGATTTTCCTTAGTTGTCCGTTATAATCATCAAAATTAAAAGAAATAAACATTTGAAATATATCAGAATTAGTGAAATAAATCATCTTTTTGATGATATTCTAAGTATATGACCAGCACCTGTATATAGTTCCCTACTATATTTGAATACATATTCAATTCAAAGTAGGAAAATAATCCATGGATGATCTACTGCATCTGCACAGTGTCTTGGAAATTCTCAATATCTACTAATCTGACTCCTCCACTGACGATTTGAACAACCTCCAGTGGTCAATATAATATAATGCAATACTACAGTATCTCGAGGTAATTCCTACAGTATCTCAGACTCCATTCTTGTCTGACCGGCCCCACAGATGTCTTAACGTTTTCATCCTCCAAGATGTTGCGATCTCTTTTCGGCAGGTGTAGTTCCTCGGCTCCGTTTACGTGTCGTCAGGTTGGTAAGATTTGCAATGCGACACGTGAATCCAGGAATCACGTTCGGCAACCTTGATGGCAGTGTTGGTTGTCAGGATGATCTCATATGGCCCCAACGACCTTGGACAGTTCCACGCCTTCCTCCGGAAGTCTCTGACTCAGATCCACTGTCCTGCAAAGCAGCTTTCACCTGCGATTGGAGAGATTTGATAGTTTTAGATAAAGACATCACATACTTTCTTAATTGTTCATCGACTGCCACAAGGCCCTCCTGGGGAGGAAGCTCAGTTCCCACTCGCATAGGCTGACCTGTAGGAATTTCATGTGGGCTGAGGGCTGTCCTCGTCCCTTTCCATAATTTTACACAATTTGTTTTTTTCAGTCTGCTTTGTCCTTTCCACTGCACCACCACTTTATAGGGTGAGTTTTCAAATGTATTCTCAATTAAATTGCCAATTCTGTGATTACTTTATTTACAAAGTGTGTCCCATTATCACTGGACAATCTTTATGGTACCCCCCCACCTTGGGATAACAGCCGTAGCATCAGCTTTTCTTCTTGGGAAACACTCAACCCACACTCATCATGATGTGCTGAAAAAGGAAGTTCTGGTGTGGAGTGGGCAGTAAGTTTGTGGCTTACTTCGTCTTCCCACGTCATTCACTGCGCAGATGTAACAGTTCTGACAGAATTTCTCTGCCACAACTGTAAATCCGGGGGCCTCCCAGGAATTAGATCCTTCATTGCCAATTTTGGGGTGTGGTCAGCCCTGTGAGACAAGCCAGACCCACATCAAGATGTTGGGTCTGGGAACTCACCATTGGCAGGGCTCAGCCGATACTGAAAACAGCGGCCATGAGCACTCTGCCTGATTTCAAAAACGCATTCCAGCGCCAGATCGCCTCTTTTTTAACTCTAATAATCAACTAGAGATACTTAATTTGCATTAGATACAACAACTCAAGCTGCAAGAACAGTCGCTGCTGCTGCTACTCCGACAATGTACACAACAAGCTGCTTCTTTGGCTTTTCTTGATACTGTGGGTTACACCATCAACATGCCCATGAACACTGCCTACTAGCGGTCTGCATGTGTAATTGCACATTGACACGGACACCAACACGTAACTTGCGGCGTAGAGGATACGGCGTAGGTCCGAAGCAGAAGTATAAATCAGCCTTTAAGCCCCGCCCCTCTCTGGTGAGTACCGGCACTTTTTTTCCACTTCAAGCAGTGATGTTGCCTAGTAAGTGCACTCCCTTCATAAATCACTAAAAAGCCATCACCTCAATCTCACAATATTCCACTGTGATCAATGAAGCTAATCGCACAATGAATCTTTTATTTAGCCTACATTATTTCTACACTTGGTTATAAATTAACTTGTATATCGAGAGGATTTGTGAGTGCAGAACTCCACACTGGACAAGAACTCCAGAACTTGAGTTGTGAGTGCATTTTAGCTGAAACACATCTGATTGGCCATTGCATTAATCAACTGATAAGTTTGTGATTGGCTACATTGCCGCAAAACTATTAGAGAAAACTGATCCTAGACCAGCAGTTATACACACCCAGTGAAACAAATTAAATACTTGACGTAATGGTCACCTGTATCATACAGACTACTCATGGATCCATCGTTAAAATTTGCTTTACAGAGATAGAAAATTTGAAACCTCCCCTCCAGCCTTGGGTCTCATGGATGAAGTCTTTAGAGCCATGATATTCATGGTAAGCAAATGTTGGGCAAACTATTCCTTCTGCAATATTACAGTCAATTTCCTGTCAGACTTCAAAAAGAAAAAAACCAAGAAGAATCAGTGTTTACAGTGCAAGATTTGTTGGGAAAAAGCTCAACCTCAAAGACATGTTAATGGTCATAAACTAACCCAAGTGGCTGTAAAAGCTTTATCTACAAGCAAAGTGGGGTTAACAAAAACCAACCCAGGCAACACATTCAAAAAGATAAAATTTTATTTTGTTTTATTTTAACCCGATCCCTCTGCATCATCCTGGCTGAGGACGGAACCAGATCCCTCAGCATCGTCCTGGCTGAGGACAGAACCAGATCCCTCAGCATCATCCTGGCTGATGACAGAACCGGATCCCTCAGCGTCGTCCTGGCTGATGACAGAACCGGATCCCTCAGCGTCGTCCTGGCTGATGACAGAACCAGATCCCTCAGCATCATCCTGGATGGCATTGACAGAACCAGATCCCTCAGCATCGTCCTGGCTGATGACAGAACCGGATCCCTCAGCGTCATCCTGGGTGGCATTGACAGAACCGGATCCCTCAGCATCATCCTGGGTGGCATTGACAGAACCGGATCCCTCAGCGTCATCCTGGCTGATGACAGAACCGGATCCCTCAGCATCGTCCTGGCTGATGACAGAACCGGATCCCTCAGAGTCATCCTGGCTGATGACAGAACCGGATCCCTCAGCGTCGTCCTGGCTGATGACAGAACCGGATCCCTCAGAATCATCCTGGGTGGCATTGACAGAACCAGATCCCTCAGCATCATCCTGGCTGATGACAGAACCGGATCCCTCAGCATCATCCTGTGTGATGACAGAACCGGATCCCTCAGCGTCGTCCTGGCTGATGACAGAACCGGATCCCTCAGTGTCGTCCTGGCTTGCATTGACAGAACCGGATCCCTCAGAGTCATCCTGGATGGCATTGACAGAACCAGATCCCTCAGCATCGTCCTGGCTGATGACAGAACCGGATCCCTCAGCATCGTCCTGGCTGATGACAGAACCGGATCCCTCAGCGTCATCCTGGCTGATGACAGAACCGGATCCCTCAGCATCATCCTGGGTGGCATTGACAGAACCGGATCCCTCAGCGTCGTCCTGGCTGATGACAGAACCGGATCCCTCAGCGTCGTCCTGGCTGATGACAGAACCGGATCCCTCAGCGTCATCCTGGCTGATGACAGAACCGGATCCCTCAGCATCGTCCTGGCTGATGACAGAACCGGATCCCTCAGCATCGTCCTGGCTGATGACAGAACCGGATCCCTCAGCTAAAACCAAAAAGTAATAACCATGTAAATTGATTAGTATAAACTCATACTACTTCAGTACAACAACAGTATGTTAGATTAAGAAACAAGAGGCAAGGCAAGTTTATTTATGGAGCACATTTCATACACTACGGTAATTCAAAAGGGCTTTACACAGAAAAGAAAAAAAAGGAATTAAAAGGGTAAAGACAATATATATAAAACTTCTCATTTGGTAAAACACTGGTGTATAATATTTTTCACAGCTGCTTGGGTTCATAAGGTCTGCAAACCTTTTTCTTTAACAACCCTCCCAACATCACTCCAGGAGAAATCTAAGGATCCATCTTTGATTGGGGAGCTGAACACTGAAAAACACAGACGTTAAACATAAAACACAAATAATAAAACTTACGACAAGCAAAAAAAAAAGAAAATTAACTCACCATGCCACACCAATTGGTGATAAAGAACCATTAAAACAGTAACTTTAATCAAACCCATCGTATAACACAAACTGAGCCACTAAGAAAGCAAATGCCAACAAAAGTTTCAAACCAACCAAGGCTTTTAAAGCCAAACAGAACACCATTTGTACCACCTGGAAGACTCGTTAACCCATTATTGGAGCAAATCTGCTAATTAATGAGATCAATTATTAATTAATCACTCAGCATAGAAGCTGATGTTATATCCTATAGAACTATGGGTACATTTACACAACAACGATGTACTAAAAACAGCAAAGTTTTTCTTTGTGTTTTTCGCATACAGATGACAATGTAGTCAAAACAGTCCCTGTTCACATGGATCTGCCAAAACAGCTATAAAGTCTGTATTTTCTTTGTAAATAACTATGCTCCAATAGACCAAACATGAAATACACATGCACATGAGGTCACCGTTTTGTGTTTTACACAGAGACAATAACAATATCATTTTCAAAAACTTTCCCTTTGAAACTCATTTTCAAAAGTTTGCGTTTTCAGGCCCCCGGAATGCCATTGTCGTGTAAGTGAACGTCCAAATGCATAAAACAATTTCCATTTTTAGTTAAAAGCGATGTCATGTAAATGCCCCTCAATGTTAACCTCTTGTGATTCATTGACCCAACAACACACAGACATACTGTATTATTCCACATAAACTGGTGAAAAGGCACAGAATAAAGAGGACAGAATATATACAGGTGCTGGTCATATAATTAGAATATCATCAAAAAGTTGATTTATTTCACTAATTCCATTCAAAAAGTGAAATATTATTATTATAGAGTTGTATATTATATTCATTCATTACACACAGACTGATACATTTCAAATGTTTATTTCTTTTCATTTTGATGATTATAACTGACAACTAAGGAAAATCCCAAATTCAGTAACTCAGAAAATTAAAATATTACTTAAGACCAATTCAAAGAAAGGATTTTTAGAAATCTTGGCCAACTGAAAAGTATGAACCTGAAAAGTATGAGCATGTACAGCACTCAATACTTAGTTGGGGCTCCTTTTGCCTGAATTACTGCAGCAATGCGGCGTGGCATGGAGTCGATCAGTCTGTGGCACTGCTCAGGTGTTATGAGAGCCCAGGTTGCTCTGATAGTGGCCTTCAGCTCTTCTGCATTGTTGGGTCTGGCATATCGCATCTTCCTCTTCAAAAAAGGTCAGCCGAGTTTGCTGGCCAATTAAGAACAGGGATACCATGGTCCTTAAACCAGGCACTGGTTGCTTTGGCACTGTGTGCAGGTGCCAAGTCCTGTTGGAAAATGAAATCTGCATCTCCATAAAGTTGGTCAGCAGCAGGAAGCATGAAATGCTCTTAAACTTCCTGGTATACGGCTGCGTTGACCTTGGACCTCAGAAAACACAGTGGACCAACACCAGCAGATGACATGGCACCCCAAACCATCACCCATCTCCGGCGTGTTGCCTCTGATCTTTCTAATATTCCGATCTATTATGACCTCTGACCTGTAAAGTTGCCAGAATAATAATCATACGCTGTTTGTTAATTGGCCAGAGGAGAACTGGCACCCCGACTGAGCCTGGTTTCTCCCAAGGTTTATTTTTCTCCAGTAGGTCACCTGATGGGGTTTTGGTTTCCTTGTCACTGTTGCCTCTGGCTTGGCTTGCTCAGTTGGGGCCACTAAATTTTTCTTAATTTTTTCAACTAAATATCCAAATAAATCTAATTATTAAACCAAATTTACCATTTCAACTAAATTACTGATCTAATTACTGATCTAAAGCCCACACTGTCACTGTATGATAATTGAAATGAACTGATTGAAGATTGAAATTTTATTGTTTAATGTTAATTTTATTTAGTACTATTATGTTTTATTATTTTTCATAATTATTTGTATAATGTACAATGTAAAGTTAGGCTGTTTCTGAACATGTGTCCCAAGGAGAGACATGGATGAGCTATATTTGTTACAGGAATATGTATACTTATAGAACATGTTTCCACTGATGCATACAGTAGCATGCATCTGTTCCATGATGTATTGTCAACTGATTCTTTGCAAGGAAAGTGGATTGTGCAACATATGTAAGCATGATGTATACACTCTATTTTAAACATAGGACACATGTTTCTCTTCCTTCTAAGGAAGTCTCTTCCTAGTGAGATCCTCTGTTAATAGTATATAACATTCAAATTGAGTGTCCTGCCTCAGACGGGAGAGACGGGAGACGGGAGAGAGAGAGGGAGACGAGAGAGAGAGACGGGAGAGGGACAAGGGAGGATGGAGAAGGGAGAGGGAGAGAAATGGAGGAATGGAGAAACATACAGCAGGCATGAGACAATAACTTTTCAATGTCTCTACTATGTCTGACATATAAAAATAATAAATAAGAGATCTCTTGGCAAACTACTGGTATCCGGTCCTGTGATTCAATCATAACGGGGACAAAGCTGAATTTTCAGATCAACAGTTGGCGTCACGAACAGGATCTGCATTTCAGACATTTGTCTCAATCAATTCATCAGGTAAGTAATTTTCTTTTTCTTAAAGATTATAAGTCTGTCTGGTGATATATATGATATATATACTGTTGAGACAGTGACTGAAACTGCTAAAAAGAACTGTGTTATTTTGACATACCAGTTGTGTTGCCAATAAATGTGTGTCAGATATAGTTACATTTTAAGTAATTTAATTTGATGTGATTTGCTTGAGTTATTCTGATCAGTGGACCTCCAAAATATTGAATGAAGCTGGGATAAAAGTGGATCTTTGGTAAAAGAAGACCATTTAGTCAAATTTTCAGGATAAGCCATTAGGCGATTTAGCATGGAATAAAGCGGTTTAAAGTGGCGGATCTGGATTCGAAAAGGCGAATCCTGTAAATAAGAATCCTAAAACGTTTAAAACACGCTGGAGTAGCTAAAATTGCTGACATTCTTATTTTGACAGTGAAGCTGTTCAGTATTTGGGGAGGAGACTGATCTGAGTTCAACTGAAAAGAAAAATGAAAAGAAAAATTATTTGAGTTAAACTGAATTTTAAAGTGAAATACAATTGAAAATATACGAGTTCTTTTTCCTTTCCTCGAGTTTCTCAAGTGTTCAGAAGCGAGAGCAGCCCCTCCCTTTGGAATTCACCCTATACCCTCCTCACACACACACACACACACACACACACACACACACACACACACACACACACACACAAACACTTATAAATAGATAGCCTGCTATTTCTCTAGTTCACATAGAGAAACATATACTAATGATTAGCAAAATGGCTGCAAACAAAGAATGCACCTGCAAGATACATTTCTAGATGAGATCAAATGACAGAAATGTATGGTGTTTATATATATATATATATATATATATATATATATATATATATATATATATATATATATATATATATATATATATAAAAGAAGAAAAAAAAGGAAAAAGAGGTAAGACAAATATAAACAAAGATACAATCAAAAAATTGTAGAATGAAACTATGTTAAAAGTTTATGAAAATGCAGTCCTGGGGCATTCTGGACTTTGCCTCAGTGGTTTCTCTCTCATTCAAAGACAGCTGAATGCTATTTGAGCCTGTGCTATGAGTGATACGTTATTTATAGTAAAGCACAGTGTTTCAGTTGGAAATCATAGACACAGAGATGTTAAAGAAATGATACTAGGCAATTGGTAATTGGTAAAGATCAACACTGATGACATCACTGTTTTCTCTGGAATGGCTATACGGCTGAATACAATTATGTTGCATTATTTTGCTGTTTAACACTGTAAAGTTACTTTGAAACCATCTGCATTGTTAAAAGCGCTATATAAATAAAGTTGACATGACTTGACTGACTGTGGAAACTTTACACTGGACCTCAAGCAACGTGGATTGTGTGCTCTCCTCTCTTCCTCCAGGCTCTGGGACCCTGATTTCCAAAGGAAATGCAAAATTGACTTTCATCAGAGAACATAACTTTGGACCACTCAGCAGCAGTCCAGTCCTTTTTGTCTTTAGCCCAGGCAAGACGCTTCTGATGCTGTCTGTTGTTCAAGAGTGGCTTGACACAAGGAATGCGACAGCTGAAACCCATGTCTTGCATACGTCTGTGTGTAGTGGTTCTTGAAGCACTGACTCCAGCTCCAGTCCACTCTTTGTGAATCTCCCCCACATTTTTGAATGGGTTTTGTTTCACAATCCTCTCCAGGGTGCGGTTATCCCTATTGCTTGTACACTTTTTTCTACCATATCTTTTCCTTCCCTTCGCCTCTCTATTACTCTCGATCTTTGACCAAGATGGCGGCGCGAGTACATCACGAGGCTCAGCGTCTCTCCAGATTCTGCAATTTTGCAGTATTTTTCTTGCTCATCTCGGGTCTGTTCGTACAGAACAGCTGTGCCTTTACATCGTACACCCGTTGTGAGCTTTTGGATATTGGTTTGCGAATTTCCGACAGTTTTATAGACAAACTTCGACTCCTTCCTGAGATCGCTAGGACACCCGAGGCCATGCACTCTACCCGGCCGGGCGGAAGTGGACGCAGACGGCGGCGAGATCGTAAACAAAGGCGTGGAAAGCGCGGAGGTCTACGAGCTAAGCTAAAGCTAACTCCACATCGGCTCTCTTTACCCAGCATTTTCCTTTCCAATGTACGATCGCTAGTGAACAAAATGGAGGAGATTCGACTCAGCATCACACACAGTAAGAAACTTACACAAGCTTACGTTGCAACACCCCTCCCCCACCTGGGACAGTCAGATCACCTTTCTTTGTTTCTCACCCCGAAATATGCACCCCTCATCAACCGTGTGAGCCATCAGTGAAGACCATCAAGGTGTGGCCTGCGGGGGCAGATTCCACACTCCAGGAAAGGTTTCTAAACACAGACTGGAGTATGTTTGCTTCTCAAGCCACCAGTGGCGCTCACACGGACATTGGCTCCTACACGTCCTCTGTATTGGATCATATCAATACCACCGTGTTACAACCCAGAAACAGATCACCACATACCCAAATCAGAAGCCTTGGATGAACAGGGAAGTGCGACTCCTGCTAAAGTCACGCAATACTGCCTTCAGATCAGGTGATGCACAAGCCTGCAGCACATCCAGAGCAAACCTGAAGAGGGGCATAAAAAAGGCCAAGCACTGCTACAAGCTAAAGATAGAGGGACACTTTTCCAACTCTGACCCTCGACGCATGTGGCAGGGCATTCAGGCCATCAGTGATTACAAACCCACCCGGTCCACCCCCGCAGCCACTGATGTCAACTTCCTGAACGAGCTAAATTACTTCTATGCTCGTTTTGAAAGAGACAACAGAGAAACTGCCACCAAGCTCAAACCCTCAGCTGACCACCCACCAATCACACTCTCCTCCACAGATGTCTGCAAGGCACTGAGCCGGATCAGCGCACACAAGGCTGCTGGACCAGACAACATCCCTGGACGTGTTCTCAGGGCATGTGCGGAGCAGCTCGCTGGGGTTTTTACAGACATTTTCAACCTGTCTCTTGCCCAAACAGCTGTTCCAACATGCTTTAAACGCACTTCCATTGTGCCAGTGCCGAAACACTCTAGCCCGTGGTGCCCTAATGACTACCGCCCTGTAGCACTCACACCCATCGTTATGAAGTGCTTTGAGCGGCTGGTCCTGGAACACCTAAAAGACTCTCTACCATCCACATTGGACTCACACCAGTTTGCCTACCGCAGCAATAGGAGCACAGAGGATGCAGTGTCCATGGCACTGCACTCTGTGCTCACCCATCTGGACCATAAGAACACTTATGCACGCATGCTGTTTGTTGACTTCAGCTCAGCATTCAACACTGTCATCCCAACCAAGTTAATAGCCAAACTTGGAGACCTGGGCATCAACACTTCAATGTGTAACTGGATTTTGGACTTCCTAACTGACAGACCACAGAATGTTCGATCAGGATCCACCTGGTCCACGTCCATCACACTCAACACTGTTGTACCACAGGGCTGTGTGCTAAGTCCGTTTCTCTACTCCCTCTTCACCTCCGACTGCAAGCCTGTGTATGGATCTAATTCCATCGTCAAGTTTGTGGACGACACTACGGTGATTGGTCTCATCAGCAACAACGATGAGACTGCCTACAGGGAGGAGATCCAGCACCTGGCCACATGGTGCACTGATAATAACCTGCTCCTCAACACCGCCAAAACGAAGGAGCTCATCGTGGACTTCAGGAAAGAGTCAAGAGGCACACACGACACCATCCACATCAATGGAATGGCTGTTGAGCGTGTCTCCAGTTTCAAGTTCCTGGGGATCCACATCTCGGCGGACATGTCGTGGACGACCAACACCTCCAGCCTGGTCAAGAAGGCTCACCAGCGCCTCTTCTTCCTGAGGATACTGAGGAAGAATCAGCTCTCCTTGGCTATCCTGGTGAACTTCTATCGCTGTGCAATAGAAAGCATCCTGACCAACTGTGTTGCAGTATGGTATGGGAGCTGCTCTGTTGCGGAGCGCAAGGCACTGCAGCGGGTGGTGAAAACTGCCCAGCGCATCACAGGGACTCCACTACCTGCCATCGAGCACATCCAGAGGAAACGCTGTCTGCATCGAGCTCGCAGCATCCTCAAGGACTCCTCTCACCCAGCCCACAGACTGTTTTCTCTCCTGCCCTCCGGCAGGCGTTTCAGGATCCTCCGGACCAGGACCAGCAGACTAAAGAACAGTTTTTTCCCCAGAGCTGTCTCTTTACTGAACTCGAACCCCCGTTGATCCACTCCCTCATATACTGACAACTCTCCTACCTCACTGTCACGTTCGGCATGAGGAAAAGGGACGAGGACTCAAGTTCAGGAGAAAATGGGTGTTTAATAACTACAAAATAAAAATAAACACAAAACCAAGCCCACAATGGGGAAAACCAAACATAACAAAGACAGATTACCAGGGTCAGGAACAGGGAGCCAGAGAACAGGAAAACATACCAAACACTAAAGATGACGATCAAGCACTAGACTGTGGAAACACCAAGAATATAAAGGGTGACAAATCAGGCAGGTAATGGGAAAACAGCAGGTGTGTCCAATTAACCAATAATCGGATAACAAGGGGTGGGGTCAAGACAGATGACAGGCACACACAGGACACAGAAATAAACCAAAACACCATGTGCTACACAGGACAAGACAGACATGTGACACTACCCCCTCTCCAAGGAGCGGCTTCCAGACGCTCCATCAGAAACCAAAGAGGGACAGACCAGGGCGGGACGGGAGGGACAGACCAGGGCGGGACGGGAGGGACAGACCAGGGCGGGACGGGAGGGACAGACCCGGGCGGGACTGGAGGGACAGACCAAGGCGGGACAGGAGGGACAGACCAAGGCGGGACAGGAGGGACAGACCAAGGCGGGACTGGAGGGACAGACCAGGGCGGGACTGGAGGGACAGACCAGGGCGGGACAGACCAGGGCGGGACAGGGGAAACAGACCAGGGCGGGACGGGGGAAACAGACCAGGAAGGGAAGGGGGCAACAAAAAGTTCATACGGCCAGGGCGGCCCACTGAGTTCAGGTGGCCAGGGCAGCCAGCAGGGTTCGGGAGGCCAGCGGAGTTCAGGCGGCCAGGGCGGCCCGCGGAGTTCAGGCGGCCAGCGGAGTTCAGGCGGCCAGGGCGGCCCGTGGAGTTCAGGCGGCCAGGGCGGCCCGCGGAGATCAGGCAGCCACGGCACTGGAACAGACACCACCGGCTCAGGCACTGGAACAGACACCACCGGCTCTGGCTCAGGAACAGACACCACCGGCTCAGAAACAGACACAGACTCAGGAACCGACACTGGCTCACGCTCAGGAACAGGCACTGGCTCTGGCTCCGGCTCAGGAACAGACACTGGCTCCGGCTCAGGAACAGACACTGGCTCCGGCTCAGGAACAGACACTGGCTCCGGCTCAGGAACAGACGACACTGGCTCCGGCTCTGGAACAGACGACACTGGCTCCGGCTCTGGAACAGACACCACTGGCTCAGGAACAGGAACAGACACCACCGGCTCAGGCTCTGGAACTGGCACCACCGGCTCAGGCACTGGAACTGGCACCACCAGCCTCTTTTGCAATGACCTTTTTTGTTTTGCCCTCCTTGTGCAAGGTCTTTTGGACAACTGTCAAGTCCGCAGTCTTCCCCATGTTTGTGTAGCCTACAGAACTAGACTGAGAGACCATTTAAAGGCCTTTGCAGGTGTTTTGAGTTAATTAGCTGATTAGAGTGTGGCACCAGGTGTCTTCAATATTGAACCTTTTCACAATATTCTAATTTTCTGAGATAATGAATTTGGGATTTTCCTTAGTTGTCCGTTATAATCATCAAAATTAAAAGAAATAAACATTTGAAATATATCAGTCTGTGTGTAATGAATGAATATAATATACACGTTTCACTTTTTGAATGGAATTAGTTAAATAAATCCACTTTTTGATGATATTGTAAGTATATGACCTTGATGGCAGTGTTGGTTGTCAGGATGATCTCATATGGCCCCAACCACCTTGGACAGTTCCACACCTTCCTCCGGAAGTCTCTGACTCAGATCCACTGTCCTGCAAAGCAGCTTTCACCTGCGATTGGAGAGATTTGATAGTTTTAGATAAAGACATCACATACTTTCTTAATTGTTCATCGACCGCCACAAGGCCCTCCTGGGGAGGAGACTCAATTCCCACTCGCATAAGCTGACCTGTAGGAATTTCATGTGGCCTGGTCCCTTTCCATAATTTTACACAATCTGTTTTTTTACAGTCTGCTTTGTCCTTTCCACCACTTTATAGGGTGAGTTTTCAAATGTATTCTCAATTAAATTGCCAATTCTGTGATTACTTTATTTACAAAGTACAGCTTTTCTTCTTGGGAAACACTCAACCCACACTCATCATGATGTGCTGAAAAAGGAAGTTCTGGTGTGGAGTGGGCAGTAAGTTTTTGGCTTACTTCGTCTTCCCATGTCATTCGCTGCGCAGATGTAACAGTTCTGACAGAATTTCTCTGCCACAACTGTAAATCCGGGGATCCTTCATTGCCAATTTTGGGGTGGGGTCAGCCCTGTGAGACTAGCCTGACAAGCCAGACCCACATCAAGATGTTGGGTCTGGGAACTCACCATTGGCAAGGCTCAATCGATACTGAAAACAGCGGCCATGAGCAGTCAGCATGATTTCAAAAACGCATTCCAGCGCCAGATCGCCTCTTTTTAAACTATAATCAACTAGACATGCCTATTCCGCATTAGATACAACAACTCAAGCTGCAAGAACGGTCACTGCTGCTGCTACTCCGACAACGAACACAACAAGCTGCTTTCTTCTTCAGCTTTTCTTGATACTGTGGGTTACACCATCAACATGCCCATGAACACTTCCTACTAGTGGTCTGCATGTGTAATTGCACATTGACGTGGACACCAACACGTAACTTGCGGCGTACGTCCGAAGCAGAAGTATAAATCAACCTTTAAGCCCCGCCCCCTCTGGTGAGTACCGGCACTATTTTTCCACTTCAAGCAGTGATGTCACCTAGTAAGTGCACTCCCTTTATAAATCACTAAAAAGCCGTCACCTCAATTCAACACAATCTCACAATATTCCACTGTGATCAATGAAGCTGACCACACAATGAATCTTTTATTTAGCCTACATCATTTCTACACTTGGTTATAAATTAACTTGTATATCGAGAGGATTTGTGAGTGTGCAGAACTCAACACTGGACAAGAACTCCAGAACTTGAGTGCATTCCAGCTGAAACACCTGATTGGCCATTGCATTAATCAACTGATAAGTTTGTGATTGGCTACATTGCCGCAAAACTATTAGAGAAAACTGATCCTAGACCAGCAGTTATACACACCCAGTGAAACAAATTAAATACTTGACGTAATGGTCACCTATATCATACAGACTACTCATGGATCCATCGTTAAAATTTGCTTTACAGAGATAGAAAATTTTAAACCTCCCCTCCAGCCTTGGGTTTCATGGGTGAAGTCTTTAGAGCCATGATATTCATGGTAAGCAAATGTTGGGCAAACTATTCCTTCTGCAATATTACAGTCAATTTCCTGTCAGTCTTCAAAAAGAAAAAGACCAAGAAGAATCAGTGTTTACAGCGCAAGATTTGTTGGGAAAAAGCTCAACCTCAAAGACATGTTAATGGTCATAAACTAACCCAAGTGGCTGTAAAAGCTTTATCTACAAGCAAAGTGGGGTTAACAAACCAACCCAGGCAACACATTCAAAAAGATAAAATTTTATTTTGTTTTATTTTAACCCGATCCCTCAGCATCGTCCTGGCTGATGACAGAACCGGATCCCTCAGCATCGTCCTGGCTGATGACAGAACCGGATCCCTCAGCGTTGTACTGGCTGATGACAGAACCGGATCCCTCAGCATCATCCTGGGTGGCATTGACAGAACCGGATCCCTCAGCGTCATCCTGGCTGATGACAGAACCGGATCCCTCAGCATCGTCCTGGCTGACGACAGAACCGGATCCCTCAGCGTCATCCTGGCTGACGACAGAACCGGATCCCTCAGCGTCATCCTGTGTGATGACAGAACCGGATCCCTCAGCGTCATCCTGTGTGATGACAGAACCGGATCCCTCAGCATCGTCCTGTGTGATGACAGAACCGGATCCCTCAGCGTCGTCCTGGCTGATGACAGAACCGGATCCCTCAGCATCGTCCTGTGTGATGACAGAACCGGATCCCTCAGCGTCGTCCTGGCTGATGACAGAACCGGATCCCTCAGCATCGTCCTGGCTGATGACAGAACCGGATCCCTCAGCGTCATCCTGTGTGATGACAGAACCGGATCCCTCAGCGTCATCCTGTGTGATGACAGAACCGGATCCCTCAGCATCGTCCTGGCTGATGACAGAACCGGATCCCTCAGCATCGTCCTGTGTGATGACAGAACCGGATCCCTCAGCATCGTCCTGGCTGATGACAGAACCGGATCCCTCAGCGTCATCCTGTGTGATGACAGAACCGGATCCCTCAGCGTCATCCTGTGTGATGACAGAACCGGATCCCTCAGCGTCGTCCTGGCTGATGACAGAACCGGATCCCTCAGCATCGTCCTGTGTGATGACAGAACCGGATCCCTCAGCATCGTCCTGGCTGATGACAGAACCGGATCCCTCAGCGTCATCCTGTGTGATGACAGAACCGGATCCCTCAGCGTCATCCTGTGTGATGACAGAACCGGATCCCTCAGCGTCATCCTGGCTGATGACAGAACCGGATCCCTCAGCATCGTCCTGTGTGATGACAGAACCGGATCCCTCAGCGTCGTCCTGGCTGATGACAGAACCAGATCCCTCAGCATCGTCCTGTGTGATGACAGAACCGGATCCCTCAGCGTCGTCCTGGCTGATGACAGAACCGGATCCCTCAGCATCGTCCTGGCTGACAACAGAGCCGGATCCCTCAGCTAAAACCAAAAAGTAATAACCATGTAAATTGATTAGTATAAACTCATACTACTTCAGTACAACAACAGTATGTTAGATTAAGAAACAAGAGGCAAGGCAAGTTTATTTATGGAGCACATTTCATACACTACGGTAATTCAAAAGGGCTTTACACAGGGAAAAAAAAGGAATTAAAAGAGTAAAGACAATATATATAAAACTTCTCATCTGGTAAAACACTGGTGTATAATATTTTTCACAGCTGCTTGGGTTTATAAGGTCAGCAAACCTTCTTCTTGAACAACCCTCCCAACATCACTCCAGGAGAAATCTAAGGATCCATCTTTGATTGGGGAGCTGAACACTGAAAAACACAGACGTTAAACATAAAACACAAATAATAAAACTTACGACAAGCAAACAAAAAACAAAAATTAACTCACCATGCCACACCAATTGGTGATAAAGAACCATTAAAACAGTAACTTTAATCAAGCCCATCGTATAATACAAACTGAGCCACTAAGAGAGCAAATGCCAACAAAAGTTTCAAACCAACCAAGGCTTTTAAAGCCAAACAGAACACCATTTGTACCACCTGGAAGACTCGTTAACCCATTATTGGAGCAAATCTGCTAATTAATGAGATCAATTATTAATTAATCACTCAGCATAGAAGCTGATGTTATATCCTATAGAACTATGGGTACATTTACACAACAACGATGTACTAAAAACAGCAAAGTTTTTCTTTGTGTTTTTCGCATACAGATGACAATGTAGTCAAAACAGTCCCTGTTCACGTGGATCTGCCAAAACAGCTATAAAGTCTGTATTTTCTTTGTAAATAACTATGCTCCAATAGACCAAACATGAAATACACATGCACATGAGGTCACCGTTTTGTGTTTTACACAGAGACAATAACAATATCATTTTCAAAAACTTTCCCTTTGAAACTCATTTTCAAAAGTTTGTGTTTTCAGGCCCCCGGAATGCCATTGTCGTGTAAGTGAACGTCCAAATGCATAAAACAATTTCCATTTTTAGTTAAAAGCGATGTCATGTAAATGCCCCTCAATGTTAACCTCTTGTGATTCATTGACCCAACAACACACAGACATACTGTATTATTCCACATAAACTGGTGAAAAGGCACAGAATAAAGAGGACAGAATATATACAGGTGCTGGTCATATAATTAGAATATCATCAAAAAGTTGATTTATTTCACTAATTCCATTCAAAAAGTGAAATATTATTATTATAGAGTTGTATATTATATTCATTCATTACACACAGACTGATACATTTCAAATGTTTATTTCTTTTCATTTTGATGATTATAACTGACAACTAAGGAAAATCCCAAATTCAGTAACTCAGAAAATTAAAATATTACTTAAGACCAATTCAAAGAAAGGATTTTTAGAAATCTTGGCCAACTGAAAAGTATGAACCTGAAAAGTATGAGCATGTACAGCACTCAATACTTAGTTGGGGCTCCTTTTGCCTGAATTACTGCAGCAATGCGGCGTGGCATGGAGTCGATCAGTCTGTGGCACTGCTCAGGTGTTATGAGAGCCCAGGTTGCTCTGATAGTGGCCTTCAGCTCTTCTGCATTGTTGGGTCTGGCATATCGCATCTTCCTCTTCAAAATTCCTCTTCAAAAAAGGTCAGGAGAGTTTGCTGGCCAATTAAGAACAGGGATACCATGGTCCTTAAACCAGGTACTGGTTGCTTTGGCACTGTGTGCAGGTGCCAAGTCCTGTTGGAAAATGAAATCTGCATCTCCATAAAGTTGGTCAGCAGCAGGAAGCATGAAATGCTCTAAAACTTCCTGGTATACGGCTGCGTTGACCTTGGACCTCAGAAAACACAGTGGACCAACACCAGCAGATGACATGGCACCCCAAACCATCAAAGGCTTTGTGGAGGGAGCGCCCCACGAATCCTCTGCAGCCAACCTCGATAGGCATGCATCTCGCCTTCCAGCCCTGTGCTCGGCAGTCTGTGACCAGATGTTCATACTTGGTCATCTTCCTTTCGTGGGCTTCTCCCAAGCGGTCCTCCCATGGCACGGTCAGCTCCATGATTATTATGTTTTTGGTGCTCTCTGAGACTAGAATGATATCTGGCCTCATATTTGTTCTGACGATGTGCTGGGGGAATTTCAGCTGCTTCTCTAAATCCACAGAGAGTTTCCAGTCCCTGGCTGATGCCAGTATCCCTGCCGGTGCCTTCCTCCCTGCTTGTGGCTGTTCTCCTGCCCTAACAAATGTAATTGAGTGAGTGGTGTTGCTCCCTTGGCTGCCTTTGCTGATCTTTTTGCTGATGGTGTCTGCAATAGATTTCAGCACCTGGTTGTGGCGCCAAGTGTAACGACCCTGGCTGAGCGCTGTTGGGCAGGAGCTCAGAATATGCTCCAGCGTTCCACGAGCAGGGCACAGTTGGCAAGTTGGTGTGTCTGCTTTTCCCCACGTACAGAGGTTTGCTGGGCTAGGCAGAACATCGTACACTGCCCGAATCAGGAAAGTTATGCGGTGCGGCTCGCTTTGCCAGAGCTCCGTCCAGGTGACCTTGCGGTCCACGGCCTGCTCCCACCTGGTCCAGGCCCCCTGTTGCCCCATTCCAGCCGCTCTACTCGTCCTTCCTTCCTCCACAGCAGCTCTGACCTCTTCTTGTATCTGGCTGCGTTTCTCTTTCCCCTTCCGCACTTGTCGAGGAGGTGTTGGGAACATCCCCAAGCCTGCTCTGCCTCGGGCCACCACTCCCACAAGCTCTTTGTGCCTCAGTCGAGCCTGTGCATCCATCACAGCGGCTTGGGCGCTCAACTTCCTCCCCGTCTTCACCAGCACTCCTGCCTGAGCCACCTTTGGGTCGTTGGAGTCTCTATACATAAGTACCTCACGCGCCCGAGTCACTTTAAACTCCTCTTCCAGGGATTTCAGAGGCAACCGGAGCATTGTGGTGTTTCCATAGAGGGCGATGTTGCTGAGACTCCTGGGCAACCCTAACCATCTCCTGAGACAGCTGCTGACCTTTCTTTCCAAGGTCTCCACCGTGGAAATGGGAACCTCATACACAAGTAGTGGCCAGAGTATTCTTGGCAGTATACCATGTTGGTAAATCCACGCTTTAAACTTGCCTGGGAGGCCAGAACGGTCTGTTTCTCTTAACCAGCTGTCTAACTCCTGGCAGGTTGCCTGGACTGATGCGGAGTCTCTGAGGCTGCTGTCAAAAACCTTGCCCAAACTTTTCACCGGCTGTTCTGACAGTGATGGTATCCTTGCCCCTTTGATGCTGAACTGGAATCTCTCCGTGACCTTGCCCTTCTTCAACACTAGCGAACGGGACTTGGCTGGTTTGAACTCCATCCGAGCCCACCGGATGAGTTTTTCCAGCCCTTGGAGTATCCACCTGCCTCCTGGCACTGACTCTGTGGTGACTGTCAGGTCATCCATAAAAGCTCTGATTGGCGGTTGACGGACCCCTCCTCTGCTTTGGGGCCCCCGACACTCAGGCTCTGCCGATTTGACAATCATATTCATAGCCGCCGCAAATAGGATCACAGAGATTGTGCAGCCTGTGATTATTCCCACCTCCAGTTTGTGCCAATCTGATGTCACACCTCCTGCCGAGACTCGCATCCTGAAATGGTTGTAATAATCCAAGATCAGATCTGCAATGTGCTGTGGCACGTGGTGCTTGGTCATGGTGGTCTGGACCAGCTTGTGGGGGATAGAGCCATATGCATTGGCTAGGTCTAGCCACAGTACTGTGAGGTCTCCCTTGTGTTCACGAGCTTCCCTGATGAGCTGAGTCACCACTCCTGTATGTTCTAAACAACCTGGGACTCCAGCAATTCCTCCCTTTTGCACAGATGTGTCTATGTAGTTGTTAGTTAAGAGGAAGTTGGTCAGACGCCTTGCTACTATACTGAAGAAGATCTTGCCTTCCACACTCAGCAATGAGATTATTCTGAACTGATTTATCTTCTTGGAATCTTTCTCCTTGGGGATCCAGACTCCCTCAGCAAATCTCCACTGCTGTGCCACCTTTCCTCTTCTCCAAATGACTCGAATGATCTTCCAGAGTCGCCTGAGTAGCAAGGGGCAGTTCTTATAGACTTTATATGGGATTCCACTTGGTCCAGGGGCAGAGCTAGATCGTGACTTACGCACAACTTCCTGGACTTCTTTCAACAGTGGCTCCCTGCTATCGAACTCCTTGGTGGGGGGAGGTGGATCTATAAGGATGTTGCACTGGCCCAACTCTTCCTCCCGGAGAGGATCACTGTAAGTGCTGTGCAGATGCTGGTCAATTTCCTCTTTTGAACAGAGCAACTTTCCGTCACGCTTCTGTCCCAGGAGCTGTTTAGTGAAGCCAAAGGGGTTGGCAATGAACAAAGCTCTCTTTCTGGATCTCTCCTTTCGACGCCTTCGGTGCCATTCTGCTCTGCGCAAGGTCATCAGCCTTTTCCTCAAGACAGCTCTCAATTCCTCCAGGGGGGGGCGTAGCTCCTCACTGGCTACCTTGTGCTTGGACACAGAGCTCTGTGAACAGCCAGCCTCTTTTGCAATATCCTTTTGTGTCTTGCCCTCCTTGTGCAAGGTCTTTTGGACAACTGTCAAGTCAGCAGTCTGAGACTGAGGGCGTTTTCACACCTGAAAGTCCGCACCAAGGTCCGAACCGAAGTTCATGTTTTGATACTTTTTATACATTCGGTTAGTTTTGTTTTGGTTTCACATTGCAATCATGCGAGCGCACTAAAGAACTTAACATGACGCACTTGCGTCCACTCGTCATCATCCTTGTGGGCTGCATCTGGACATTGATTGGTTTGTAAACGGACGTGCGTCTGACGTCAGCGTCTTTGATAAGAATGAATGAACGGACGCATATCACCGCCACTATTGAACAGTGCGCAATGCGCATTGCTTGACTATTTTTTTATTCGTTACATTTAAAAGTGGACATTTCAAGCTTTATATACACATATTTCTCATGTTTGTGAGATGAGTAGCCTGCTGAGTTTCGGTTTATTTGAGACGCGCTCCAGTTCATGTGTAAAGCATGATCGCTCCCGCGATTATTGTCTGCTATTCTTTTTGCTTCTTATTTATTAAATCCATGCAATTATCTGATTAAACGTTGATTAAAATCAAGATACAATTTATACAAAACGAAATTCCCATTAAAGAAATGCTTTCTAAGCAAAATCATACAAAATTTTGTTCAAAATTATTTCTGACTTTCTGTCTTCTGACATATTGCGCATATTTTCACTTTTCATAATCAATGTAGCCTAGATTGAATTTAAAAATAACATTTTAATATTTAAACATAAACAGGAACTTCCTGTAAATGGTCTGAAAGTCCGAACCATACAGAAAATGCTTTCACACTAGAAACGAACCGAACCTTTGTTCAGTTTGATCCGGACCGAGACTACCTCTTTTCGTCGGACCAAATTTCGTCTGTTTGGTCCAGACCGTGGTACAGGGGAGGTTTCACACCTGCAATTTTGATTTGGACCAAACTGAAAAGTCCGAAAATCCGGACCAAACAAGGTAGGTGTGAAAACGCCCTGAGAGACCATTTAAAGGCCTTTGCAGGTGTTTTGAGTTAATTAGCTGATTAGAGTGTGGCACCAGCTGTCTTCAATATTGAACCTTTTCACAATATTCTAATTTTCTGAGATAATGAATTTCTGAATTTTCCTTAGTTGTCCGTTATAATCATCAAAATGTAAAGAAATAAACATTTGAAATATATCAGTCTGTGTGTAATGAATGAATATAATATACACGTTTCACTTTTTGAATGGAATTAGTGAAATAAATCATCTTTTTGATGATATTCTAAGTATATGACCAGCACCTGTATATAGTTCCCTACTATATTTGAATACATATTCAATACACAGTAGGAAAATAATCCATGGATGATCTACTGCATCTGCACAGTGTCTTGGAAATCCTCAATATCTACTAATCTCCACTGACGATTTGAACAACCTCCAGTGGTCAATATAATATAATACAATACTACAGTATCTCGAGGTAATTCCTACAGGATCTCAGACTCCATTCTTGTCTGACCGGCCCCACAGATGTCTTACCGTTTTCATCCTCCAAGATGTTGAGATCTCTTTTCGGCAGGTGTAGTTCCTCGGCTCCGTTTACGTGTCGTCAGGTTGGTAATATTTGCAATGCGACACGTGAATCCAGGAATCACGTTCAGCAACCTTGATGGCAGTGTTGGTTGTCAGGATGATCTCATATGGCCCCAACCACCTTGGACAGTTCCACGCCTTCCTCCGGAAGTCTCTGACTCAGATCCACTGTCCTGCAAAGCAGCTTTCACCTGCGATTGGAGAGATTTGATAGTTTTAGATAAAGACATCACATACTTTCTTAATTGTTCATCGACCGCCACAAGGCCCTCCTGGGGAGGAAGCTCAGTTCCCACTCGCATAGGCTGACCTGTAGGAATTTCATGTGGGCTGAGGGCTGTCCTGGTCCCTTTCCATAATTTTACACAATCTGTTTTTTTCAGTCTGCTTTGTCCTTTCCACTGCACCACCACTTTATAGGGTGAGTTTTCAAATGTATTCAATCCATTTTCCAATTCTGTGATTACTTTATTTACAAAGTGTGTCCCATTATCACTGGACAATCTTTATGGTACCCCCTCAGAACTTGAGTTGTGAGTGCATTCCAGCTGAAACACATCTGATTGGCCATTGCATTAATCAACTGATAAGTTTGTGATTGGCTACATTGCCGCAAAACTATTAGAGAAAACTGATCCTAGACCAGCAGTTATGGGCAGTTTTACACACCCAGTGAAACAAATTAAATACTTGACGTAATGGTCACCTGTATCATACAGACTACTCATGGATACATCGTTAAAATTTGCTTTACAGAGACAGAATTTGAAACCTCCCCTCCAGCCTTGGGTTTCATGGATGAAGTCTTTAGAGCCATGATAGTCATGGCAAGCAAATGTTGGGCAAACTATTCCTTCTGCAATATTACAGTCAATTTCCTGTCAGTCTTCAAAAAGAAAAAGACCAAGAAGAATCAGTGTTTACAGTGCAAGATTTGTTGGGAAAAAGCTCAACCTCAAAGACATGTTAATGGTCATAAACTAACCCAAGTGGCTGTAAAAGCTTTATCTACAAGCAAAGTGGGGTTAACAAACCAACCCAGGCAACACATTCAAAAAGAAAATTTTATTTTGTTTTATTTTAAGCCGATCCCTCCGCATCGTCCTGGCTGATGACAGAACCAGATCCCTCAGCATCGTCCTGGCTTGCATTGACAGAACCGGATCCCTCAGCATCGTCCTGGCTGATGACAGAACCGGATCCCTCAGCGTCGTCCTGGCTGACGACAGAACCGGATCCCTCAGCGTCGTCCTGGCTGACGACAGAACCGGATCCCTCAGCGTCGTCCTGGCTGACGACAGAGCCGGATCCCTCAGCGTCGTCCTGGCTGACGACAGAACCGGATCCCTCAGCATCGTCCTGGCTGACGACAGAGCCGGATCCCTCAGCATCGTCCTGGCTGACGACAGAGCCGGATCCCTCAGCATCGTCCTGGCTGACGACAGAACCGGATCCCTCAGCGTCGTCCTGGCTGACGACAGAACCGGATCCCTCAGCGTCGTCCTGGCTGACGACAGAACCGGATCCCTCAGCGTCGTCCTGGCTGATGACAGAACCGGATCCCTCAGCGTCGTCCTGGCTGACGACAGAACCGGATCCCTCAGCGTCGTCCTGGCTGACGACAGAGCCGGATCCCTCAGCGTCGTCCTGGCTGATGACAGAACCGGATCCCTCAGCGTCGTCCTGGCTGACGACAGAACCGGATCCCTCAGCATCGTCCTGGCTGACGACAGAGCCGGATCCCTCAGCATCGTCCTGGCTGACGACAGAGCCGGATCCCTCAGCATCGTCCTGGCTGACGACAGAGCCGGATCCCTCAGCTAAAACCAAAAAGTAATAACCATGTAAATTGATTAGTATAAACTCATACTACTTCAGTACAACAACAGTATGTTAGATTAAGAAACACAAGAGGCAAGGCAAGTTTATTTATGGAGCACATTTCATACACTACGGTAATTCAAAAGGGCTTTACACAGAAAAAAAAAGGAATTAAAAGAGTAAAGATAATATATATATATAAAACTTCTCGTTTGGTAAAACCAAACTGGTGTATAATATTTTTCACAGCTGCTTGGGTTCATAAGGTCAGCAAACCTTTTTCTTGAACAACCCTCCCAACATCACTCCAGGAGAAATCTAAGGATCCATCTTTGATTGGGGAGCTGAACACTGAAAAACACAGACGTTAAACATAAAACCCAAATAATAAAACTTACGACAAGCAAACAAAAAACAAAAGTTAAATCACCATGCCACACCAATTGGTGATAAAGAACCATTAAAACAGTCGCTTTAATCAAGCCCATCGTATAATACAAACTGAGCCACTAAGAGAGCAAATGCCAACAAAAGTTCCAAACCAACCAAGGCTTTTAAAGCCAAACAGAACACCATTTGTACCACCTGGAAGACTCGTTAAGCCATTATTGGAGCAAATCTGCTAATTAATGAGATCAATTATTAATTAATCACTCAGCATAGAAGCTGATGTTATATCCTATAGAACTATGGGTACATTTACACAACAACGATGTACTAAAAACAGCAAAGTTTTTCTTTGTGTTTTTCGCATACAGATGACAATGTAGTAAAAACGGCCCCTGTTCACATGGATCTGCCAAAACAGCTATAAAGTCTGTATTTTCTTTGTAAATAACTATGCTCCAATAGACCAAACATGAAATACACATGCACATGAGGTCACCGTTTTGTGTTTTACACAGAGACAATAACAATATCATTTTCGCTTTTGTTTCGTGGAAAAACAAAGGCCTTGTATATTTTTCAGATTTATTTATTGATGGAGTTTTCACAAGTTTTTCTGATCTTGCAAAAAAATTCAGTATACCACACTCTAACTTCTTTCAAGTGCGCAACTTTGTTAATTCCCATTGTCCTTCTTTTCCAGATTTGTCTGAACCTTCTTTATATGAGAAGTGCTTAATACAGAAACAGAGGTCTATATCTTTTTTATATAATTTAATTCTTCCTTATGTTTTGCCATCATCCACTCGTTTTAAACATCAATGGGAGGAAGAACTCGGATGTACTTTGGACTTAGAATGGTGGGAATTAGCTGCTGGCAGTGTTAACTCTTCATCATCCTGTGCCAGATTGAGTTTGATTCAATTTAAGGTTTTTCACAGAATTCATTTTACAAACCTCAAGTTAAGTAAGCTTTTTTCAGGTGTGGATGCCATGTGCAATAGATGTTCTCTGGTTGCTGCTGATCATACCCATATGTTTTATTCTTGTTCAAAGCTGGAAGATTTTTGGTATTCCTTTTTTGATACTTTTTCTAAAGTTTTGAATATTTCCCTTGAACCATGCCCTCTAATTGCCATCTTTGGTGTCCCATCGGATTCGAGTAAGAATGCAAAAAAGTATGCTAATGTTCTTGCTTTTGCTTCGTTGATAGCTCGCAGACGAATTCTGTTACACTGGAAGTCTTCTAAACCTCCTCCTCCTCTTTCATGGTTAGAAGATTTGTTGTCTTTTCTATATATTGGAAAAATTAAGTTTGCACTAAGAGGTTCCACTAAAATTTTTTATAAAAACTGGGGTCCTCTGCTTAATTTTGTCAAAAGTACGCCACTTATTTTTGATGATTTGTAATATATATATTTTTTCAATTATTCTATGGAGTTATTTGTTTGATTTTCGGTTTCATTCAAATTTGTATAACTGTTTTATTATTATTTATTTATTTTATTATTATTATTATAAAAAATAAAAAAAATCTTTTTTTTTTTTCTTCCTCTTCTGGAAATGTATTTTAAGATTAATTCTCCTCCTTGGGGGTGGGTGGGGTTTTGGGCTCATGGGGTTGTGACTGTTCATGTTTGTGTCCACCCTTAGTAGTTGTTAATGGGGGAAAAAAAAGGAATGTATTGATTTATTAATATTGTTTTCTTTGCATATTCCAATTAAAAATAAAAAAAATAAAAAAACTCATATAAAATAAAAACATTCCCCTTTGAAAAAAATAAAAATAAAATAAAAAACAAAAAACAAACAAAAACAATATCATTTTCAAAAACTTGCCCTTTGAAACTCATTTTCAAAAGTTTGCGTTTTCAGGCCCCCGGAATGCCATTGTCGTGTAAGTGAACGTCCAAATGCATAAAACAATTTCCATTTTTAGTTAAAAGCGATGTCATGTAAATGCCCCTCAATGTTAACCTCTTGTGATTCATTGACCCAACAACACACAGACATACTGTATTATTCCACATAAACTGGTGAATAGGCACAGAATAAAGAGGACAGAATATATACAGGTGCTGGTCATATAATTAGAATATCATCAAAAAGTTGATTTATTTCACTAATTCCATTCAAAAAGTGAAACTTGTATATTACATTCATTCATTACACACAGACTGATATATTTCAAATGTTTATTTCTTTTAATTTTGATGATTATGACTGACAACTAAGGAAAATCCCAAATTCAGTAACTCAGAAAATTTGAATATTACTTAAGACCAATTCAAAGAAAGGATTTTTAGAAATCTTGGCCAACTGAAAAGTATGAACCTGAAAAGTATGAGCATGTCCAGCACTCAATACTTAGTTGGGGCTCCTTTTTCCTGAATTACTGCAGCAATGCGGCGTGGCATGGAGTCGATCAGTCTGTGGCACTGCTCAGGTGTTATGAGAGCCCAGGTTGCTCTGATAGTGGCCTTCAGCTCTTCTGCATTGTTGGGTCTGGTATATCGCATCTTCCTCTGCAAAATTGAAATCCTTGTTGTCCCCGCCCCCAGCGCCTGATGTATTTGGCTGGATCTTGGGAGATCCAAGATGGCTGCCAAGGGCAGGAGTGGTTTGTTGGGCTCCACTCATGGCCTTTGTATTTTACAATTTTTATTATTGTTATTGAGTGCCTGGACCTATAACTTCTTCCCATACAACAAGGATAACTTGGTTAATATATTTGATCGTGAACAAACAAAGCTTTATATGTTTGGACAAGGACACCTCACTTTGCATTCCATCTGGGTATCAAAAGGCTTGTGTCAGAGTGATAGAAAGAACGCAAACCGATTACCAACACGGCAAGGCAGAGCGTCTGCTTCTAAAGTCATGTTGGTGCTTATATTATTGGCTGGCGATGTTCATCTGAACCCTGGTCCAGCCATGTTTGAGCGCCATACGAGCCCTGTGGAGGTGATGTCTGGCTCAGGGGATACGGCGCAGATGACACCGCAGATAACCACACCCCATGCTATACCGGTGCCTCACGAGGCCGACCTGGGGGGAATGCTGGCTCTACATCAGGATCTATCAGAACTGTGCTACGCCGGGAAGCGGAGCGCATTGGAGCCACGTGTGAGGAATACGGGACGTGGCCACGCTGGTGAGTCATCTTGCCTGTCCGATCCCCATTCAAGGACTGTGCTGGCTAGTAACAGTGAAGCCTCGACAGTGGTGGGTAGCGGCCAGGGCTCTCACTCTCGATCGGGAGACGGAGCGGTGGTTAACGTCAACAAGGCATCACAAATGCGCAGGGATGGCTCGGACAGTTGTGCCGCTCAAAAACAGAAGCAACATTTATTTTTTCAGACTGTTAGTCATGCCCGTGTTCTTTGGGACGTTAAGAGCAAACCAAAGGGAATACTTGGGGGACATCTAAATATACGTAGCCTCATTCCCAAATGGGATCAGGTTTCTGCACTTCTTATGGACTCGAATTTAGATTATCTTTGTTTGACAGAATCCTGGCTTCACTGTACTATACCGACTACCATGTTAGATATTGCCGGATACCAGTGTTTTAGAAAGGATAGGAACATTGGCAAGGGAGGAGGAGTATTAATATATATTAAAGAGAAATTTAAGTGTAATGAAATTGCATTGAGTACTACCTTAGAATGTCTAGCCTTGAATGTAGTTTTATCACCTACTATGTATTTTAATATTGTTGTTCTTTACAATCCACCCTCTCATAATAGTATTTTTTATGATGAATTGAGCCATGTATTGAAACAATTAGACTCGTATAGAGAGACAATATGGTATGGTGATTTTAATATTAATTGGTCTGATAAAAGCTGTAAACGAAAATTAAAAGCATCCTTTACAAAATTCAATTATCAACAAATGATTGTAGGACCTACAAGGATAACTCGACAGACTAGGACCCTTATTGATCTTACATTTACTAATAAGTCTGAACGTATAACACAGACTTATAATCTTATTACAGGACTTTCGGACCATAACATGATCCTAACTGTTAGGAAATTGACTAGAAAACCTTTGCAGTATTTTGGTAAACCTGACTGTGAAAAAATAAAAAACATTATCCCAAAATCTAAAATTGTACAATTTGAAAGGGAATTTTATAATATAAACTGGGAACAGATTACGGCTCTAGAGAACATAGAGGAGTGCTGTAATGCCATGACAACAGCTATTACAGGAATAACACAAAAATTTACAAAGCAAATAAAATCTAGACAAAAAAAAATTAACTATACCTTGGATTAATAATGAAATACATAAACTTATGAAAAAGAGAGATTTGGCTTTAAAAATATCATTACGCACAAAACTTAATACTGATTTTTTGAATTACAAAAGTCTAAGAAATAAAGTCGTACTTGAGCTGCGTAAAGCAAAAGCTACATACTATACACAACTAATTGATAATGCTAAAGGTAACAGTAATTTATTATGGAAGCATTTAAATAATATGACTAACAAATCTAATAAAAATAAAAGGATTACAGAACTTAGCATTAATGGTAATATCATAACTAGTAGTGCCGCTATGGCAAATGAGTTTAATACATACTTTTTACAATCTGTTGAAGAATTGACACAAGGTTTTCAACCTGTAGAGAGCCAGATCTCTTCTGTGGGAGTTGTTTCAACAGATTGTTTTCGTATTAAAGAGACTCAAGAAATAAAAGTTATTGATATAATTAATAAACTTTCTAATTCAAAATCTAATGACATTTATAATATGAATAGTTGTTTTCTTAAAAAATATAGAGATGTTCTTGTCAAACCTTTGACACATCTTGTGAATTTATCTATAAGAACCTGTACATTCCCTAGTGCTTGGAAAAAAGCAGTAATCATCCCAGTATTCAAAACAGGAAGTCAAGATTCTATGTGCAATTATCGTCCTATATCAATTTTACCAGTTATATCTAAAGTTATCGAAAAAGTTGTAGCAGCTCAATTGATTGACTATCTAGAATCCAGACAGCTCCTCCACCCACAGCAGTTTGGATTCAGACCAGGGTACTCAACTGAAATGGCAAACTGCTGTTTAATTGAAAATGTTAAAAAGTCACTAGATAAGGGTATGGTGGTGGGTGCTGTCTTCATTGACCTCAAAAAGGCCTTTGATACGGTCAATCATGGCTTACTTTTATCTAAAATGTTAGGTTTTAATTTTTCTACTGAGGCAGTTATGTGGTTTACTTCTTATCTTCAGTCTAGAGCACAGGGTGTTAGAATAGATCAAGATATATCAGCATTTTCAAATATCAAAATCGGTATTCCGCAAGGCTCTATACTTGGACATTTGCTGTTCAGTCTCTTTATAAATGACTTGCCTATGCACTGCGCAGGGGCCAGCTGTCAACTTTATGCAGATGATGCAGTTTTTTACATCTCTGCTAAGTCGCCTAAACAGGCTGCAGAGGCATTGTCTGTATGTATGTCTCCTATTCAACAGTGGCTTATTCAAAATCAGTTAGTCTTGAATTTGTCAAAAACAGTTTCTATGTGCTTTTCTATTAGGAAACATGATTTAAAGAAAATGTTATTATTAATTTACAAAATGGAAAAATTGCCTCTGTTACAGATTTTAAATATCTTGGATTGGTTTTAGATTCTCAGCTTAAATTTGATAAACATATACAGAAAATTTCAAGAACAATACAAAGTAACCTTAATTGTTTTAAATTAATTAGAAATTACATTCCAAACCAGGCAGCACTGTTGTACATGCACGCTATGGTATTTTCCCATATTTCATATTGCGTAACAGCATGGGCACAGGTTGCTCCTACTGTAATTAAAAATATAGGTACATTATATAATCGTGCAATCAAAATCATGGACAAAAAACCAATTCGATATCATCACTGTGTTATTCTTAAGAAATATAATTTAATGAGTTTTGATAGTTTTATTAATTTTAGTTTTTTTAAATTAATGTATAAATGTATTAATCATCTAACGCCTGAACCGTTGAGTACATTTGTGGAGAGACTGAACAGCAGTAGAGTTACGAGAAGTAATACATACCATGATTGTAAAATTCCATACTGCAGGACTAGTTTTGGTCAGACAGCTTTTTCTGTTAGAAGCTCTAAGCTCTGGAATTTATTGCCACCTGATATTAAAACTATTCCTGATTTTAAAATGTTTTCTTCCAGACTTAAGACTTGGTTAAAGATAAATCAGAATTGTACTCACTTATAATATTGTGAAGGTATTGTGTATGTTGGAAATTATAGAGTATTATTGTTTGAGTTTTATTTATGTATGAATCGGTTTTTAGATACTTTTTTGTATTTACTGTTTTTGATTGATAAAGGCCCTTCTAGGGACAAGTGTTGCAAATTAGCCTTTGGCTATATACACTGTGATACAGATATCAGATTGTTTAGTCAAAATGATCTATGTTGGTGGTATCTGTCCCTATCAAATAAATTATTAAATAAATAAAATAAATAAATAAAATACCCCATAGATTTTCTATGGGGTTAAGGTCAGGCGAGTTTGCTGGCCAATTAAGAACAGGGATACCATGGTCCTTAAACCAGGCACTGGTTGCTTTGGCACTGTGTGCAGGTGCCAAGTCCTGTTGGAAAATTAAATCTGCATCTCCATAAAGTTGGTCAGCAGCAGGAAGCATGAAATGCTCTAAAACTTCCTGGTATACGGCTGCGTTGACCTTGGACCTCAGAAAACACAGTGGACCAACACCAGCAGATGACATGGCACCCCAAACCATCACCCATCTCCGGCGTGTTGCCTCTGATCTTTCGAATATTCCGATCTATTATGACCTCTGACCTTTAAAGTTGCCAGAATAATAATCATACGCTGTTTGTTAATTGGCCAGAGGAGAACTGGCACCCCGACTGAGCCTGGTTTCTCCCAAGGTTTATTTTTCTCCAGTAGGTCACCTGATGGGGTTTTGGTTTCCTTGCCACTGTTGCCTCTGGCTTGGCTTGCTCAGTTGGGGCCACTAAATTTTTTGCTTTTGGATATTGGTTTGCGAATTTCCGACAGTTTTATAGACAATCTTCGACTCCTTCCTGAGATCGCTAGGACACCCGAGGCCATGCACTCTACCCGGCCGGGCGGAAGTGCACGCAGACGGCGGCGAGATCGTAAACAAAGGCGAGGAAAGCGCGGAGGTCTACGAGATAAGCTAAAGCTAACTCCACATCGGCTCTATTTACCCAGCATTTTCCTTTCCAATGTACGATTGCTAGTGAACAAAATGGAGGAGATTCGACTCAGCATCACACACAGTAAGAAACTTTTGAACTGTAACGTCCTAATCTTCACGGAAACCTGGTTAAACAGCGGAATACCGAACACCGCTATTGAGCTAGCGGGACGCCACACATTCCGGGCAGATAGAACATTAGATGGCTCCGGTAAGAGTAGAGGTGGTGGACTGGGCATTTACATTAACAAAGCTTGGTGCACAAACTCTGCTATTGTTGGCAGTCATTGTTCAGCTAACTTTGAGTTTCTTATGGTTAAATGTAGACCGTTTTATCTACCGCGGTAGTTCACTTCCACCATTATCACTGCAGCCTATATTCCCCCGGATGCTGATGCCAAGCTTGCTATGAAAGAACTTCACGCAGCCATCAGTAAACAACAGACTGATCACCCGGAAGCTGCGTTTATTGTTGCAGGTGACTTTAATCACTCAAACTTAAAGTCAGTGCTACCCAAGTTTCACCAGCATGTTTCCTGCCACACAAGAGGAAACAAAACCTTAGATCATGTTTACACAAAAATGGCTGGAGCTTACGTTGCAACACCCCTCCCCCACATGGGACAGTCAGATCACCTCTCTTTGTTTCTCACCCCGAAATATACACCCCTCATCAACCGTGTGAAGCCATCAGTGAAGACCATCAAGTTGTGGCCTGCGGGGGCAGATTCCACACTCCAGGAAAGGTTTCTAAACACAGACTGAAGTATGTTTGCTTCTCAAGCCACCAGTGGCGCTCACACGGACATTGACTCCTACACGTCCTCTGTATTGGATCATATCAATACCACCATCTACAGTGTTACAACCCAGAAACAGATCACCACATACCCAAATCAGAAGCCTTGGATGAACAGGGAAGTGCGACTCCTGCTGAAGTCACGCAATACTGCCTTCAGATCAGGTGATGCGCAAGCCTACAGCACATCCAGAGCAAACCTGAAGAGGGGCATAAAAAAGGCCAAGCAAGCTAAAGATACAAGCTAAAGATAGCGGGACACTTTTCCAACTCTGACCCTCGACGCATGTGGCAGGGCATTCAGGCCATCAGTGATTACAAACCCACCCGGTCCACCCCCGCAGCCACTGATGTCAACTTCCTGAACGAGCTAAATTACTTCTATGCTTGTTTTGAAAGAGACAACAGAGAAACTGCCACCAAGCTCAAACCCTCAGCTGACCACCCACCAATCACACTCTCCTCCACAGATGTCTGCAAGGCACTGAGCCGGATCAGCGCACACAAGGCTGCTGGACCAGACAACATCCCTGGACGTGTACTCAGGGCATGTGCGGAGCAGCTCGCTGGGGTTTTTATAGACATTTTCAACCTGTCTCTTGCCCAAACAGCTGTTCCAACATGCTTTAAACGCACTTCCATTGTGCCAGTGCCGAAACACTCTAGCCCGAGGTGCCCTAATGACTACCGCCCTGTAGCACTCACACCCATCGTTATGAAGTGCTTTGAGCGGCTGGTCCTGGAACACCTAAAAGACTCTCTACCATCCACATTGGACTCACACCAGTTTGCCTACCGCAGCAATAGGAGCACAGAGGATGCAGTTTCCATGGCACTGCACTCTGTGCTCACTCATCTGGACCATAAGAATACTTATGCATGCATGCTGTTTGTTGACTTCAGCTCAGCATTCAACACTGTCATCCCAACCAAGTTAATAGCCAAACTTGGAGACCTGGGCATAAACACTTCAATGTGTAACTGGATTTTGGACTTCATAACTGACAGACCACAGAATGTTCGATCAGGATCCACCTGCTCCACGTCCATCACACTCAACACTGGTGTACCACAGGGCTGTGTGCTAAGTCCGTTTCTCTACTCCCTCTTCACCTCCGACTGCAAGCCTGTGTATGGATCTAATTCCATCGTCAAGTTTGCGGACGACACTACGGTGATTGGTCTCATCAGCAACAACGATGAGACTGCCTACAGGGAGGAGATCCAGCACCTGGCCACATGGTGCACTGATAATAACCTGCTCCTCAACACCACCAAAACGAAGGAGCTCATCGTGGACTTCAGGAAAGAGTCAAGAGGCAAACACGACACCATCCACATCAATGGAATGGCTGTTGAGCATGTCTCCAGTTTCAAGTTCCTGGGGATCCACATCTCGGCGGACATGTCGTGGACGACCAACACCTCCAGCCTGGTCAAGAAGGCTCACCAGCGCCTCTTCTTCCTGAGGACACTGAGGAACAATCAGCTCTCCTCGGCTATCCTGGTGAACTTCTATCGCTGTGCAATAGAAAGCATCCTGACCAACTGTGTTGCAGTATGGTATGGGAGCTGCTCTGTTGCGGAGCGCAAGGCACTGCAGCGGGTGGTGAAAACTGCCCAGCGCATCACAGGGACTCCACTATCTGCCATCGAGCACATCCAGAGGAAACACTGTCTGCATCGAGCTCGCAGCATCCTCAAGGACTCCTCTCACCCAGCCCACAGACTGTTTTCTCTCCTGCCCTCCGGCAGGCGTTTCAGGATCCTCCGGACCAGGACCAGCAGACTAAAGAACAGTTTTTTCCCCAGAGCTGTCTCTTTACTGAACTCGAACCCCCGTTGATCCACTCCCTCATATACTGACAACTCTCCTACCTCACTGTCACGTTCGGCATGAGGAAAAGGGACGAGGACTCAAGTTCAGGAGAAAATGGGTGTTTAATAACTACAAAATAAAAATAAACACAAAACCAAGCCCACAATGGGGAAAACCAAACATAACAAAGACAGATTACCAGGGTCAGGAACAGGGAGCCAGAGAACAGGAAAACATACCAAACACTAAAGATGACGATCAAGCACTAGACTGTGGAAACACCAAGAATATAAAGGGTGACAAATCAGGCAGGTAATGGGAAAACAGCAGGTGTGTCCAATTAACCAATAATCGGATAACAAGGGGTGGGGTCAAGACAGATGACAGGCACACACAGGACACAGAAATAAACCAAAACACCATGTGCTACACAGGACAAGACAGACATGTGACACTACCCCCTCTCCAAGGAGCGGCTTCCAGACGCTCCATCAGAAACCAAAGAGGGACAGACCAGGGCGGGACGGGAGGGACAGACCAGGGCGGGACGGGAGGGACAGACCAGGGCGGGACGGGAGGGACAGACCCGGGCGGGACTGGAGGGACAGACCAAGGCGGGACAGACCAAGGCGGGACAGGAGGGACAGACCAAGGCGGGACTGGAGGGACAGACCAGGGCGGGACTGGAGGGACAGACCAGGGCGGGACAGACCAGGGCGGGGCAGACCAGGGCGGGACAGGGGAAACAGACCAGGGCGGGACGGGGGAAACAGACCAGGAAGGGAAGGGGGCAACAAAAAGTTCATACGGCCAGGGCGGCCCACTGAGTTCAGGTGGCCAGGGCAGCCAGCAGGGTTCGGGAGGCCAGCGGAGTTCAGGCGGCCAGGGCGGCCCGCGGAGTTCAGGCGGCCAGCGGAGTTCAGGCGGCCAGGGCGGCCCGTGGAGTTCAGGCGGCCAGGGCGGCCCGCGGAGATCAGGCAGCCACGGCACTGGAACAGACACCACCGGCTCAGGCACTGGAACAGACACCACCGGCTCTGGCTCAGGAACAGACACCACCGGCTCAGAAACAGACACAGACTCAGGAACCGACACTGGCTCACGCTCAGGAACAGGCACTGGCTCCGGCTCCGGCTCAGGAACAGACACTGGCTCCGGCTCAGGAACAGACACTGGCTCCGGCTCAGGAACAGACGACACTGGCTCCGGCTCTGGAACAGACGACACTGGCTCCGGCTCTGGAACAGACACCACCGGCTCAGGAACAGGAACAGACACCACCGGCTCAGGCTCTGGAACTGGCACCACCGGCTCAGGCACTGGAACTGGCACCACCAGCCTCTTTTGCAATGACCTTTTTTGTTTTGCCCTCCTTGTGCAAGGTCTTTTGGACAACTGTCAAGTCCGCAGTCTTCCCCATGTTTGTGTAGCCTACAGAACTAGACTGAGAGACCATTTAAAGGCCTTTGCAGGTGTTTTGAGTTAATTAGCTGATTAGAGTGTGGCACCAGGTGTCTTCAATATTGAACCTGTTCACAATATTCTAATTTTCTGAGATAATGAATTTGGGATTTTCCTTAGTTGTCCGTTATAATCATCAAAATTAAAAGAAATAAACATTTGAAATATATCAGTCTGTGTGTAATGAATGAATATAATATACACGTTTCACTTTTTGAATGGAATTAGTTAAATAAATCCACTTTTTGATGATATTGTAAGTATATGACCTTGATGGCAGTGTTGGTTGTCAGGATGATCTCATATGGCCCCAACCACCTTGGACAGTTCCACACCTTCCTCCGGAAGTCTCTGACTCAGATCCACTGTCCTGCAAAGCAGCTTTCACCTGCGATTGGAGAGATTTGATAGTTTTAGATAAAGACTTCACATACTTTCTTAATTGTTCATCGACCGCCACAAGGCCCTCCTGGGGAGGAGACTCAATTCCCACTCGCATAGGCTGACCTGTAGGAATTTCATGTGGCCTGGTCCCTTTCCATAATTTTACACAATCTGTTTTTTTACAGTCTGCTTTGTCCTTTCCACCACTTTATAGGGTGAGTTTTCAAATGTATTCTCAATTAAATTGCCAATTCTGTGATTACTTTATTTACAAAGTACAGCTTTTCTTCTTGGGAAACACTCAACCCACACTCATCATGATGTGCTGAAAAAGGAAGTTCTGGTGTGGAGTGGGCAGTAAGTTTTTGGCTTACTTCGTCTTCCCATGTCATTCGCTGCGCAGATGTAACAGTTCTGACAGAATTTCTCTGCCACAACTGTAAATCCGGGGATCCTTCATTGCCAATTTTGGGGTGGGGTCAGCCCTGTGAGACTAGCCTGACAAGCCAGACCCACATCAAGATGTTGGGTCTGGGAACTCACCATTGGCAGGGCTCAATCGATACTGAAAACAGCGGCCATGAGCAGTCAGCATGATTTCAAAAACGCATTCCAGCGCCAGATCGCCTCTTTTTAAACTATAATCAACTAGACATGCCTATTCCGCATTAGATACAACAACTCAAGCTGCAAGAACGGTCACTGCTGCTGCTACTCCGACAACGAACACAACAAGCTGCTTTCTTCTTCAGCTTTTCTTGATACTGTGGGTTACACCATCAACATGCCCATGAACACTTCCTACTAGTGGTCTGCATGTGTAATTGCACATTGACATGGACACCAACACGTAACTTGCGGCATACGTCCGAAGCAGAAGTATAAATCAACCTTTAAGCCCCGCCCCCTCTGGTGAGTACCGGCACTATTTTTCCACTTCAAGCAGTGATGTCACCTAGTAAGTGCACTCCCTTTATAAATCACTAAAAAGCCGTCACCTCAATTCAACACAATCTCACAATATTCCACTGTGATCAATGAAGCTGACCGCACAATGAATCTTTTATTTAGCCTACATCATTTCTACACTTGGTTATAAATTAACTTGTATATCGAGAGGATTTGTGAGTGTGCAGAACTCCACACTGGACAAGAACTCCAGAACTTGAGTGCATTCCAGCTGAAACACCTGATTGGCCATTGCATTAATCAACTGATAAGTTTGTGATTGGCTACATTGCCGCAAAACTATTAGAGAAAACTGATCCTAGACCAGCAGTTATACACACCCAGTGAAACAAATTAAATACTTGACGTAATGGTCACCTATATCATACAGACTACTCATGGATCCATCGTTAAAATTTGCTTTACAGAGACAGAAAATTTTAAACCTCCCCTCCAGCCTTGGGTTTCATGGGTGAAGTCTTTAGAGCCATGATATTCATGGTAAGCAAATGTTGGGCAAACTATTCCTTCTGCAATATTACAGTCAATTTCCTGTCAGTCTTCAAAAAGAAAAAGACCAAGAAGAATCAGTGTTTACAGCGCAAGATTTGTTGGGAAAAAAGCTCAACCTCAAAGACATGTTAATGGTCATAAACTAACCCAAGTGGCTGTAAAAGCTTTATCTACAAGCAAAGTGGGGTTAACAAAAACCAACCCAGGCAACACATTCAAAAAGATAAAATTTTATTTTGTTTTATTTTAACCCGATCCCTCAGCATCGTCCTGGCTGATGACAGAACCGGATCCCTCAGCATCGTCCTGGCTGATGACAGAACCGGATCCCTCAGCATCGTCCTGGCTGATGACAGAACCGGATCCCTCAGCATCGTCCTGGCTGATGACAGAACCGGATCCCTCAGCATCATCCTGGGTGGCATTGACAGAACCGGATCCCTCAACATCATCCTGGGTGGCATTGACAGAACCGGATCCCTCAGCGTCATCCTGGCTGACGACAGAACCGGATCCCTCAGCATCGTCCTGGCTGACGACAGAACCGGATTCCTCAGCATCGTCCTGGCTGATGACAGAACCGGATCCCTCAGCATCGTCCTGGCTGATGACAGAACCGGATCCCTCAGCGTCATCCTGTGTGATGACAGAACCGGATCCCTCAGCGTCATCCTGTGTGATGACAGAACCGGATCCCTCAGCGTCGTCCTGGCTGATGACAGAACCGGATCCCTCAGCATCGTCCTGTGTGATGACAGAACCGGATCCCTCAGCATCGTCCTGGCTGATGACAGAACCGGATCCCTCAGCGCCATCCTGTGTGATGACAGAACCGGATCCCTCAGCGTCATCCTGTGTGATGACAGAACCGGATCCCTCAGCGTCATCCTGGCTGATGACAGAACCGGATCCCTCAACATCATCCTGGGTGGCATTGACAGAACCGGATCCCTCAGCGTCATCCTGGCTGATGACAGAACCGGATCCCTCAGCATCGTCCTGGCTGATGACAGAACCGGATCCCTCAACATCATCCTGGGTGGCATTGACAGAACCGGATCCCTCAGCGTCATCCTGGCTGATGACAGAACCGGATCCCTCAGCATCGTCCTGGCTGACGACAGAACCGGATCCCTCAGCATCGTCCTGGCTGATGACAGAACCGGATCCCTCAGCATCGTCCTGTGTGATGACAGAACCGGATCCCTCAGCATCGTCCTGGCTGATGACAGAACCGGATCCCTCAGCGTCATCCTGTGTGATGACAGAACCGGATCCCTCAGCGTCATCCTGTGTGATGACAGAACCGGATCCCTCAGCGTCATCCTGGCTGATGACAGAACCGGATCCCTCAGCATCGTCCTGTGTGATGACAGAACCGGATCCCTCAGCGTCGTCCTGGCTGATGACAGAACCGGATCCCTCAGCATCGTCCTGGCTGATGACAGAACCGGATCCCTCAGCATCGTCCTGTGTGATGACAGAACCGGATCCCTCAGCGTCGTCCTGGCTGATGACAGAACCGGATCCCTCAGCATCGTCCTGGCTGATGACAGAACCGGATCCCTCAGCGTCGTCCTGGCTGATGACAGAACCGGATCCCTCAGCATCGTCCTGGCTTGCATTGACAGAACCGGATCCCTCAGCGTCGTCCTGGCTGATGACAGAACCGGATCCCTCAGCGTCGTCCTGGCTGACGACAGAACCGGATCCCTCAGCGTCGTCCTGGCTGACGACAGAACCGGATCCCTCAGCGTCGTCCTGGCTGACGACAGAGCCGGATCCCTCAGCATCGTCCTGGCTGACGACAGAGCCGGATCCCTCAGCATCGTCCTGGCTGACGACAGAGCCGGATCCCTCAGCTAAAACCAAAAAGTAATAACCATGTAAATTGATTAGTATAAACTCATACTACTTCAGTACAACAACAGTATGTTAGATTAAGAAACAAGAGGCAAGGCAAGTTTATTTATGGAGCACATTTCATACACTACGGTAATTCAAAAGGGCTTTACACAGGGAAAAAAAAAAAGGAATTAAAAGAGTAAAGACAATATATATAAAACTTCTCATCTGGTAAAACACTGGTGTATAATATTTTTCACAGCTGCTTGGGTTTATAAGGTCAGCAAACCTTCTTCTTGAACAACCCTCCCAACATCACTCCAGGAGAAATCTAAGGATCCATCTTTGATTGGGGAGCTGAACACTGAAAAACACAGACGTTAAACATAAAACACAAATAATAAAACTTACGACAAGCAAACAAAAAACAAAAATTAACTCACCATGCCACACCAATTGGTGATAAAGAACCATTAAAACAGTAACTTTAATCAAACCCATCGTATAACACAAACTGAGCCACTAAGAGAGCAAATGCCAACAAAAGTTTCAAACCAACCAAGGCTTTTAAAGCCAAACAGAACACCATTTGTACCACCTGGAAGACTCGTTAAGCCATTATTGGAGCAAATCTGCTAATTAATGAGATCAATTATTAATTAATCACTCAGCATAGAAGCTGATGTTATATCCTATAGAACTATGGGTACATTTACACAACAACGATGTACTAAAAACAGCAAAGTTTTTCTTTGTGTTTTTCGCATACAGATGACAGTGTAGTCAAAACAGTCCCTGTTCACATGGATCTGCCAAAACAGCTATAAAGTCTGTATTTTCTTTGTAAATAACTATGCTCCAATAGACCAAACATGAAATACACATGCACATGAGGTCACCGTTTTGTGTTTTACACAGAGACAATAACAATATAATTTTCAAAAACTTTCCCTTTGAAACTCATTTTCAAAAGTTTGCGTTTTCAGGCCCCCGGAATGCCATTGTCGTGTAAGTGAACGTCCAAATGCATAAAACAATTTCCATTTTTAGTTAAAAGCGATGTCATGTAAATGCCCCTCAATGTTAACCTCTTGTGATTCATTGACCCAACAACACACAGACATACTGTATTATTCCACATAAACTGGTGAATAGGCACAGAATAAAGAGGACAGAATATATACAGGTGCTGGTCATATAATTAGAATATCATCAAAAAGTTGATTTATTTCACTAATTCCATTCAAAAAGTGAAATATTATTATTATAGAGTTGTATATTATATTCATTCATTACACACAGACTGATACATTTCAAATGTTTATTTCTTTTCATTTTGATGATTATAACTGACAACTAAGGAAAATCCCAAATTCAGTAACTCAGAAAATTAAAATATTACTTAAGACCAATTCAAAGAAAGGATTTTTAGAAATCTTGGCCAACTGAAAAGTATGAACCTGAAAAGTATGAGCATGTACAGCACTCAATACTTAGTTGGGGCTCCTTTTGCCTGAATTACTGCAGCAATGCGGCGTGGCATGGAGTCGATCAGTCTGTGGCACTGCTCAGGTGTTATGAGAGCCCAGGTTGCTCTGATAGTGGCCTTCAGCTCTTCTGCATTGTTGGGTCTGGCATATCGCAGTCCCTCCAGAAAAACGCGATTATGCGATCGCGTGATTTAACGCATAATCAGCCAAAGTCCGCATATTCATGCGGGGGCCGCATTTTTTCAAATATGCCGCACTTTCGCCGCATAAATTGCCTATTTCCGCGTGCAAAATATGCGGGGCTAGCATGATTTCATAATCCCCGCATTTTCATTGCAAAAAAAGTCATATATATATTAGCAGAAAGTTGAAAAATGTTTGTTTACTTCACACAAGAGCCGCCATTTCCCCCTATTGCCATGGGAACGCTTTGAAGTGACGTAATTACCTGACGTGAAAGTCATCGAAAAGCTGCAAACCCCGTGGTGAAACATGGATATCGGTGAAACCATGATGAAGCGCAAACTCCCATTTGCCAACAAAAATAACAGCAAAAGACGCGCAAAGCAGTTTCCCGCTGTGATGACCGATTTCAGAACACACATCATCATGAAGCTTCGAAGCGTTATGAATCAATGAGTCGATTCAGCGGTTTGAAGCGTTTAAATCAATGAGTCGATTCAGCGGTTTGAAGCGTTTAAATCAATGAGTCGATTCAGCGGTTTGAAGCGTTATGAATCAATGAGTGGATTCAGCAGTTCGGATCGCCAAAGTCACGTATTTCAGGAGTTTGACCCGCGATCCAAATTAAGAATCGACTCACTGATTCATAGCATCATAAAGCTGTGTGTGTTTTGAAATCGGTCATCACTATATAAGTCGTTATTTAGGTTTTTTTTGCACACAATAACTATTATCGTTGCTTCATAAAGTTATTGTAGAACCACTGTAGTGAGATGGATTTTGTAACGACATCTTTAGTACCTTTTATGGGTCTTGAGAGTGTACATTGTGCCAATGGAGGCCTTTCTGAGCCATTGGATTTACACTAAAATATCTTCATTTGTGTCCAACAACATGAGGGGACGTCATTCATGACAGAATTAAAATTTTTTGATGAACTAACCCTTTAAGAGATTGCACTTTGTGCATTGGAAGCACTCAAATGTCTGTAAAACAGGAAGTTATTTATTCATTTCTTCAGAAGTTGTAGCATATTCCTTTTGTAAAGCTACAGAACTTGTTTGACTCAATGTTTTGTAAATTTGAACCATTATTAAGGTCTTCAATAAAACAAGATGAGAACTTAAATATTCCAGCACTTTCTGTGATGTAGTGCTGTTTTTTCTCTTTTTCATCATTTTTCATCGCATAAAATTGCATAAATATCTCGCATTTTCCCGCATTTTCCCGCATTTTTCATCGCATTTTTAAAGAAAACATGCCGCATAATCAAGGATTTTTGCCCGCAACAATCACAAAAAAAAGCCGCATTTTTCTGGAGGGACTGATATCGCATCTTCCTCTTCAAAATTCCTCTTCAAAAAAGGTCAGGAGAGTTTGCTGGCCAATTAAGAACAGGGATACCATGGTCCTTAAACCAGGTACTGGTTGCTTTGGCACTGTGTGCAGGTGCCAAGTCCTGTTGGAAAATGAAATCTGCATCTCCATAAAGTTGGTCAGCAGCAGGAAGCATGAAATGCTCTAAAACTTCCTGGTATACGGCTGCGTTGACCTTGGACCTCAGAAGACACAGTGGACCAACACCAGCAGATGACATGGCACCCCAAACCATCAAAGGCTTTGTGGAGGGAGCGCCCCACGAATCCTCTGCAGCCAACCTCGATAGGCATGCATCTCGCCTTCCAGCCCTGTGCTCGGCAGTCTGTGACCAGATGTTCATACTTGGTCATCTTCCTTTCGTGGGCTTCTCCCAAGCGGTCCTCCCATGGCACGGTCAGCTCCATGATTATTATGTTTTTGGTGCTCTCTGAGACTAGAATGATATCTGGCCTCATATTTGTTCTGACGATGTGCTGGGGGAATTTCAGCTGCTTCTCTAAATCCACAGAGAGTTTCCAGTCCCTGGCTGATGCCAGTATCCCTGCCGGTGCCTTCCTCCCTGCTTGTGGCTGTTCTCCTGCCCTAACAAATGTAATTGAGTGAGTGGTGTTGCTCCCTTGGCTGCCTTTGCTGATCTTTTTGCTGATGGTGTCTGCAATAGATTTCAGCACCTGGTTGTGGCGCCAAGTGTAACGACCCTGGCCGAGCGCTGTTGGGCAGGAGCTCAGAATATGCTCCAGCGTTCCACGAGCAGGGCACAGTTGGCAAGTTGGTGTGTCTGCTTTTCCCCACGTACAGAGGTTTGCTGGGCTAGGCAGAACATCGTACACTGCCCGAATCAGGAAAGTTATGCGGTGCGGCTCGCTTTGCCAGAGCTCCGTCCAGGTGACCTTGCGGTCCACGGCCTGCTCCCACCTGGTCCAGGCCCCCTGTTGCCCCATTCCAGCCGCTCTACTCGTCCTTCCTTCCTCCACAGCAGCTCTGACCTCTTCTTGTATCTGGCTGCGTTTCTCTTTCCCCTTCCGCACTTGTCGAGGAGGTGTTGGGAACATCCCCAAGCCTGCTCTGCCTCGGGCCACCACTCCCACAAGCTCTTTGTGCCTCAGTCGAGCCTGTGCATCCATCACAGCGGCTTGGGCGCTCCACTTCCTCCCCGTCTTCACCAGCACTCCTGCCTGAGCCACCTTTGGGTCGTTGGAGTCTCTATACATAAGTACCTCACGCGCCCGAGTCACTTTAAACTCCTCTTCCAGGGATTTCAGAGGCAACCGGAGCATTGTGGTGTTTCCATAGAGGGCGATGTTGCTGAGACTCCTGGGCAACCCTAACCATCTCCTGAGACAGCTGCTGACCTTTCTTTCCAAGGTCTCCACCGTGGAAATGGGAACCTCATACACAAGTAGTGGCCAGAGTATTCTTGGCAGTATACCATGTTGGTAAATCCACGCTTTAAACTTGCCTGGGAGGCCAGAACGGTCTGTTTCTCTTAACCAGCTGTCTAACTCCTGGCAGGTTGCCTGGACTGATGCGGAGTCTCTGAGGCTGCTGTCAAAAACCTTGCCCAAACTTTTCACCGGCTGTTCTGACAGTGATGGTATCCTTGCCCCTTTGATGCTGAACTGGAATCTCTCCGTGACCTTGCCCTTCTTCAACACTAGCGAACGGGACTTGGCTGGTTTGAACTCCATCCGAGCCCACCGGATGAGTTTTTCCAGCCCTTGGAGTATCCACCTGCCTCCTGGCACTGACTCTGTGGTGACTGTCAGGTCATCCATAAAAGCTCTGATTGGCGGTTGACGGACCCCTCCTCTGCTTTGGGGCCCCCGACACTCAGGCTCTGCCGATTTGACAATCATATTCATAGCCGCCGCAAATAGGATCACAGAGATTGTGCAGCCTGTGATTATTCCCACCTCCAGTTTGTGCCAATCTGATGTCACACCTCCTGCCGAGACTCGCATCCTGAAATGGTTGTAATAATCCAAGATCAGATCTGCAATGTGCTGTGGCACGTGGTGCTTGGTCATGGTGGTCTGGACCAGCTTGTGGGGGATAGAGCCATATGCATTGGCTAGGTCTAACCACAGTACTGTGAGGTCTCCCTTGTGTTCACGAGCTTCCCTGATGAGCTGAGTCACCACTCCTGTATGTTCTAAACAACCTGGGACTCCAGCAATTCCTCCCTTTTGCACAGATGTGTCTATGTAGTTGTTAGTTAAGAGGAAGTTGGTCAGACGCCTTGCTACTATACTGAAGAAGATCTTGCCTTCCACACTCAGCAATGAGATTATTCTGAACTGATTTATCTTCTTGGAATCTTTCTCCTTGGGGATCCAGACTCCCTCAGCAAATCTCCACTGCTGTGCCACCTTTCCTCTTCTCCAAATGACTCGAATGATCTTCCAGAGTCGCCTGAGTAGCAAGGGGCAGTTCTTATAGACTTTATATGGGATTCCACTTGGTCCAGGGGCAGAGCTAGATCGTGACTTACGCACAACTTCCTGGACTTCTTTCAACAGTGGCTCCCTGCTATCGAACTCCTTGGTGGGGGGAGGTGGATCTATAAGGATGTTGCACTGGCCCAACTCTTCCTCCCGGAGAGGATCACTGTAAGTGCTGTGCAGATGCTGGTCAATTTCCTCTTTTGAACAGAGCAACTTTCCGTCACGCTTCTGTCCCAGGAGCTGTTTAGTGAAGCCAAAGGGGTTGGCAATGAACAAAGCTCTCTTTCTGGATCTCTCCTTTAGACGCCTTCGGTGCCATTCTGCTCTGCGCAAGGTCATCAGCCTTTTCCTCAAGACAGCTCTCAATTCCTCCAGGGGGGGGCGTAGCTCCTCACTGGCTACCTTGTGCTTGGACACAGAGCTCTGTGAACAGCCAGCCTCTTTTGCAATATCCTTTTGTGTCTTGCCCTCCTTGTGCAAGGTCTTTTGGACAACTGTCAAGTCAGCAGTCTGAGACTGAGAGACCATTTAAAGGCCTTTGCAGGTGTTTTGAGTTAATTAGCTGATTAGAGTGTGGCACCAGCTGTCTTCAATATTGAACCTTTTCACAATATTCTAATTTTCTGAGATAATGAATTTCTGAATTTTCCTTAGTTGTCCGTTATAATCATCAAAATTTAAAGAAATAAACATTTGAAATATATCAGTCTGTGTGTAATGAATGAATATAATATACACGTTTCACTTTTTGAATGGAATTAGTGAAATAAATCATCTTTTTGATGATATTCTAAGTATATGACCAGCACCTGTATATAGTTCCCTACTATATTTGAATACATATTCAATACACAGTAGGAAAATAATCCATGGATGATCTACTGCATCTGCACAGTGTCTTGGAAATCCTCAATATCTACTAATCTCCACTGACGATTTGAACAACCTCCAGTGGTCAATATAATATAATACAATACTACAGTATCTCGAGGTAATTCCTACAGGATCTCAGACTCCATTCTTGTCTGACCGGCCCCACAGATGTCTTAACGTTTTCATCCTCCAAGATGTTGCGATCTCTTTTCGGCAGGTGTAGTTCCTCGGCTCCGTTTACGTGTCGTCAGGTTGGTAAGATTTGCAATGCGACACGTGAATCCAGGAATCACGTTCGGCAACCTTGATGGCAGTGTTGGTTGTCAGGATGATCTCATATGGCCCCAACCACCTTGGACAGTTCCACGCCTTCCTCTGGAAGTCTCTGACTCAGATCCACTGTCCTGCAAAGCAGCTTTCACCTGCGATTGGAGAGATTTGATAGTTTTAGATAAAGACATCACATACTTTCTTAATTGTTCATCGACCGCCACAAGGCCCTCCTGGGGAGGAGGCTCAGTTCCCACTCGCATAGGCTGACCTGTAGGAATTTCATGTGGGCTGAGGGCTGTCCTGGTCCCTTTCCATAATTTTACACAATCTGTTTTTTTCAGTCTGCTTTGTCCTTTCCACTGCACCACCACTTTATAGGGTGAGTTTTCAAATGTATTCAATCCATTTTCCAATTCTGTGATTACTTTATTTACAAAGTGTGTCCCATTATCACTGGACAATCTTTATGGTACCCCCTCAGAACTTGAGTTGTGAGTGCATTCCAGCTGAAACACATCTGATTGGCCATTGCATTAATCAACTGATAAGTTTGTGATTGGCTACATTGCCGCAAAACTATTAGAGAAAACTGATCCTAGACCAGCAGTTATGGGCAGTTTTACACACCCAGTGAAACAAATTAAATACTTGACGTAATGGTCACCTGTATCATACAGACTACTCATGGATCCATCGTTAAAATTTGCTTTACAGAGACAGAATTTGAAACCTCCCCTCCAGCCTTGGGTTTCATGGATGAAGTCTTTAGAGCCATGATAGTCATGGCAAGCAAATGTTGGGCAAACTATTCCTTCTGCAATATTACAGTCAATTTCCTGTCAGTCTTCAAAAAGAAAAAGACCAAGAAGAATCAGTGTTTACAGTGCAAGATTTGTTGGGAAAAAGCTCAACCTCAAAGACATGTTAATGGTCATAAACTAACCCAAGTGGCTGTAAAAGCTTTATCTAAAAGCAAAGTGGGGTTAACAAACCAACCCAGGCAACACATTCAAAAAGATAAAATTATATTTTGTTTTATTTTAAGCCGATCCCTCCGCATCGTCCTGGCTGATGACAGAGCCGGATCCCTCAGCATCGTCCTGGCTTGCATTGACAGAACCGGATCCCTCAGCATCATCCTGGCTGATGACAGAACCGGATCCCTCAGCGTCATCCTGTGTGATGACAGAACCGGATCCCTCAGCGTCATCCTGTGTGATGACAGAACCGGATCCCTCAGCATCGTCCTGTGTGATGACAGACCCGGATCCCTCAGCGTCGTCCTGGCTGATGACAGAACCGGATCCCTCAGCATCGTCCTGGCTGACAACAGAGCCGGATCCCTCAGCTAAAACCAAAAAGTAATAACCATGTAAATTGATTAGTATAAACTCATACTACTTCAGTACAACAACAGTATGTTAGATTAAGAAACAAGAGGCAAGGCAAGTTTATTTATGGAGCACATTTCATACACTACGGTAATTCAAAAGGGCTTTACACAGGGAAAAAAAAAAAGGAATTAAAAGAGTAAAGACAATATATATAAAACTTCTCATCTGGTAAAACACTGGTGTATAATATTTTTCACAGCTGCTTGGGTTTATAAGGTCAGCAAACCTTCTTCTTGAACAACCCTCCCAACATCACTCCAGGAGAAATCTAAGGATCCATCTTTGATTGGGGAGCTGAACACTGAAAAACACAGACGTTAAACATAAAACACAAATAATAAAACTTACGACAAGCAAACAAAAAACAAAAATTAACTCACCATGCCACACCAATTGGTGATAAAGAACCATTAAAACAGTCGCTTTAATCAAGCCCATCGTATAATACAAACTGAGCCACTAAGAGAGCAAATGCCAACAAAATTTTCAAACCAACCAAGGCTTTTAAAGCCAAACAGAACACCATTTGTACCACCTGGAAGACTCGTTAAGCCATTATTGGAGCAAATCTGCTAATTAATGAGATCAATTATTAATTAATCACTCAGCATAGAAGCTGATGTTATATCCTATAGAACTATGGGTACATTTACACAACAACGATGTACTAAAAACAGCAAAGTTTTTCTTTGTGTTTTTCGCATACAGATGACAGTGTAGTCAAAACAGTCCCTGTTCACATGGATCTGCCAAAACAGCTATAAAGTCTGTATTTTCTTTGTAAATAACTATGCTCCAATAGACCAAACATGAAATACACATGCACATGAGGTCACCGTTTTGTGTTTTACACAGAGACAATAACAATATCATTTTCAAAAACTTTCCCTTTGAAACTCATTTTCAAAAGTTTGCGTTTTCAGGCCCCCGGAATGCCATTGTCGTGTAAGTGAACGTCCACGACGTTCTTACTTAAAAGCGATGTCATGTAAATGCCCCTCAATGTTAACCTCTTGTGATTCATTGACCCAACAACACACAGACATACTGTATTATTCCACATAAACTGGTGAAAAGGCACAGAATAAAGAGGACAGAATATATACAGGTGCTGGTCATATAATTAGAATATCATCAAAAAGTGGATTTATTTCACTAATTCCATTCAAAAAGTGAAACTTGTATATTACATTCATTCATTACACACAGACTGATATATTTCAAATGTTTATTTCTTTTAATTTTGATGATTATGACTGACAACTAAGGAAAATCCCAAATTCAGTAACTCAGAAAATTTGAATATTACTTAAGACCAATTAAAGGAAAGGATTTTTAGAAATATTGGCCAACTGAAAAGTATGAACCTGAAAAGTATGAGCATGTTCAGCACTCAATACTTAGTTGGGGCTCCTTTTGCCTGAATTACTGCAGCAATGCGGCGTGGCATGGAGTCGATCAGTCTGTGGCACTGCTCAGGTGTTATGAGAGCCCAGGTTGCTCTGATAGTGGCCTTCTGCATTGTTGGGTCTGGCATATCGCATCTTCCTCTGCAAAATACCCCATAGATTTTCTATGGGGTTAAGGTCAGGCGAGTTTGCTGGCCAATTAAGAACAGGGATACCATGGTCCTTAAACCAGGTACTGGTTGCTTTGGCACTGTGTGCAGGTGCCAAGTCCTGTTGGAAAATTAAATCTGCATCTCCATAAAGTTGGTCAGCAGCAGGAAGCATGAAATGCTCTAAAACGTCCTGGTATACGGCTGCGTTGACCTTGGACCTCAGAAAACACAGTGGACCAACACCAGCAGATGACATGGCACCCCAAACCATCACCCATCTCCGGCGTGTTGCCTCTGATCTTTCGAATATTCCGATCTATTATGACCTCTGACCTTTAAAGTTGCCAGAATAATAATCATACGCTGTTTGTTAATTGGCCAGAGGAGAACTGGCACCCCGACTGAGCCTGGTTTCTCCCAAGGTTTATTTGTCTCCAGTAGTTCACCTGATGGGGTTTTGGTTTCCTTGCCACTGTTGCCTCTGGCTTGGCTTGCTCAGTTGGGGCCACTAAATTTTTCTTAATTTTTTCAACTAAATATCCAAATAAATCTAACTATTAAACCAAATTAACCATATAAACTAAATTACTGATCTAATTACTTATCTAAAGCCCACACTGTCACTGTATGATAATTGAAATGAACTGAAATGATTGTTTAATGTTTTTTTTTTATTTAGTACTATTATGTTTTATTATTTTTCATAATTATTTGTATAATGTACAATGTAAAGTTAGGCTGTTTCTGAACAGGTGTCCCAAGGAGAGACATGGATGAGCGATATTTGTTACAGGAATGTGCATACTTATAGAACATGTTTCCACTGATTCGGAGGTTCTCAAGAAGGACTAAAATTGCGGGCATTCTGATTTTGACAGTGAAGCTGTTCAGAAAAAGAGATAAGACAAATATAAACAAAGATGCAATCAAAAAATTGTAGAATGAAACTATGTTAAAAGTTTATGAAAATGCAGTCCTGGGGCATTCTGGACTTTGCCTCAGTGGTTTCTCTCTCATTCAAAGACAGCTGAATGCTATTTGAGCCTGTGCTATGAGTGATACGTTATTTATAGTAAAGCACAGTGTTTCAGTTGGAAATCATAGACACAGAGATGTTAAAGAAATGATACTAGGCAATTGGTAATTGGTAAAGATAAACACTGATGACATCACCGTTTTCTCTGGAATGGCTGAATAAAATTCTGTTGCATTATTTTGCTGTTTAACACTGTAAAGCTGCTTTGAAACCATCTGCATTGTTAAAAGCGCTATATTAATAAAGTTGACTTGACTTGACTGACTGTGGAAACTTTACACTGGACCTCAAGCAACGTGGATTGTGTGCTCTCCTCTCTTCCTCCAGGCTCTGGGACCCTGATTTCCAAAGGAAATGCAAAATTGACTTTCATCAGAGAACATAACTTTGGACCACTCAGCAGCAGTCCAGTCCTTTTTGTCTTTAGCCCAGGCAAGACGCTTCTGATGCTGTCTGTTGTTCAAGAGTGGCTTGACACAAGGAATGCGACAGCTGAAACCCATGTCTTGCATACGTCTGTGCGTAGTGGTTCTTGAAGCACTGACTCCAGCTCCAGTCCACTCTTTGTGAGTCTCCCCCACATTTTTGAATGGGTTTTGTTTCACAATCCTCTCCAGGGTGCGGTTATCCCTATTGCTTGTACACTTTTTTCTACCACATCTTTTCCTTCCCTTCGCCTCTCTATTACTCTCGATCTTTGACCAAGATGGCGGCGCGAGTACATCACGAGGCTCAGCGTCTCTCCAGATTCTGCAATTTTGCGGTATTTTTCTTGCTCATCTCGGGTCTGTTCGTACAGAACAGCTGTGCCTTTACATCGTACACCCGTTGTGAGCTTTTGGATATTGGTTTGCGAATTTCCGACAGTTTTATAGACAAACTTCGACTCCTTCCTGAGATCGCTAGGACACCCGAGGCCATGCACTCTACCCAGCCGGGCGGAAGTGGACGCAGACGGCAGCGAGATCGTAAACAAAGGCGGGGAAAGCGCGGAGGTCTACGAGCTAAGCTAAAGCTAACTCCACATCGGCTCTCTTTACCCAGCATTTTCCTTTCCAATGTACGATCGCTAGTGAACAAAATGGAGGAGATTCGACTCAGCATCACACACAGTAAGAAACTTTTGAACTGTAACGTCCTAATCTTCATGGAAACCTGGTTAAACAGCGGAATACCGAACACCGCTATTGAGCTAGCGGGACGCCACACATTCCGGGCAGATAGAACATTAGATGGCTCCGGTAAGAGTAGAGGTGGTGGACTGGGCATTTACATTAACAAAGCTTGGTGCACAAACTCTGCTATTGTTGGCAGTCATTGTTCAGCTAACTTTGAGTTTCTTATGGTTAAATGTAGACCGTTTTATCTACCGCGGTAGTTCACTTCCACCATTATCACTGCAGCCTATATTCCCCGGATGCTGATGCCAAGCTTGCTATGAAAGAACTTCACGCAGCCATCAGTAAACAACAGACTGATCACCCGGAAGCTGCGTTTATTGTTGCAGGTGACTTTAATCACTCAAACTTAAAGTCAGTGCTACCCAAGTTTCACCAGCATGTTTCCTGCCACACCAGAGGAAACAAAACCTTAGATCATGTTTACACAAACATGGCTGGAGCTTACGTTGCAACACCCCTCCCCCACATAGGACAGTCAGATCACCTCTCTTTGTTTCTCACCCCGAAATATACACCCCTCATCAACCGTGTGAAGCCATCAGTGAAGACCATCAAGTTGTGGCCTGAGGGGGCAGATTCCACACTCCAGGAAAGGTTTCTAAACAAAGACTGGAGTATGTTTGCTTCTCAAGCCACCAGTGGCGCTCACACGGACATTGACTCCTACACGTCCTCTGTATTGGATCATATCAATACCACCATTGACAGTGTTACAACCCAGAAACAGATCACCACATACCCAAATCAGAAGCCTTGGATGAACAGGGAAGTGCGACTCCTGCTGAAGTCACGCAATACTGCCTTCAGATCAGGTGATGCACAAGCCTACAGCACATCCAGAGCAAACCTGAAGAGGGGCATAAAAAAGGCCAAGCAAGCTAAAGATACAAGCTAAAGATAGCGGGACACTTTTCCAACTCTGACCCTCGACGCATGTGGCAGGGCATTCAGGCCATCAGTGATTACAAACCCACACCTAAACACTCTAGCCCGAGGTGCCCCAATGACTACCGCCCTGTAGCACTCACACCCATCGTTATGAAGTGCTTTGAGCGGCTGGTCCTGGAACACCTAAAAGACTCTCTACCATCCACATTACACTCACACCAGTTTGCCTACCGCAGCAATAGGAGCACAGAGGATGCAGTTTCCATGGCACTGCACTCTGTGCTCACTCATCTGGACCATAAGAATACATATGCACGCATGCTGTTTGTTGACTTCAGCTCAGCATTCAACACTGTCATCCCAACCAAGTTAATAGCCAAACTTGGAGACCTGGGCATCAACACTTCAATGTGTAACTGGATTTTGGACTTCATAACTGACAGACCACAGAATGTTCGATCAGGATCCACCTGCTCCACGTCCATCACACTCAACACTGGTGTACCACAGGGCTGTGTGCTAAGTCCGTTTCTCTACTCCCTCTTCACCTCCGACTGCAAGCCTGTGTATGGATCTAATTCCATCGTCAAGTTTGCGGACGACACTACGGTGATTGGTCTCATCAGCAACAACGATGAGACTGCCTACAGGGAGGAGATCCAGCACCTGGCCACATGGTGCACTGATAATAACCTGCTCCTCAACACCACCAAAACGAAGGAGCTCATCGTGGACTTCAGGAAAGAGTCAAGAGGCAAACACGACACCATCCACATCAATGGAATGGCTGTTGAGCATGTCTCCAGTTTCAAGTTCCTGGGGATCCACATCTCGGCGGACATGTCGTGGACGACCTACACCTCCAGCCTGGTCAAGAAGGCTCACCAGTGCCTCTTCTTCCTGAGGACACTGAGGAACAATCAGCTCTCCTCGGCTATTCTGGTGAACTTCTATCGCTGTGCAATAGAAAGCATCCTGACCAACTGTGTTGCAGTATGGTATGGGAGCTGCTCTGTTGTGGAGCGCAAGGCACTGCAGCGGGTGGTGAAAACTGCCCAGCGCATCACAGCGACTCCACTATCTGCCATCGAGCACATCCAGAGGAAACACTGTCTGCATCGAGCTCGCAGCATCCTCAAGGACTCCTCTCACCCAGCCCACAGACTGTTTTCTCTCCTGCCCTCCGGCAGGCGTTTCAGGATCCTCCAGACCAGGACCAGCAGACTAAAGAACAGTTTTTTCCCCAGAGCTGTCTCTTTACTGAACTCAAACCCCCGTTGATCCACTCCCTCATATACTGACAACTCTCCTACCTCACATCTGCCTTCACTTTGTTATTTGCACTACCGACTGTTTATTACAGTAACAACTGTCTACTTATGCATCTTGCACTACCATATCTTAACTGGATTATGCTCATTTGCACTGCCGACTGTATTTATAGTACCACTGTTTACATTTGCATTTTGCACCGTACTTCTAACTGTAATATGCAATCACTTTCCACTGCACTTTTACACTTTCTTTCGGATAGCTCTGTCCATAATTTATTGCACTACCTTAATCCACTGGTACATTCCTCATATTAGCCCAACATATTATTGTAAACCTCTATCTGTAAAATTCTGTTTTAAGTAATAGCCATCTGTATATTATATTCCTAGTACATATTCACCTGTAAATTCTGTTTATAGTAATAGCCATCTGTATATTTATTCACTGTACATATTCACCTGTAAATTCAGTTCGGTTTATAGTAATAACCATCTCTCTATTTATACATATTTATATATATTCAGTACATATCCATGTCCTGCACTTACGCAACCACTGTATATCCTGCACTTGCTGCTATTGCACTTCTGGTTAGACCTAAACTGCATTTTGTTGCCTTTTACTTGTGTAATGACAATAAAGTTGAATCTAATCTAATCTAATCTCTATTAATGTGCTTGGACACAGAGCTCTGTGAACAGCCAGCCTCTTTTGCAATGACCTTTTGTGTCTTGACCTCCTTGTGCAAGGTCTTTTGGACAACTGTCAAGTCCGCAGTCTTCCCCATGTTTGTGTAGCCTACAGAACTAGACTGAGAGACCATTTAAAGGCCTTTGCAGGTGTTTTGAGTTAATTAGCTGATTAGAGTGTGGCACCAGGTGTCTTCAATATTGAACCTTTTCACAATATTCAGATAATGAATTTGGGATTTTCCTTAGTTGTCCGTTATAATCATCAATATTAAAAGAAATAAACATTTGAAATATATCAGTCTGTGTGTAATGAATGAATATAATATACACGTTTCACTTTTTGAATGGAATTAGTGAAATAAATCCACTTTTTGATGATATTCTAAGTATATGACCAGCACCTGTATATAGTTCCCTACTATATTTAAATACATATTCAATTCAAAGTAGGAAAATAATCCATGGATGATCTACTGCATCTGCACAGTGTCTTGGAAATTCTCAATATCTACTAATCTGACTCCTCCACTGACGATATGAACAACCTCCAGTGGTGAATATAATATAATGCAATACTACAGTATCTCGAGGTAATTCCTACAGTATCTCAGACTCCATTCTTGTCTGACCGGCCCCACAGATGTCTTAACGTTTTTCATCCTCCAAGATGTTGCGATCTCTTTTCGGCAGGTGTAGTTCCTCGGCTCCGTTTACGTGTCGTCAGGTTGGTAAGATTTGCAATGCGACACGTGAATCCAGGAATCACGTTCGGCAACCTTGATGGCAGTGTTGGTTGTCAGGTTGATCTCATATGGCCCCAACCACCTTGGACAGTTCCACTCCTTCCTCCGGAAGTCTCTGACTCAGATCCACTGTCCTGCAAAGCAGCTTTCACCTGCGATTGGAGAGATTTGATAGTTTTATATAAAGACATCACATACTTTCTTAATTGTTCATCGACTGCCACAAGGCCCTCCTGGGGAGGAGGCTCAATTCCCACTCGCATAGGCTGACCTGTAGGAATTTCATGTGGGCTGAGGGCTGTCCTCGTCCCTTTCCATAATTTTACACAATTAGTTTTTTTCAGTCTGCTTTGTCCTTTCCACTGCACCACCACTTTATAGGGTGAGTTTTCAAATGTATTCTCAATTAAATTGCCAATTCTGTGGTTACTTTATTTACAAAGTGTGTCCCATTATCACTGGACAATCTTTATGGTACATAAAGCAAGAACAGTCGCTTCTGCTGCTACTCCGACAATGTACACAACAAGCTGCTTCTTTGGCTTTTCTTGATACTGTGGGTTACACCATCAACATGCCCATGAACACTGCCTACTAGCGGTCTGCATGTGTAATTGCACATTGACGCGGACACGTAACTTGCGGCGTAGAGGATACGGCGTAGGTCCGAAGCAGAAGTATAAATCAGCCTTTAAGCCCCGCCCCCTCTGGTGAGTACCAGCACTTTTTTTCCACTTCAAGCAGTGATGTTGCCTAGTAAGTGCACTCCCTTCATAAATCACTAAGCCATCACCTCAATCTCACAATATTCCACTGTGATCAATGAATCTTTTATTTAGCCTACATTATTTCTACACTTGGTTATAAATTAACTTGTATATCGAGAGGATTTGTGAGTGCAGAACTTCACACTGGACAAGAACTCCAGAACTTGAGTTGTGAGTGCATTCCAGCTGAAACACATCTGATTGGCCATTGCATTAATCAACTGATAAGTTTGTGATTGGCTACATTGCCGCAAAACTATTACAGAAAACTGATCCTAGACCAGCAGTTATGGGCAGTTTTACACACCCAGTGAAACAAATTAAATACTTGACGTAATGGTCACCTGTATCATACAGACTACTCATGGATCCATCGTTAAAATTTGCTTTACAGAGACAGAATTGGAAACCTCCCCTCCAGCCTTGGGTCTCATGGATGAAGTCTTTAGAGCCATGATATTCATGGTAAGCAAATGTTGGGCAAACTATTCCTTCTGCAATATTACAGTCAATTTCCTGTCAGTCTTCAAAAAGAAAAAGACCAAGAAGAATCAGTGTTTACAGTGCAAGATTTGTTGGGAAAAAGCTCAACCTCAAAGACATGTTAATGGTCATAAACTAACCCAAGAGGCTGTAAAAGCTTTATCTACAAGCAAAGTGGGGTTAACAAAAACCAACCCAGGCAACACATTCAAAAAGATAAAATTTTATTTTGTTTTATTTTAACCCGATCCCTCCGCATCGTCCTGGCTGGCATTGACAGAACCGGATCCCTCTGCATCATCCTGGCTTGCATTGACAGAACCAGATCCCTCAGCATCGTCCTGGCTGAGGACGGAACCAGATCCCTCAGCATCGTCCTGGCTGATGACAGAACCAGATCCCTCAGCATCATCCTGGGTGGCATTGACAGAACCAGATCCCTCAGCATCGTCCTGGCTGATGACAGAACCGGATCCCTCAGCGTCGTCCTGGCTGATGACAGAACCGGATCCCTCAGCATCATCCTGGGTGGCATTGACAGAACCGTATCCCTCAGCGTCATCCTGGCTGACGACAGAACCGGATCCCTCAGCATCGTCCTGGCTGACGACAGAGCCTGATCCCTCAGCATCGTCCTGGCTGACGACAGAGCCGGATCCCTCAGCGTCGTCCTGGCTGACGACAGAGCCGGATCCCTCAGCGTCGTCCTGGCTGATGACAGAACCGGATCCCTCAGCGTCGTCCTGGCTGATGACAGAACCGGATCCCTCAGCGTCATCCTGGCTTGCATTGACAGAACCCGATCCCTCAGCATCGTCCTGGCTGATGACAGAACCGGATCCCTCAGCGTCATCCTGGCTTGCATTGACAGAACCGGATCCCTCAGAATCATCCTGGCTGATGACAGAACCGGATCCCTCAGCATCATCCTGGGTGGCATTGACAGAACCGGATCCCTCAGCATCATCCTGGGTGGCATTGACAGAACCGGATCCCTCAGCGTCATCCTGGCTGACGACAGAACCGGATCCCTCAGCATCGTCCTGGCTGACGACAGAACCGGATCCCTCAGCATCGTCCTGGCTGACGACAGAGCCTGATCCCTCAGCATCATCCTGGCTGACGACAGAGCCTGATCCCTCAGCATCATCCTGGCTGACGACAGAGCCTGATCCCTCAGCATCATCCTGTGTGATGACAGAACCGGATCCCTCAGCGTCGTCCTGGCTGATGACAGAACCGGATCCCTCAGCATCATCCCATGTGATGACAGAACTGGATCCCTCAGCGTCATCCTGGCTTGCATTGACAGATCCGGATCCCTCAGCATCGTCCTGGCTGATGACAGAACCGGATCCCTCAGAGTCATCCTGGATGGCATTGACAGAACCAGATCCCTCAGCATCGTCCTGGCTGATGACAGAACCGGATCCCTCAGCATCGTCCTGGCTGATGACAGAACCGGATCCCTCAGCGTCGTCCTGGCTGATGACAAAACCGGATCCCTCAGCATCATCCTGGGTGGCATTGACAGAACCGGATCCCTCAGCGTCGTCCTGGCTGATGACAGAACCGGATCCCTCAGCGTCGTCCTGGCTGATGACAGAGCCGGATCCCTCAGCTAAAACCAAAAAGTAATAACCATGTAAATTGATTAGTATAAACTCATACTACTTCAGTACAACAACAGTATGTTAGATTAAGAAACACAAGAGGCAAGGCAAGTTTATTTATGGAGCACATTTCATACACTACGGTAATTCAAAAGGGCTTTACACAAAAAAAAAAGGAATTAAAAGAGTAAAGACAATATATATAAAACTTCTCATCTGGTAAAACACTGGTGTATAATATTTTTCACAGCTGCTTGGGTTTATAAGGTCAGCAAACCTTTTTCTTTAACAACCCTCCCAACATCACTCCAGGAGAAATCTAAGGATCCATCTTTGATTGGGGAGCTGAACACTGAAAAACAGACGTTAAACATAAAACACAAATAATAAAACTTTTTAAAAAAAAAGAAAATTAACTCACCATGCCACACCAATTGGTGATAAAGAACCATTAAAACAGTAACTTTAATCAAGCCCATCGTATAATACAAACTGAGCCACTAAGAGAGCAAATGCCTACAAAAGTTCCAAACCAACCAAGGCTTTTAAAGCCAAACAGAACACCATTTGTACCACCTGGAAGACTCGTTAACCCATTATTGGAGCAAATCTGCTAATTAATGAGATCAATTATTAATTAATCACTCAGCATAGAAGCTGATGTTATATCCTATAGAACTATGGGTACATTTACACAACAACGATGTACTAAAAACAGCAAAGTTTTTCTTTGTGTTTTTCGCATACAGATGACAATGTAGTCAAAACGGTCCCTGTTCACATGGATCTGCCAAAACAGCTATAAAGTCTGTATTTTCTTTGTAAATAACTATGCTCCAATAGACCAAACATGAAAGACACATGCACATGAGGTCACCGTTTTGTGTTTTACACAGAGACAATAACAATATAATTTTCTAAAACTTGCCCTTTGAAACTAATTTTCAAAAGTTTGCGTTTTCAGGCCCCCGGAATGCCATTGTCGTGTAAGTGAACGTCCAAATGCAAACAATTTCCATTTTTAGTTAAAAGCGATGTCATGTAAATGCCCCTCAATGTTAACCTCTTGTGATTCATTGACCCAACAACACACAGACATACTGTATTATTCCACATAAACTGGTGAATAGGCACAGAATAAAGAGGACAGAATATATACAGGTGCTGGTCATATAATTAGAATATCATCAAAAAGTTGATTTATTTCACTAATTCCATTCAAAAAGTGAAATATTATTATTATAGAGTTGTATATTATATTCATTCATTACACACAGACTGATATATTTCAAATGTTTATTTCTTTTCATTTTGATGATTATAACTGACAACTAAGGAAAATCCCAAATTCAGTAACTCAGAAAATTTAAATATTACTTAAGACCATTTCAAAGAAAGAATTTTTAGAAATCTTGGCCAACTGAAAAGTATGAACCTGAAAAGTATGAGCATGTACAGCACTCAATACTTAGTTGGGGCTCCTTTTGCCTGAATTACTGCAGCAATGCGGCGTGGCATGGAGTCGATCAGTCTGTGGCACTGCTCAGGTGTTATGAGAGCCCAGGTTGCTCTGATAGTGGCCTTCAGCTCTTCTGCATTGTTGGGTCTGGCATATCGCATCTTCCTCTTCAAAATTCCTCTTCAAAAAAGGTCAGCCGAGTTTGCTGGCCAATTAAGAACAGGGATACCATGGTCCTTAAACCAGGCACTGGTTGCTTTGGCACTGTGTGCAGGTGCCAAGTCCTGTTGGAAAATTAAATCTGCATCTCCATAAAGCCAACACCAGCAGATGACATGGCAACCCAAACCATCACCCATCTCCGGCGTGTTGCCTCTGATCTTTCTAATATTCCGATCTATTATGACCTCTGACCTGTAAAGTTGCCAGAATAATAATCATACGCTGTTTGTTAATTGGCCAGAGGAGAACTGGCACCCCGACTGAGCCTGGTTTCTCCCAAGGTTTATTTTTCTCCAGTAGGTCACCTGATGGGGTTTTGGTTTCCTTGTCACTGTTGCCTCTGGCTTGGCTTGCTCAGTTGGGGCCACTAAATTTTTCTTAATTTTTTCAACTAAATATCCAAATAAATCTAATTATTAAACCAAATTTACCATTTCAACTAAATTACTGATCTAATTACTGATCTAAAGCCCACACTGTCACTGTATGATAATTGAAATGAACTGATTGAAGATTGAAATTTTATTGTTTTATGTTAATTTTATTTAGTACTATTATGTTTTATTATTTTTCATAATTATTTGTATAATGTACAATGTAAAGTTAGGCTGTTTCTGAACATGTGTCCCAAGGAGAGACATGGATGAGCTATATTTGTTACAGGAATATGTATACTTATAGAACATGTTTCCACTGATGCATACAGTAGCATGCATCTGTTCCATGATGTATTGTCAACTGATTCTTTGCAAGGAAAGTGGATTGTGCAACATATGTAAGCATGATGTATACACTCTATTTTAAACATAGGACACATGTTTCTCTTCCTTCTAAGGAAGTCTCTTCCTAGTGAGATCCTCTGTTAATAGTATATAACATTCAAATTGAGTGTCCTGCCTCAGACGGGAGAGACGGGAGATGGGAGAGAGAGAGGGAGACGAGAGAGAAAGACGGGAGAGGGACAATGGAGGATGGAGAAGGGAGAGGGAGAGAAATGGAGGGAGGGAGGAATGGAGAAACATACAGCAGGCATGAGACAATAACTTTTCAATGTCTCTACTATGTCTGACATATAAAAATAATAAATAAGAGATCTCTTGGCAAACTACTGGTATCCGGTCCTGTGATTCAATCATAACGGGGACAAAGCTGAATTTTCAGATCAACAGTTGGCGTCACGAATAGGATCTGCATTTCAGACATTTGTCTCAATCAATTCATCAGGTAAGTAATTTTCTTTTTCTTAAAGATTCTAAGTCTGCCTGGTGATATATATGATATATATACTGTTGAGACAGTGACTGAAACTGCTAAAAAGAACTGTGTTATTTTGACATACCAGTTGTGTTGCCAATAAATGTGTGTCAGACATAGTTACATTTTAAGTAATTTAATTTGATGTGATTTGCTTGAGTTATTCTGATCAGTGGACCTCCAAAATATTGAATGAAGCTGGGATAAAAGTGGATCTTTGGTAAAAGAAGACCATTTAGTCAAATTTTCAGGATAAGCCATTAGGCGATTTAGCATGGAATAAAGCGGTTTAAAGTGGCGGATCTGGATTCGAAAAGGCGAATCCTGTAAATAAGAATCCTAAAACGTTTAAAACACGCTGGAGTAGCTAAAATTGCGGACATTCTTATTTTGACAGTGAAGCTGTTCAGTATTTGGGGAGGAGACTGATCTGAGTTCAACTGAAAAGAAAAATGAAAAGAAAAATTATTTGAGTTAAACTGAATTTTAAAGTAAAATACAATTGAAAATATACGAGTTAACTTTTAACTGTTTCTTTTTCCTTTCCTCGAGTTTCTCAAGTGTTCAGAAGCGAGAGCAGCCCCTCCCTTTGGAATTCACCCTATACCCTCCTCACACACACACACACACACATACACACACACAAACACTTATAAATAGATAGCCTGCTATTTCTCTAGTTCACATAGAGAAACATATACTAATGATTTGCAAAATGGCTGCAAACAAAGAAAGCACCTGCAAGATACATTTCTAGATGAGATCAAATGACAGAAATGTATGGTGTTTATATATATATATATATATATATATATATATATATATATATATATATATATATATATATATATATATATATATATATATATATATAAAAGAAGAAAAAAAAGGAAAAAGAGGTAAGACAAATATAAACAAAGATACAATCAAAAAATTGTAGAATGAAACTATGTTAAAAGTTTATGAAAATGCAGTCCTGGGGCATTCTGGACTTTGCCTCAGTGGTTTCTCTCTCATTCAAAGACAGCTGAATGCTATTTGAGCCTGTGCTATGAGTGATACGTTATTTATAGTAAAGCACAGTGTTTCAGTTGGAAATCATAGACACAGAGATGTTAAAGAAATGATACTAGGCAATTGGTAATTGGTAAAGATCAACACTGATGACATCACTGTTTTCTCTGGAATGGCTATACGGCTGAATACAATTATGTTGCATTATTTTGCTGTTTAACACTGTAAAGTTACTTTGAAACCATCTGCATTGTTAAAAGCGCTATATAAATAAAGTTGACATGACTTGACTGACTGTGGAACTTTACACTGGACCTCAAGCAACGTGGATTGTGTGCTCTCCTCTCTTCCTCCAGGCTCTGGGACCCTGATTTCCAAAGGAAATGCAAAATTTACTTTCATCAGAGAACATAACGTTGGACCACTCAGCAGCAGTCCAGTCCTTTTTGTCTTTAGCCCAGGCAAGACGCTTCTGATGCTGTCTGTTGTTCAAGAGTGGCTGCGGAGCAGCTCGCTGGGGTTTTTACAGACATTTTCAACCTGTCTCTTGCCCAAACAGCTGTTCCAACATGCTTTAAACGCACTTCCATTGTGCCAGTGCCGAAACACTCTAGCCCGAGGTGCCCTAATGACTACCGCCCTGTAGCACTCACACCCATCGTTATGAAGTGCTTTGAGCGGCTAGTCCTGGAACACCTAAAAGACTCTCTACCATCCACATTGGACTCACACCAGTTTGCCTACCGCAGCAATAGGAGCACAGAGGATGCAGTTTCCATGGCACTGCACTCTGTGCTCACCCATCTGGACCATAAGAATACCTATGCACGCATGCTGTTTGTTGACTTCAGCTCAGCATTCAACACTGTCATCCCAACCAAGTTAATAGCCAAACTTGGAGACCTGGGCATCAACACTTCAATGTGTAACTGGATTTTGGATTTCCTAACTGACAGACCACAGAATGTTCGATCAGGATCCACCTGCTCCACGTCCATCACACTCAACACTGGTGTACCACAGGGCTGTGTGCTAAGTCCGTTTCTCTACTCCCTCTTCACCTCCGACTGCAAGCCTGTGTATGGATCTAATTCCATCGTCAAGTTTGCGGACGACACTACGGTGATTGGTCTCATCAGCAACAACGATGAGACTGCCTACAGGGAGGAGATCCAGCACCTGGCCACATGGTGCACTGATAATAGCCTGCTCCTCAACACCACCAAAACGAAGGAGCTCATCGTGGACTTCAGGAAAGAGTCAAGAGGCAAACACGACACCATCCACATCAATGGAATGGCTGTTGAGCGTGTCTCCAGTTTCAAGTTCCTGGGGATCCACATCTCGGCGGACATGTCGTGGACGACCAACACCTCCAGCCTGGTCAAGAAGGCTCACCAGCGCCTCTTCTTCCTGAGGATACTGAGGAAGAATCAGCTCTCCTCGACTATCCTGGTGAACTTCTATCGCTGTGCAATAGAAAGCATCCTGACCAACTGTGTTGCAGTATGGTATGGGAGCTGCTCTGTTGCGGAGCGCAAGGCACTGCAGCGGGTGGTGAAAACTGCCCAGCGCATCACAGGGACTCCACTACCTGCCATCGAGCACATCCAGAGGAAACACTGTCTGCATCGAGCTCGCAGCATCCTCAAGGACTCCTCTCACCCAGCCCACAGACTGTTTTCTCTCCTGCCCTCCGGCAGGCGTTTCAGGATCCTCCGGACCAGGACCAGCAGACTAAAGAACAGTTTTTTTCCCCAGAGCTGTCTCTTTACTGAACTCGAACCCCCGTTGATCCACTCCCTCATATACTGACAACTCTCCTACCTCACATCTGCCTTCACTTTGTTATTTGCACTACCGACTGTTTATTACAGTAACAACTGGCTACTTATGCATCTTGCACTACCATATCTTAACTGGATTATGCTCATTTGCACTGATGACTGTATTTATAGTACCACTGTTTAAATGTGCATTTTGCACCGTACTTCTAACTGTAATATGCAACCACTTTCCACTGCACTTTTTCACTTTCTTTCGGATAGCTCTGTCCATAATTTATTGCACTACCTTAATCCACTGCTACATTCCTCATATTAGCCTAACATATTATTGTATACCTCTATCTGTAAAATTCTGTTTTAAGTTATAGCCATCTGTATATTATATTCATAGTACATATTCACCTGTACATTCTGTTTATAGTAATAGCCATCTGTATATTTATTCACTGTACATATTCACCTGTAAATTCAGTTCTGTTTATAGTAATAACCATCTCTCTATTTATACATATTTATATATATTCAGTACATATCCATGTCCTGCACTTACACTTCTGGTTAGACCTAAACTGCATTCCGTTGTCTTGTACTTGTACTTGTGTAATGACAATAAAGTTGAATCTAATCTAATCTAATCTCTATTAATGTGCTTGGACACAGAGCTCTGTGAACAGCCAGCCTCTTTTGCAATGACCTTTTGTGTCTTGCCCTCCTTGTGCAAGGTCTTTTGGACAACTGTCAAGTCCGCAGTCTTCCCCATGTTTGTGTAGCCTACAGAACTAGACTGAGAGACCATTTAAAGGCCTTTGCAGCTGTTTTGAGTTAATTATCTGATTAGAGAGTGGCACCAGGTGTCTTCAATATTGAACCTTTTCACAATATTCAGATAATAAATTTGGGATTTTCCTTAGTTGTCCGTTATAATCATCAAAATTAAAAGAAATAAACATTTTAAATATATCAGTCTGTGTGTAATGAATGAATATAATATACACATTTCACTTTTTGAATGGAATTAGTGAAATAAATAATCTTTTTGATGATATTCTAAGTATATGACCAGCACCTGTATATAGTTCCCTACTATATTTGAATACATATTCAATACACAGTAGGAAAATAATCCATGGATGATCTACTGCACCTGCACAGTGTCTTGGAAATTCTCAATTTCTACTAATTTGACTCCTCCACTGACGATTTGAACAACCTCCAGTGGTCAGTATCATATAATACAATACTACAGTACCTTCGAGGTAATTCCCTTCCCGAATATAATTCAATTTAATACTACAGTATCTCGAGGTAATTCCTACAGGATCTCAGACTCCATGCTTGTCTGACCGGTCCCACAGATGTCTTAACGTTTTCATCCTCCAAGATGTTGCGATCTCTTTTCGGCAGGTGTAGTTCCTCGGCTCCGTTTACATGTCGTCAGGTTGGTAAGATTTGCAATGCGACACGTGAATCCAGGAATCACGTTCGGCAACCTTGATGGCAGTGTTGGTTGTCAGGATGATCTCATATGGCTCCAACCACCTTGGACAGTTCCACGCCTTCCTCCGGAAGTCTCTGACTCAGATCCACTGTCCTGCAAAGCAGCTTTCACCTGCGATTGGAGAGATTTGATAGTTTTAGATAAAGACTTCACATACTTTCTTAATTGTTCATCGACTGCCACAAGGCCCTCCTGGGGAGGAGGCTCAATTCCCACTCGCATAGGCTGACCTGTAGGAATTTCATGTGGGCTGAGGGATGACCCTTTCCATAATTTTACACAATTTGTTTTTTTCAGTCTGCTTTGTCCTTTCCACTGCACCACCACTTTATAGGGTGAGTTTTCAAATGTATTCTCAATTAAATTGCCAATTCTGTGATTACTTTATTTACAAAGTGTGTCCCATTATCACTGGACAATCTTTATGGTACCCCCCCACCTTGGGATAACAGCCGTAGCATCAGCTTTTCTTCTTGGGAAACACTCAACCCACACTCATCATGATTTGCTGAAAAAGGAAGTTCTGGTGTGGAGTGGGCAGTAAGTTTGTGGCTTACTTCGTCTTCCCACGTCATTCGCTGCGCAGATGTAACAGTTCTGACAGAATTTCTCTGCCACAACTGTAAATCCGGGGGCCTCCCAGGAATTAGATCCTTCATTGCCAATTTTGGGGTGTGGTCAGCCCTGTGAGACAAGCCTGACAAGCCAGACCCACATCAAGATGTTGGGTCTGGGAACTCACCATTGGCAGGGCTCAACCGATACTGAAAACAGCGGCCATGAGCACTCTGCATGATTTCAAAAATGCATTCCAGCGCCAGATCGCCTCTTTTTTAACTCTACTAATCAACTAGAGATGCTTAATTTGCATTAGATACAACAACTCAAGCTGCAAGAACGGTCGCTGCTGCTACTCCGACAATGTACACAACAAGCTGCTTCTTCTTCTGCTTTTCTTGATACTGTGGGTTACACCATCAACATGCCCATGAACACTGCCTACTAGTGGTCTGCATGTGTAATTGCACATTGATGCGGACACCAACACGCTTGCGGCGTAGAGGATACGGCGTAGGTCCGAAGCAGGAGTGTAAATCAGCCTTTAAGCCCCGCCCCCTCTGATGAGTACCGGCACTTTTTTTCCACTTCAAGCAGTGATGTTGCCTAGTAAGTGCACTCCCTTCATAAATCACTAAAAAGCCATCACCTCAATCTCACAATATTCCACTGTGATCAATGAAGCTGACCGCACAATGAATCTTTTATTTAGCCTACATAATTTCTATACTTGGTTATAAATTAACTTGTATATCGAGAGGATTTGTGAGTGTGCAGAACTCCACACTGGACAAGAACTCCAGAACTTGAGTTGTGAGTGCATTCCAGCTGAAACACATCTGATTGGCCATTGCATTAAATCAACTGATAAGTTTGTGATTGGCTACATTGCCGCAAAACTATTAGAGAAAACTGATCCTAGACCAGCAGTTATGGGCAGTTTTACACACCCAGTGAAACAAATTAAATACTTGACGTAATGGTCACCTGTATCATACAGACTACTCATGGATCCAGCGTTAAAATTTGCTTTACAGAGACAGAAAATCTGAAACCTCCCCTCCAGCCTTGGGTCTCATGGATGAAGTCTTTAGAGCCATGATATTCATGGTAAGCAAATGTTGGGCAAACTATTCCTTCTGCAATATTACAGTCAATTTCCTGTCAGTCTTCAAAAAGAAAAAGACCAAGAAGAATCAGTGTTTACAGTGCAAGATTTGTTGGGAAAAAGCTGGGAAAATGTTAATGGTCATAAACTAACCCAAGTGGCTGTAAAAGCTTAATCTACAAGCAAAGTGGGGTTAACAAAAACCAACCCAGGCAACACATTCAAAAAGATAAAATTTTATTTTGTTTTATTTTAAGCCGATCCCTCGGCATCGTCCTGGCTGATGACAAAACCGGATCCCTCAGCGTCGTCCTGGCTTGCATTGACAGAACCGGATCCCTCAGCATCGTCCTGGCTTGCATTGACAGAACCGGATCCCTCAGCATCGTCCTGCCTGATGACAGCAGATCCCTCAGCGTCGTCCTGGCTTGCATTGACAGAACCGGATCCCTCAGCATCGTCCTGGCTGATGACAGCAGATCCCTCAGCGTCGTCCTGGCTGATGACAGCGGATCCCTCAGCGTCGTCCTGGCTTGCATTGACAGAACCGGATCCCTCAGCGTCGTCCTGGCTTGCATTGACAGAACCGGATCCCTCAGCGTCATCCTGGCTGATGACAGAACCGGATCCCTCAGCATCGCCATGGGTGGCATTGACAGAACCGGATCCCTCAGTATCGTCCTGGCTGATGACAGAACCAGATCCCTCAGCATCGTCCTGGCTGATGACAGAACCGGATCCCTCAGCATCGTCCTGGCTGATGACAGAACCGGATCCCTCAGCATCGTCCTGGCTGATGACAGAGCCGGATCCCTCAGCGTCGTCCTGGCTGATGACAGAACCGGATCCCTCAGCATCGTCCTGGCTTGCATTGACAGAACTGGATCCCTCAGCATCGTCCTGGCTTGCATTGACAGAACCGGATCCCTCAGCGTCGTCCTGGCTTGCATTGACAGAACCGGATCCCTCAGCATCGTCCTGGCTGATGACAGCAGATCCCTCAGCATCGTCCTGGCTGAGGACAGCAGATCCCTCAGCATCGTCCTGGCTGATGACAGAACCGGATCCCTCAGCGTCGTCCTGGCTTGCATTGACAGAACCGGATCCCTCAGCATCGTCCTGGCTGATGACAGCAGATCCCTCAGCGTCGTCCTGGCTTGCATTGACAGAACCGGATCCCTCAGCGTCGTCCTGGCTGATGACAGAACCGGATCCCTCAGCATCGTCCTGGCTTGCATTGACAGAACCGGATCCCTCAGTGTCATCCTGGCTGATGACAGAACCGGATCCCTCAGCATCGTCCTGGCTTGCATTGACAGAACCGGATCCCTCAGCGTCATCCTGGCTGATGACAGAACCGGATCCCTCAGCATCGTCCTGGCTTGCATTGACAGAACCGGATCCCTCAGCATCGTCCTGGCTTGCATTGACAGAACCGGATCCCTCAGCATCGTCCTGGCTGATGACAGAACCGGATCCCTCAGCATCGTCCTGGCTGATGACAGAACCGGATCCCTCAGCATCGTCCTGGCTGATGACAGAACCGGATCCCTCAGCATCGTCCTGGCTGATGACAGAGCCGGATCCCTCAGCGTCGTCCTGGCTGATGACAGAACCGGATCCCTCATCATCGTCCTGGGTGGCAGTGACAGAACCGGATCCCTCAGCATCGTCCTGGCTGATGACAGAGCCGGATCCCTCAGCATCGTCCTGGCTGATGACAGAGCCGGATCTCTCAGCATCGTCCTGGCTGATGACAGAGCCGGATCCCTCAGCATCGTCCTGGCTGATGACAGAGCCGGATCCCTCAGCATCGTCCTGGCTGATGACAGAGCCGGATCCCTCAGCGTCGTCCTGGCTGATGACAGAGCCGGATCCCTCAGCGTCGTCCTGGCTGATGACAGAGCCGGATCCCTCAGCGTCGTCCTGGCTGATGACAGAGCCGGATCCCTCAGCTAAAACCAAAAAGTAATAACCATGTAAATTGATTAGTAAACTCATACTACTTCAGTACAACAACAGTATGTTAGATTAAGAAACACAAGAGGCAAGGCAAGTTTATTTATGGAGCACATTTCATACACTACGGTAATTCAAAAGGGCTTTACACAGAAAAGAAAAAAAAGGAATTAAAAGAGTAAAGATAATATATATATAAAACTTCTCATCTGGTAGAACACTGGTGTATAATATTTTTCACAGCTGCTTGGGTTTATAAGGTCAGCAAACCTTTTTCTTTAACAACCCTCCCAACATCACTCCAGGAGAAATCTAAGGATCCATCTTTGATTGGGGAACTGAACACTGAAAAACACAGACGTTAAACATAAAACACAAATAATAAAACTTACGACAAGCAAACAAAAAACAAAAATTAACTCACCATGCCACACCAATTGGTGATAAAGAACCATTAAAACAGTAACTTTAATCAAACCCATCGTATAACACAAACTGAGCCACTAAGAGAGCAAATGCCAACAAAAGTTTCAAACCAACCAAGGCTTTTAAAGCCAAACAGAACACCATTTGTACCACCTGGAAGACTCGTTAAGCCATTATTGGAGCAAATCTGCTAATTAATGAGATCAATTATTAATTAATCACTCAGCATAGAAGCTGATGTTATATCCTATAGAACTATGGGTACATTTACACAACAACGATGTACTAAAAACAGCAAAGTTTTTCTTTGTGTTTTTCGCATACAGATGACAATGTAGTCAAAACGGTCCCTGTTCACATGGATCTGCCAAAACAGCTATAAAGTCTGTATTTTCTTTGTAAATAACTATGCTCCAATAGACCAAACATGAAATACACATGCACATGAGGTCACCGTTTTGTGTTTTACACAGAGACAATAACAATATCATTTTCTAAAACTTGCCCTTTGAAACTCATTTTCAAAAGTTTGCGTTTTCAGGCCCCCGGAATGCCATTGTCGTGTAAGTGAACGTCCACGACGTTCTTACTTAAAAGCGATGTCATGTAAATGCCCCTCAATGTTAACCTCTTGTGATTCATTGACCCAACAACACACAGACATACTGTATTATTCCACATAAACTGGTGAAAAGGCACAGAATAAAGAGGACAGAATATATACAGGTGCTGCTCATATGATTAGAATATCATCAAAAAGTGGATTTATTTCACTAATTCCATTCAAAAAGTGAAACTTGTTCATTCATTCATTACACACAGACTGATATATTTCAAATGTTTATTTCTTTTCATTTTGATGATTATAACGGACAACTAAGGAAAATCCCAAATTCAGTAACTCAGAAAATTAGAATATTACTTAAGACCAATTCAAAGAAAGGATTTTTAGAAATCTTGGCCAACTGAAAAGTATGAACCTGAAAAGTATGAGCATGTACAGCACTCAATACTTAGTTGGGGCTCCTTTTGCCTGAATTACTGCAGCAATGCGGCGTGGCATGGAGTCGATCAGTCTGTGGCACTGCTCAGGTGTTATGAGAGCCCAGGTTGCTCTGATAGTGGCCTTCAGCTCTTCTGCATTGTTGGGTCTGGCATATCTTCCTCTTCAAAACTGATCATCAATCCAAGATGGCGGCGCCGGTGTTTTATCGTCTGTCTATGTAGTTTATCTGTGTCTGTATCGGTGTTTTATAAGCTTAACGGGTTACCTGATTCGGAATAAACTTTCATCCTGTGTCTCAGAACTGTACAAGCAACTTGGTAAACAGTAAATAACAACCCGATAACAACAAAACAAGCTGGTCTGCATTGATAACATGAGGCTACCAGTTTACCTGCTGCTCGCTTATGTGCTGAGCCCACCGACTGTGGACGCTCTCGGATCTGGATCATTTGCATCTTCCCGGATTATTCTCCCAAATTCTGTGACTATGCTGTTTTCTGATGCCGGTGGCTTTACATCAATCCACATGGCTTCATCTGACTTTTCTGACTGTTCTACTAAGACCTTGCACAAGTACGGACTTCTCAGTTGGACAGAAATTCGGCAGTTCCAGTCCATCTCCTGCAAGCGTGACTATGGAATCATCAACGCACGCCCGACAAGATCAACAGGTTTTTGGATTATTCTACTCCTGTTCCTATCAGGTAACATCCATCCTAACCCAGGCCCAGAATTGATTGAGCTTTTGAGCCCTAACGGTTTGAAAGATAGCAGTGGTTTGCGTTTTATTCATGTCAACGTGCGCAGCCTGATTAATAGAATCGATGCTATTCGTCTGTGGGCTAAACTGACAGAAAGTTACATAATCGTCTTGTCAGAGACGTGGCTCAAACCATCAATCACAAGCAATATGATTCACATTGAAGGGAATAATCTCATTAGGACGGATCGTGTGGGTAAAGGAGGGGGAGTAGCCATATATGCTAAGCCATATATACAACCTTCGGCTGTAGCTGGAGCAACTGCCCTGCTGTCTGACTTTTTGAGTACATTGTCCTAGGAGACCTGAATTGGGACTGGCTATCGACTCCATCAGCGTTAAGAGACCTATGTGATGAGTTACATTTGACCCAATTAGTACAGTCACCTACACGCTTAAATCAAAAACGAATGGACAAATCTACATTAATTGACGTCATTCTGACCAATGCTCCACATAAGTACTCAGCTACTGGAGTTTTTTGTAATGATGTCAGTGATCATTGTATGGTTGTCTGTGTTAGAAATTGCAAACTGACTAAAACCAAGCCACGTTTTATTTTTAAACGAAATTATAAACGTTTTAATGAACAAGCTTTCCTTCATGAAATCTATCAGAGTGATTTAAAGGTCCCGTTCTTCGTGATCCCACTGTTCAAACTTTAGTTAGTGTGTAATGTTGCTGTTAGAGCATAAATAATACCTGTAAAATTATAAAGCTCAAAGTTCAATGCCAAGCGAGATATTTTAAGTTCCCTTTCAAAGCCTACAGCGAACGGCCGGCTTGGACTACATCCTGGTACTTCCTTCTTTAATTACGTCAGTAGAACAGTAGAACAGACTAACCTCCGCCCACAAGAATACGCGAAAAAAGGGGGCGTGGTCTTGTTGCTGTCCCACGTGGAGAAGAGGACGGTCGCGTGGAGAAAAGGAATTGTTGCGTTTGACTGTGTTTGTCGCCATGTCGTCGAGACGCTGTTATTTTCATCCCGGAGTCAAATCACCTTTGTTTGGCTTTCCCAGGGACGCTGTAGAGATCATTAAGTGCATACATCTCCCGTTAAGAGGCGTGACCTTTCCGTGCAAGTTACGTGCGCTAAGCTGCTGTCGAATCACAACACAGGAACCGTGCCACGTTCGCTAAGCTGCGGTCAAATCACAACACAGGAACCGCTGGCACAATCAGAACTCGTTACGTATTTCTGAAGGAGGGACTTCATAGAATAAAGGAAGTCATCAGCCGTTTTTAGGACAGTGTAAACAGCGGTGTACAGATGAGTAAATTGTGTGAAAAATACTGTGTTTTTTTACACGCGAAACATGAACACATGTTATATTGCACACTGTAAACACAATCAAAGCTTCAAAAAAACACGAAGAACGGGACCTTTAAACTTAGTTTGTGATATGGATGATGTTCAGCTGGCCTGGAATTATTTTAAAAATACCTTTTTAGCCATAGTTGACAAACATGCCCCGATTAGAAGATACAGAGTGAGGGGCAGAGATAATCCTTGGTTTAATGACTCTATTGCAACAGCTATTAGAGAACGGAATGAAGCATGGATCAAAGCAAAAAGAAATATAATGATAAATGTTGGTTAAATTATAGGGTATTAAGAAACAAATGACTAATAAGTACAAATAATAATAATAATAAAAGACTAATAAAAAGTACAAAAAGTGAACATTATCTGAATTTAATAAATGAAAACCTAAATGACCTCAAACATTTTTGGAAAGCAATTAAATCTTCTTTGGGTGATGTGCCACCCCCCACTATCCCTGAAGTTATAATAGCAAGCCATGGTGAAGTAAGGGGTAAACAAAATATAGTAGATACCTTTAACAAGCATTTTATTAATGCAGGAATAGCTACTCAGTCGGCACTCCAAACCAACTCCACAGATAGTGTAACCTCTATCACGGACTTGTCTAGTGTAGGTTTAAATAATTTTAACTTTACTCCTATATCTGTCTCTGAGGTACGAGAGGCACTGTCAGGCCTGGACTGTAAAAAGTCTGCTGGCCCAGACCAGATTGAGCCATATTTCCTCAAAACTGCTGCAAACTTGATTGCTGATCCTATTTCCTCCATTTTTAATCTTAGTCTATACAGTGGTTCTATCCCAAAGACCTGGAAATCTGCATTTGTCCTTCCACTATTAAAAAGTGAAGACCCGTCAGCCTTAGACAATTATCAGCCAATCTCCAGGCTATATGTCTTGGCTAAATTATTGGAGTCTCTTATAAATGAGCAACTAAAACATTTTTTAGCTGACAACTGTATTTTAAGTCCCTCTCTGTCTGGTTTCCGGCAAGGACACAATACAATTACGGCTGTAACCTCTGTTATGAATGATATTATTAATGCTTTAGATGATAAAAAGTCTTGTGCTGCTTTATTTATTGATTTGTCTAAAGCATTCGACACTGTTGACCATCATCTTCTTCTGCAACGATTGCAAAACATAGGTTTTAGTAGCACTGTGCTAAATTGGTTTTCTAATTATAATTGGGGTATCAAAATTATTTCCGAACTTCCCAGTGGTAAACACGACATCAGAGGGCGTTCATGTACAATTTTTACCTAGGAAACTCGTATTTACGATAATTCCGATAGCACGTGAAGGCAGCATTAGTCAGGTACAAAAATCTCTGGTAGGATTAAAGTTGGTATTAAATGCTAAAAAAACAAAATTAATGGTTTTTACACGTTCACATTCACTTATCGATTTCACTATTTTAACACAAAGTGGTACTCCAATAGAGAGAGTGACTTCCTACAAATACCTAGGTATTTGGCTGGATGATAAATTATCTGTTGGGGTCCATATTGAGAGCCTTTTAAAAAAACTCAGACCCAAGTTAGGTTTTTACTTTAGATTAAAGAAGTGCTTTCCTTATTCAGCAAGGAAAAGGTTGGTGCAGAGCACATTCTTATCAGTTTTGGATTATGGTGACCTAATTTATATGCACTCTTCTTCATTTTTATTAAAAAAACTAGATGTACTATATCACTCAGCTTTACGTTTCATTACAGCTGCAGAAGCTCGGACTCACCACTGCACTCTGTATGAAACTGTACAATGGTCCTCCCTCTCCCTCAGAAGGAAATTCCATTTATTGATTTTTATTGCGAAAGCACTAATGGGTAAATTACCCATCTATATTTCAAATTTGCTTATTTACAAAAATAGTGTTTATAGGACAAGGTCGTCAAAGAAAATACTACTAATTATTCCATCAACAAGAACAGCCCTTGGTAAAAAAGCGTTCTCATCATATGCACCAAATGTCTGGAATGAACTCCAAAACACCTTAAATCTAGTATCACTTCCATCTATTAATACTTTTGAAAACCTTTTAAAGTGCCTCTTACAATTGTATGTTTGTATCTGCTAACGTCAAGTATAATGATTTGTTTGTGTTCTAGTATGTAAAGTGTATGTATAGAGATTTGTGGTGTTTTATGTCATTTATGTCCTGTCTTTTATGTATTGAAACTTTTGGCCACCAGTCTTGGCCAGGACTCCCTGGGAGAAGAGTTATTGTAACTCAATGGGACTTTTCCTGGTTAAATAAAGGTAAAATAAAAAAATAAAAAATAAAAAATACCCCATAGATTTTCTATGGGGTTAAGGTCAGGCGAGTTTGATGGCCTCCTCCATGAACTGCCACCTTAACGTGGTGGAGGGGTTTGAGTACCCGAATGACCCTAGGAGCTATGTTGTCCGGGGCTATATGCCCCTGGTAGGGTCTCCCAAGGCAAACAGGTCCTAGGTGACGGGTCAGACTAAGAGCAGTTCAACAACCCTTATGATGACAAAAAAAAGGAGGACCGTGACGTCGCCCGGTACGGCGCAGCCGGGGCCCCACCCTGGAGCCAGGCCTGGGGTTGGGGCTCGTATGCGAGCGCCTGGTGGCCGGGCCTTCCCCCATGGGGTCCGGCCGGGCTCAGCCCAAAGGAGCGACGTGGGGACACCTTCCCGTGGGCTCACCACTCACAGGAGGGACCGTAAGGGGCCGGTGCAAAGCGAATCGGGCAGCAGTCGAGGCCGGGGGCCTAGACGAACCGATCCCTGGACACGGAAACTGGCTCTTGGGACATGGAATGTCACCTCGCTGGCGGGGAAAGAGCCTGAGATTGTGCGGGAGGTGAGAGGTTCCGACTAGAGATAGTCGGAATCACCTCCACGCACGGCTTGGGCTCTGGAACCACACTCCTCGAGAGGGGATGGACTCTTCACCACTCTGGAGTTGCCCATGGTGAGAGGCGGCGGGCTGGTGTGGGTTTGCTTATAGCCCCCCAGCTCTGCCGCCATGTGTTGGAGTTTACCCCAGTGAACGAGAGGGTTGTTTCCCTGCGGCTTCGGCTCGGGGATAGGTCTCTCACTGTTGTGTGTGCCTACGGGCCAAACAGCAGTGCAGAGTACCCAACCTTCTTGGTGTCCCTGGGAGGGGTGCTGGAGAGTGCTCCGACTGGGGACTCCGTCGTTCTACTGGGGGACTTCAACGCCCACGTGGGCAATGACAGTGAAACCTGGAGGGGCGTGATTGGGAGGAACGGCCCCCCTGATCTGAACCCGAGTGGTGTTCAGTTATTGGACTTCTGTGCTAGTTACAGTTTGTCCATAACGAACACCATGTTCAAGCATAAGGGTGTCCATCAGTGCACATGGCACCAGGACACCCTAGGTCGTAGGTCAATGATCGACTTTGTGGTCGTTTCATCTGACCTGCGGCCGTATGTCTTGGACACTCGGGTGAAGAGAGGGGCGGAGCTGTCAACTGATCACCACCTGGTGGTGAGTTGGATCCGATGGCGGGGGAGGAAGCTGGATAGACTCGGTAGACCCAAACGTACTGTGAGGGTCTGCTGGGAACGTTTGGCCGAGTCTCCTGTCAGAGAGATCTTCAACTCCTGCCTCCGGACCTTCTGCTTCTCCTGCTTCGACCGGATCCCGAGGGAGGCTGGAGATTAGTGTTGTAGTACTCGAGACCGGTCTTGGTCTCGAGACCGGTCTTAAGACCATTTTTTGATGGTCTTGGTCTTGTCTCGGTCTCGACTGCATTTCTCCTCGGTCTTGTCTTGGTCTCGGACTTAAAGGACTCGGGATTTTATCTCAAGACCAGTCAAGACCACAACTGCAAGGATATCACTAAATTTCCGGTGCATTGTCTGATTTAATATCATTAATGTGATTTGATGTAAAACTTACAGCTTACTTCTTTGTAATGTGATTTATTTTGTTACTATGCTGCCGGGTTCAAAATCAATGCAGAATTGTCTCAGAAATGTGCAAAAATTTATATAAATGCCCACAAAATTCTGAGATTGTTTTTTTATATAACATAGAATAGAATTAAGCAATATCGCAATAGCAAGAGAGCTGTTTTCATGAATATATTAGCGTGATTGCAAATGATATTGATTTATACAAACATTCTATAAACAAGAAGTTAATATTAAATTACATTTTAAACTGTGTCTTTGCTAATTCGGCAGCGTTTGGTTATTAAAAGAATCGGTTGCTTTGAACAAATCGGTTGAATAAAGGATTCTGTGACGGTTAAATAATGTTAATGTTTTAATGTTAAATTAATCTGAACATTCTTTATGCAGGTGTAATCGTATCAATTCAGATGCAACTTCTGTGCCATGAATTTTATTGGTAGTGATTTGATTGGTAACAGCGCTATAGTGTCTTACTATTCTAATTGTATTTAATTACCGTATTCAATATAAGTCATTTCTCAGACACTAGATATGGATCTTTTAGATGAATTTAAGGAGTGCTGGTCTGGTCTTGGTCTTGACTCGGTCTCGCCCTGTCTTGGTCTTGGTCTTGTCTTGGTCTCAACACCACAAAGTCTTGGTCTTGTCTTGGTCTCGGCACACGCTGGTCTTGGTCTCGACTTGGTCTCGGTTTAGGTGGTCTTGACTACAACACTACTGGAGATATTGAGTCCGAGTGGACCATGTTCTCCACCTCCATTGTCAAAGCGGCTGCTCGGAGCTGTGGACGCAAGGTCTCCGGTGCCTGTCGAGGCGGCAATCCCCGAACCCGGTGGTGGACACCGGAAGTAAGGGATGCCGTCAAGCTGAAGAAGGAGTCCTATCGGGCCTGGTTGGCTTGTGGGACTCCTGAGGCAGCTGACAGGTACCGGCAGGCTAAACGGACTGCAGCCCGGGTGGTTGTGGAGGCAAAAACTCGGGCCTGGGAGGAGTTCGGTGAGGCCATGGAAAAGGACTATCGGCTGGCCTCGAAGAGATTCTGGCAAACCGTCCGGCGCCTCAGGAGGGGGAAGCAGTGCCCTACCAACGCTGTTTACAGTGGCGATGGGCGGCTGTTGACCTCAACTGGGGATGTTGTCGGACGGTGGAAGGAATACTTCGAGGATCTCCTCAATCCCGCCGTCACGTCTTCCATTGAGGAAGCAGAGGTTGGGGGCTCAGAGGAGGACTCGTCCATCACCCAAGCTGAAGTCACCGAGGTGGTCAAGAAACTCCTCGGTGGCAAGGCACCGGGGGTGGATGAGATCCGCCCTGAGTACCTCAAGTCTCTGGATGTTGTGGGGCTGTCTTGGCTGACACGCCTCTGCAGCATCGCGTGGCGGTCGGGGACAGTGCCTCTGGGATGGCAGACCGGGGTGGTGGTCCCTCTTTTTAAGAAGGGGGACCGGAGGGTGTGTTCCAACTATAGGGGGATCACACTTCTCAGCCTCCCCGGGAAAGTCTATGCCAGGGTACTGGAGAGGAGAATTCGGCCGATAGTGGAACCTCGGATTCAGGAGGAACAGTGTGGTTTTCTTCCCGGTCGTGGAACACTGGACCAGCTCTATACCCTCTACAGGGTGCTGGAGGGTTCATGGGAGTTTGCCCAACCAGTCCACATTTGTTTTGTGGATTTGGAGAAGGCATTCGACCGTGTCCCTCGCGGCGTCCTGTGGAGGGTGCTGGGGTAATATGGGGTCCGGGGTCCTTTGCTGAGGGCTGTCCGGTCCCTGTATGACCGAAGCAGGAGTTTGGTCCGCATTGCCGGCAGTAAGTCAGACTTGTTCCCGGTGCATGTTGGACTCCGGCAGGGCTGCCCTTTGTCGCCGGTTCTGTTCATAATTTTTATGGACAGAATTTCTAGGCGCAGCCAAGGGCCGGAGGGTGTCAGGTTTGGGGACCACACGGTTTCGTCTCTGCTCTTTGCGGATGACGTTGTCGTGTTGGCCCCTTCTAACCAGGACCTCCAGCATGCACTGGGACGGTTTGCAGCCGAGTGTGAAGCGGCTGGGATGGGAATCAGCACCTCCAAATCCGAGGCCATGGTCCTCAGTCGGAAAAGGGTGGCTTGCCCACTTCAGGTTGGTGGAGAGTTCCTGCCCCAAGTGGAGGAGATCAAGTATCTAGGGGTCTTGTTCACGAGTGAGGGGAGGATGGAACGGGAGATTGACAGACGGATCGGTGCAGCTTCTGCAGTAATGCGGTCGATGTACCGGTCTGTCGTGGTGAAGAAAGAGCTAAGCCGTAAGGCGAAGCTCTCGATTTACCGGTCAATCTACGTTCCTACTCTCACCTATGGTCATGAGCTTTGGGTCATGACCGAAAGGACAAGATCCCGGATACAGGCGGCCGAAATGAGCTTTCTCCGCAGGGTAGCTGGGCGCTCCCTTAGAGATAGGGTGAGAAGCTCAGTCACTCGGGAGGAACTCGGAGTAGAGCCGCTGCTCCTCCACATCGAGAGGGGACAGCTGAGTTGGCTCGGGCATCTGTTCCGGATGCCTCCTGAACGCCTTCCCGGGAAGGTGTTTCGGGCATGTCCAACCGGGAGGAGGCCCCGGGGAAGACCAAGGACACGCTGGAGGGACTATGTCTCCCGGCTGGCCTTGGAACGCCTCGGTGTCCCCCCGGAAGAGCAAGAGGAAGTGTCTAGGGAGAGGGAAGTCTGGGCATCTCTGCTTAGACTGCTGCCCCCACGACCCGGCCCCGGATAAAGCGGAAGAAGATGGATGGATGGATGGAGTTTGCTGGCCAATTAAGAACAGGGATACCATGGTCCTTAAACCAGGTACTGGTTGCTTTGGCACTGTGTGCAGGTGCCAAGTCCTGATGGAAAATGAAATCTGCATCTCCATAAAGTTGGTCAGCAGCAGGAAGCATGAAGTGCTCTAAAACTTCCTGGTATACGGCTGCGTTGACCTTGGACCTCAGAAAACACAGTGGACCAACACCAGCAGATGACATGGCACCCCAAAACATCACCCATCTCCGGCGTGTTGCCTTTGATCTTTCGAATAGTCCAATCTATTATGACCTCTGACCTGTAAAGTTGCCAGAATAATAATCTTACGCTTTTTGTTAATTGGCCAGAGGAGAACTGGCACCCTGACTGAGCCTGGTTTCTCCCAAGGTTTATTTTTCTCCAGTAGGTCACCTGATGGGTTTTGGTTTCCTTGCCACTGTTGCCTCTGGCTTGGCTTGCTCAGTTGCGGCCACTAAATTTTCTTAATTTTTTTCAACTAAATATCCAAGTAAATCTAATTATTAAACCAAATTAACCATATAAACTAAATTACTGATCTAATTACTGATCTAAAGCCCACACTGTCACTGTATGATAATTGAAATGAACTGATGACATCACCGTTTTCTCTGGAATGGCTATACGGCTGAATAAAATTCTGTTGCATTATTTTGTTGTTTAACACTGTAAAGTTGCTTTGAAACAATCTGCATTGTTAAAAGCGCTATATTAATAAAGTTGACTTGACTTGACTGACTGTGGAAACTTTACACTGGACCTCAAGCAACGTGGATTGTGTGCTCTCCTCTCTTCCTCCAGGCTCTGGGACCCTGATTTCCAAAGGAAATGCAAAATTTACTTTCATCAGAGAACATAACTTTGGACCACTCAGCAGCAGTCCAGTCCTTTTTGTCTTTAGCCCAGGCAAGACCCTTCTGATGCTGTCTGTTGTTCAAGAGTGGCTTGACACAAGGAATGCGACAGCTGAAACCCATGTCTTGCATACGTCTGTGCGTAGTGGTTCTTGAAGCACTGACTCCAGCTCCAGTCCACTCTTTGTGAATCTCCCCCACATTTTTGAATGGGTTTTGTTTCACAATCCGCTCCAAGGTGCGGTTATCCCCATTACTTGTACACTTTTTTCTACCACATCTTTTCCTTCCCTTCGCCTCTCTATTACTCTCGATCTTTGACCAAGATGGCGGTGCGAGTACATCGCGAGGCTCAGCGTCTCTCCAGATTCTGCAATTTTGCTGTATTTTTCTAGCTCATCTCGGGTCGTACAGAACAGCTGTGCCTTTACATCGTACACCTGTTGTGAGCTTTTGGATATTGGTTTGCGAATTTCCGACAGTTTTATAGACAATCTTCGACTCCTTCCTGAGATCGCTAGGACACCCGAGGCCATGCACTCTACCCGGCCGGGCGGAAGTGCACGCAGACGGCGGCGAGATCGTAAACAAAGGCGGGGAAAGCGCGGAGGTCTACGAGATAAACTAAAGCTAACTCCACATCGGCTCTTTTTACCCAGCATTTTCCTTTCCAATGTACGATCGCTAGTGAACAAAATGGAGGAGATTCGACTCAGCATCACACACAGTAAGAAACTTTTGAACTGTAACGTCCTAATCTTCACGGAAACCTGGTTTAACAGCGGAATACCGGACACCGCTATTGAGCTAGCGGGACGCCACACATTCCGGGCAAATAGAACATTAGATGGCTCCGGTAAGAGTAGAGGTGGTGGACTGGGCATTTACATTAACAAAGCTTGGTACACAAACTCTGCTATTGTTGGCAGTCATTATTCAGCTAACCTTGAGTTTCTCATTGTTAAATGTAGACCGTTTTATCTACCGCGGGAGTTCACTTCCACCATTATCACTGCAGCCTATATTCCCCCGGATGCTGATGCCAAGCTTGCTATGAAAGAACTTCACGCAGCCATCAGTAAACAACAGACTGATCATCCGGAAGCTGCGTTTATTGTTGCAGGTGACTTTAATCACTCAAACTTAAAGTCAGTGCTACCCAAGTTTCACCAGCATGTTTCCTGCCACACCAGAGGAAACAAAACCTTAGATCATGTTTACACAAACATGGCTGGAGCTTACGTTGCAACACCCCTCCCCCACATGGGACTGTCAGATCACCTCTCTTTGTTTCTCACCCCGAAATATACACCCCTCATCAACCGTGTGAAGCCATCAGTGAAGACCATCAAGTTGTGGCCTGAGGGGGCAGATTCCACACTCCAGGAAAGGTTTCTAAACACAGACTGGAGTATGTTTGCTTCTCAAGCCACCAGTGGCGCTCACACGGACATTGACTCCTACACGTCCTCTGTATTGGATCATATCAATACCACCATTGACAGTGTTACAACCCAGAAACAGATCACCACATACCCAAATCAGAAGCCTTGGATGAACAGGGAAGTGCGACTCCTGCTGAAGTCACGCAATACTGCCTTCAGATCAGGTGATGCACAAGCCTACAGCACATCCAGAGCAAACCTGAAGAGGGGCATAAAAAAGGCCAAGCAAGCTAAAGATACAAGCTAAAGATACCGGGACACTTTTCCAACTCTGACCCTCGACGCATGTGGCAGGGCATTCAGGCCATCAGTGATTACAAACCCACCCGGTCCACCCCCGCAGCCACTGATGTCAACTTCCTGAACGAGCTAAATTACTTCTATGCTTGTTTTGAAAGAGACAACAGAGAAACTGACACCAAGCTCAAACCCTCAGCTGACCACCCACCAATCACACTCTCCTCCACAGATGTCTGCAAGGCACTGAGCCGGATCAGCGCACACAAGGCTGCTGGACCAGACAACATCCCTGGACGTGTTCTCAGGGCATGTGCGGAGCAGCTCGCTGGGGTTTTTATAGACATTTTCAACCTGTCTCTTGCCCAAACAGCTGTTCCAACATGCTTTAAACGCACTTCCATTGTGCCAGTGCCGAAACACTCTAGCCCGAGGTGCCCTAATGACTACCGCCCTGTAGCACTCACACCCATCGTTATGAAGTGCTTTGAGCGGCTGGTCCTGGAACACCTAAAAGACTCTCTACCATCCACAAAGGACTCACACCAGTTTGCCTACCGCAGCAATAGGAGCACAGAGGATGCAGTTTCCATGGCACTGCACTCTGTGCTCACTCATCTGGACCATAAGAATACTTATGCACGCATACCGTTTGTTGACTTCAGCTCAGCATTCAACACTGTCATCCCAACCAAGTTAATAGCCAAACTTGGAGACCTGGGCATAAACACTTCAATGTGTAACTGGATTTTGGACTTCATAACTGACAGACCACAGAATGTTCGATCAGGATCCACCTGCTCCACGTCCATCACACTCAACACTGGTGTACCACAGGGCTGTGTGCTAAGTCCGTTTCTCTACTCCCTCTTCACCTCCGACTGCAAGCCTGTGTATGGATCTAATTCCATCGTCAAGTTTGCGGACGACACTACGGTGATTGGTCTCATCAGCAACAATGATGAGACTGCCTACAGGGAGGAGATCCAGCACCTGGCCACATGGTGCACTGATAATAGCCTGCTCCTCAACGCCACCAAAACGAAGGAGCTCATCGTGGACTTCAGGAAAGAGTCAAGAGGCAAACACGACACCATCCACATCAATGGAATGGCTGTTGAGCATGTCTCCAGTTTCAAGTTCCTGGGGATCCACATCTCGGCAGACATGTCGTGGACGACCAACACCTCCAGCCTGGTCAAGAAGGCTCACCAGCGCCTCTTCTTCCTGAGGACACTGAGGAACAATCAGCTCTCCTCGGCTATCCTGGTGAACTTCTATCGCTGTGCAATAGAAAGCATCCTGACCAACTGTGTTGCAGTATGGTATGGGAGCTGCTCTGTTGCGGAGTGCAAGGCACTGCAGCGGGTGGTGAAAACTGCCCAGCGCATCACAGGGACTCCACTATCTGCCATCGAGCACATCCAGAGGAAACACTGTCTGCATCGAGCTCGCAGCATCCTCAAGGACTCCTCTCACCCAGCCCACAGACTGTTTTCTCTCCTGCCCTCCGGCAGGCGTTTCAGGATCCTCCGGACCAGGACCAGCAGACTAAAGAACAGTTTTTTCCCCAGAGCTGTCTCTTTACTGAACTCGAACCCCCGTTGATCCACTCCCTCATATACTGACAACTCTCCTACCTCACATCTGCCTTCACTTTGTTATTTGCACTACCGACTGTTTATTACAGTAACAACTGACTACTTATGCATCTTGCACTACCATATCTTAACTGGATTATGCTCATTTGCACTGCCGACTGTATTTATAGTACCACTGTTTACATTTGCATTTTGCACCGTACTTCTAACTGTAATATGCAATCACTTTCCACTGCACTTTTACACTTTCTTTCGGATAGCTCTGTCCATAATTTATTGCACTACCTTAATCCACTGGTACATTCCTCATATTAGCCTAACATATTATTGTATACCTCTATCTGTAAAATTCTGTTTTAAGTAATAGCCATCTGTATATTATATTCCTAGTACATATTCACCTGTACATTCTGTTTATAGTAATAGCCATCTGTATATTTATTCACTGTACATATTCACATGTAAATTCAGTTCTGTTTATAGTAATAACCATCTCTCTATTTATACATATTTATATATATTCAGTACATATCCATGTCCTGCACTTACGCAACCACTGTATATCCTGCACTTGCTGCTATTGCACTTCTGGTTAGACCTAAACTGCATTTTGTTGCCTTTTACTTGTGTAATGACAATAAAGTTGAATCTAATCTAATCTAATCTCTATTAATGTGCTTGGACACAGAGCTCTGTGAACAGCCAGCCTCTTTTGCAATGACCTTTTGTGTCTTGCCCTCCTTGTGCAAGGTCTTTTGGACAACTGTCAAGTCAGCAGTCTTCCCCATGTTTGTGTAGCCTACAGAACTAGACTGAGAGACCATTTAAAGGCCTTTGCAGGTGTTTTGAGTTAATTAGCTGATTAGAGTGTGGCACCAGGTGTCTTCAATATTGAACCTTTTCACAATATTCAGATAATGAATTTGGGATTTTCCTTAGTTGTCCGTTATAATCATCAAAATTAAAAGAAATAAACATTTGAAATATATCAGTCTGTGTGTAATGAATGAATGTAATATACAAGTTTCACTTTTTGAATGGAATTAGTGAAATAAATCATCTTTTTGATGATATTCTAAGTATATGACCAGCACCTGTATATAGTTCCCTACTATATTTGAATACATATTCAATTAAAAGTAGGAAAATAATCCATGGATGATCTACTGCATCTGCACAGTGTCTTGGAAATTCTCAATATCTACTAATCTGACTCCTCCACTGACGATTTGAACAACCTCCAGTGGTCAATATAATATAATGCAATACTACAGTATCTCGAGGTAATTCCTACAGTATCTCAGACTCCATTCTTGTCTGACCGGCCCCACAGATGTCTTAACGTTTTCATCCTCCAAGATGTTGCGATCTCTTTTCGGCAGGTGTAGTTCCTCGGCTCCGTTTACGTGTCGTCAGGTTGGTAAGATTTGCAATGCGACACGTGAATCCAGGAATCACGTTCGGCAACCTTGATGGCAGTGTTGGTTGTCAGGATGATCTCATATGGCCCCAACGACCTTGGACAGTTCCACGCCTTTCTCCGGAAGTCTCTGACTCAGATCCACTGTCCTGCAAAGCAGCTTTCACCTGCGATTGGAGAGATTTGATAGTTTCAGATAAAGACATCACATACTTTCTTAATTGTTCATCGACTGCCACAAGGCCCTCCTGGGGAGGAGGCTCAATTCCCACTCGCATAGGCTGACCTGTAGGAATTTCATGTGGGCTGAGGGCTGTCCTCGTCCCTTTCCATAATTTTACACAATTCGTTTTTTTCAGTCTGCTTTGTCCTTTCCACTGCACCACCACTTTATAGGGTGAGTTTTCAAATGTATTCTCAATTAAATTGCCAATTCTGTGATTACTTTATTTACAAAGTGTGTCCCATTATCACTGGACAATCTTTATCCACATCAAGATGTTGGGTCTGGGAACTCACCATTGGCAGGGCTCAACCGATACTGAAAACAGCGGCCATGAGCACTCTGCCTGATTTCAAAAATGCATTCCAGCGCCAGATCGCCTCTTTTTTAACTCTACTAATCAACTAGAGATACTTAATTTGCATTAGATACAACAACTCAAGCTGCAAGAACAGTCGCTGCTGCTGCTACTCCGACAATGTACACAACAAGCTGCTTCTTTGGCTTTTCTTGATACTGTGGGTTACACCATCAACATGCCCATGAACACTGCCTACTAGCGGTCTGCATGTGTAATTGCACATTGACGCGGACACGTAACTTGCGGCGTAGAGGATACGGCGTAGGTCCGAAGCAGAAGTATAAATCAGCCTTTAAGCCCCGCCCCCTCTGGTGAGTACCGGCACTTTTTTTCCACTTCAAGCAGTGATGTTGCCTAGTAAGTGCACTCCCTTCATAAATCACTAAAAAGCCATCACCTCAATCTCACAATATTCCACTGTGATCAATGAATCTTTTATTTAGCCTACATTATTTCTACACTTGGTTATAAATTAACTTGTATATCGAGAGGATTTGAGAGTGCAGAACTTCACACTGGACAAGAACTCCAGAACTTTTGAGTTGTGAGTGCATTCCAGCTGAAACACAGCTGATTGGCCATTGCATTAATCAACTGATAAGTTTGTGATTGGCTACATTGCCGCAAAACTATTAGAGAAAACTGATCCTAGACCAGCAGTTATGGGCAGTTTTACACACCCAGTGAAACAAATTAAATACTTGACGTAATGGTCACCTGTATCATACAGACTACTCATGGATCCATCGTTAAAATTTGCTTTACAGAGATAGAAAATTGGAAACCTCCCCTCCAGCCTTGGGTCTCATGGATGAAGTCTTTAGAGCCATGATATTCATGGTAAGCAAATGTTGGGCAAACTATTCCTTCTGCAATATTACAGTCAATTTCCTGTCAGTCTTCAAAAAGAAAAAGACCAAGAAGAATCAGTGTTTACAGTGCAAGATTTGTTGGGAAAAAGCTCAACCTCAAAGACATGTTAATGGTCATAAACTAACCCAAGTGGCTGTAAAAGCTTTATCTACAAGCAAAGTGGGGTTAACAAAAACCAACCCAGGCAACACATTCAAAAAGATAAAATTTTATTTTGTTTTATTTTAACCCGATCCCTCAGCATCATCCTGGCTGATGACAGAACCAGATCCCTCAGCATCATCCTGGCTGATGACAGAACCAGATCCCTCAGCGTCATCCTGGGTGGCATTGACAGAACCAGATCCCTCAGCGTCATCCTGGGTGGCATTGACAGAACCAGATCCCTCAGCGTCGTCCTGGCTGACGACAGAACCGGATCCCTCAGCGTCGTCCTGGCTGACGACAGAACCGGATCCCTCAGCGTCGTCCTGGCTGACGACAGAACCGGATCCCTCAGCGTCGTCCTGGCTGACGACAGAACCGGATCCCTCAGCGTCGTCCTGGCTGACGACAGAACCGGATCCCTCAGCGTCGTCCTGGCTGACGACAGAACCGGATCCCTCAGCGTCGTCCTGGCTGACGACAGAACCGGATCCCTCAGCGTCGTCCTGGCTGACGACAGAACCGGATCCCTCAGCGTCGTCCTGGCTGACGACAGAACCGGATCCCTCAGCGTCGTCCTGGCTGACGACAGAACCGGATCCCTCAGCGTCGTCCTGGCTGATGACAGAACCGGATCCCTCAGCGTCGTCCTGGCTGATGACAGAACCGGATCCCTCAGCGTCATCCTGGCTTGCATTGACAGAACCGGATCCCTCAGCATCGTCCTGGCTGATGACAGAACCGGATCCCTCAGAATCATCCTGGGTGGCATTGACAGAACCGGATCCCTCAGCGTCATCCTGGGTGGCATTGACAGAACCGGATCCCTCAGCATCGTCCTGGCTGACGACAGAACCGGATCCCTCAGCATCGTCCTGGCTGACGACAGAGCCTGATCCCTCAGCATCATCCTGGCTGATGACAGAACCGGATCCCTCAGCGTCGTCCTGGCTGATGACAGAACCGGATCCCTCAGAGTCATCCTGGCTGATGACAGAACCGGATCCCTCAGAATCATCCTGGCTGATGACAGAACCGGATCCCTCAGAATCATCCTGGGTGGCATTGACAGAACCGGATCCCTCTGCATCGTCCTGGCTGATGACAGAACCGGATCCCTCAGCATCATCCTGGGTGGCATTGACAGAACCGGATCCCTCAGCGTCGTCCTGGCTGATGACAGAACCGGATCCCTCAGCGTCGTCCTGGCTGATGACAGAACCGGATCCCTCAGCGTCGTCCTGGCTGATGACAGAACCGGATCCCTCAGCGTCGTCCTGGCTGATGACAGAACCGGATCCCTCAGCGTCGTCCTGGCTGATGACAGAACCGGATCCCTCAGCGTCGTCCTGGCTGATGACAGAACCGGATCCCTCAGCATCGTCCTGGCTGATGACAGAGCCGGATCCCTCAGCTAAAACCAAAAAGTAATAACCATGTAAATTGATTAGTATAAACTCATACTACTTCAGTACAACAACAGTATGTTAGATTAAGAAACAAGAGGCAAGGCAAGTTTATTTATGGAGCACATTTCATACACTACAGTAATTCAAAAGGGCTTTACACAGAAAAAAAAAGGAATTAAAAGATTAAAGACAATATATATAAAACTTCTCATCTGGTAAAACACTGGTGTATAATATTTTTCACAGCTGCTTGGGTTTATAAGGTCAGCAAACCTTTTTCTTTAACAACCCTCCCAACATCACTCCAGGAGAAATCTAAGGATCCATCTTTGATTGGGGAGCTGAACACTGAAAAACAGACGTTAAACATAAAACACAAATAATAAAACTTACGACAAGCAAAAAAAAAAGAAAATTAACTCACCATGCCACACCAATTGGTGATAAAGAACCATTAAAACAGTAACTTTAATCAAACCCATCGTATAATACAAACTAAGCCACTAAGAGAGCAAATGCCAACAAAAGTTTCAAACCAACCAAGGCTTTTAAAGCCAAACAGAACACCATTTGTACCACCTGGAAGACTCGTTAAGCCATTATTGGAGCAAATCTGCTAATTAATGAGATCAATTATTAATTAATCACTCAGCATAGAAGCTGATGTTATATCCTATAGAACTATGGGTACATTTACACAACAACGATGTACTAAAAACAGCAAAGTTTTTCTTTGTGTTTTTCGCATACAGATGACAATGTAGGCAAAACGGTCCCTGTTCACATGAATCTGCCAAAACAGCTATAAAGTCTGTATTTTCTTTGTAAATAACTATGCTCCAATAGACCAAACATGAAAGACACATGCACATGAGGTCACCGTTTTGTGTTTTACACAGAGACAATAACAATATCATTTTCTAAAACTTGCCCTTTGAAACTCATTTTCAAAAGTTTGCGTTTTCAGGCCCCCGGAATGCCATTGTCGTGTAAGTGAACGTCCAAATGCATAAAACAATTTCCATTTTTAGTTAAGAGCGATGTCATGTAAATGCCCCTCAATGTTAACTTCTTGTGATTCATTGACCCAACAACACACAGACATACTGTATTATTCCACATAAACTGGTGAATAGGCACAGAATAAAGAGGACAGAATATATACAGGTGCTGGTCATATAATAAGAATATCATCAAAAAGTTGATTTATTTCACTAATTCCATTCAAAAAGTGAAACTTGTTCATTCATTCATTACACACAGACTGATATATTTCAAATGTTTATTTCTTTTCATTTTGATGATTATAACTGACAACTAAGGAAAATCCCAAATTCAGTAACTCAGAAAATTAAAATATTACTTAAGACCAATTCAAAGAAAGGATTTTTAGAAATCTTGGCCAACTGAAAAGTATGAACCTGAAAAGTATGAGCATGTACAGCACTCAATACTTAGTTGGGGCTCCTTTTGCCTGAATTACTGCAGCAATGCGGCGTGGCATGGAGTCGATCAGTCTGTGGCACTGCTCAGGTGTAATGAGAGCCCAGGTTGCTCTGATAGTGGCCTTCGGCTCTTCTGCATTGTTGGGTCTGGCATATCGCATCTTCCTCTTCAAAATTCCTCTTCAAAAAAGGTCAGGCGAGTTTGCTGGCCAATTAAGAACAGGGATACCATGGTCCTTAAACCAGGCACTGGTTGCTTTGGCACTGTGTGCAGATGCCAAGTCCTGTTGGAAAATTAAATCTGCATCTCCATAAAGTTGGTCAGCAGCAGGAAGCATGAAATGCTCTAAAACTTCCTGGTATACGGCTGCGTTGACCTTGGACCTCAGAAAACACAGTGGACCAACACCAGCAGATGACATGGCACCCCAAACCATCACCCATCTCCGGCGTGTTGCCTCTGATCTTTCTAATATTCCGATCTATTATGACCTCTGACCTGTAAGTTGCCAGAATAATAATCATACGCTGTTTGTTAATTGGCCAGAGGAGAACTGGCACCCAGACTGAGCCTGGTTTCTCCCAAGGTTTATTTGTCTCCAGTAGGTCACCTGATGGGGTTTTGGTTTCCTTGTCACTGTTGCCTCTGGCTTGGCTTGCTCAGTTGGGGCCACTAAATTTTTCTTAATTTTTTCAACTAAATATCCAAATAAATCTAATTATTAAACCAAATTTACCATTTCAACTAAATTACTGATCTAATTACTGATCTAAAGCCCACACTGTCACTGTATGATAATTGAAATGAACTGATTGAAGATTGAAATTTTATTGTTTAATGTTAATTTTATTTAGTACTATTATGTTTTATTATTTTTCATAATTATTTGTATAATGTACAATGTACAGTTAGGCTGTTTCTGAACATGTGTCCCAAGGAGAGACATGGATGAGCTATATTTGTTACAGGAATATGTATACTTATAGAACATGTTTCCACTGATGCATACAGTAGCATGCATCTGTTCCATGATGTATTGTCAACTGATTCTTTGCAAGGAAAGTGGATTGTGCAACATATGTAAGCATGATGTATACACTCTATTTTAAACATAGGACACATGTTATTCTTCCTTCTAAGGAAGTCTCTTCCTAGTGAGATCCTCTGTTAATAGTATATAACATTCAAATTGAGTGTCCTGCCTCAGACGGGAGAGACGGGAGACGGGAGAGAGAGAGGGAGACGAGAGAGAAAGATGGGAGAGGGACAATGGAGGATGGAGAAGGGAGAGGGAGAGAAATGGAGGAATGGAGAAACATACAGCAGGCATGAGACAATAACTTTTCAATGTCTCTACTATGTCTGACATATAAAAATAATAAATAAGAGATCTCTTGGCAAATTACTGGTATCCGGTCCTGTGATTCAATCATAACGGGGACAAAGCTGAATTTTCAGATCAACAGTTGGCGTCACGAACAGGATCTGCATTTCAGACATTTGTCTCAATCAATTCATCAGGTAAGTAATTTTCTTTTTCTTAAAGATTCTAAGTCTGCCTGGTGATATATATGATATATATACTGTTGAGACAGTGACTGAAACTGCTAAAAAGAACTGTGTTATTTTGACATACCAGTTGTGTTGCCAATAAATGTGTGTCAGACATAGTTACATTTTAAGTAATTTTATTTGATGTGATTTGCTTGAGTTATTCTGATCAGTGGACCTCCAAAATATTGAATGAAGCTGGGATAAAAGTGGATCTTTGGTAAAAGAAGACCATTTAAGTCAAACTTTCAGGATAAGCCATTAGGCGATTTAGCATGGAATAAAGCGGTTTAAAGTGGCGGATCTGGATTCGAAAAGGCGAATCCTGTAAATAAGAATCCTAAAACGTTTAAAACACGCTGGAGTAGCTAAAATTGCGGACATTCTTATTTTGACAGTGAAGCTGTTCAGTATTTGGGGAGGAGACTGATCTGAGTTCAACTGAAAAGAAAAATGAAAAGAAAAATTATTTGAGTTAAAATGAATTTTAAAGTAAAATACAATTGAAAATATACGAGTTAACTTTTAACTGTTTCTTTTTCCTTTCCTCGAGTTTCTCAAGTGTTCAGAAGCGAGAGCAGCCCCTCCCTTTGGAATTCACCCTATACCCTCCTCACACACACACATACACACACACAAACACTTATAAATAGATAGCCTGCTATTTCTCTAGTTCACATAGAGAAACATATACTAATGATTAGCAAAATGGCTGCAAACAAAGAAAGCACCTGCAAGATACATTTCTAGATGAGATCAAATGACAGAAATGTATGGTGATTATATATATATATATATATATATATATATATATATATATATATATATATATATATATATATATATATATATATATATATATATATAAAAGAAGAAAAAAAAGGAAAAAGAGGTAAGACAAATATAAACAAAGATACAATCAAAAAATTGTAGAATGAAACTATGTTAAAAGTTTATGAAAATGCAGTCCTGGGGCATTCTGGACTTTGCCTCAGTGGTTTCTCTCTCATTCAAAGACAGCTGAATGCTATTTGAGCCTGTGCTATGAGTGATACGTTATTTATAGTAAAGCACAGTGTTTCAGTTGGAAATCATAGACACAGAGATGTTAAAGAAATGATACTAAGCAATTGGTAATTGGTAAAGATCAACACTGATGACATCACCGTTTTCTCTGGAATGGCTATACGGCTGAATAAAATTCTGTTGCATTATTTTGCTGTTTAACACTGTAAAGTTACTTTGAAACCATCTGCATTGTTAAAAGCGCTATATAAATAAAGTTGACTTGACTTGACTGACTGTGGAAACTTTACACTGGACCTCAAGCAACGTGGATTGTGTGCTCTCCTCTCTTCCTCCAGGCTCTGGGACCCTGATTTCCAAAGGAAATGCAAAATTTACTTTCATCAGAGAACATAACTTTGGACCACTCAGCAGCAGTCCAGTCCTTTTTGTCTTTAGCCCAGGCAAGACCCTTCTGATGCTGTCTGTTGTTCAAGAGTGGCTTGACACAAGGAATGCGACAGCTGAAACCCATGTCTTGCATACGTCTGTGCGTAGTGGTTCTTGAAGCACTGACTCCAGCTCCAGTCCACTCTTTGTGAATCTCCCCCACATTTTTGAATGGGTTTTGTTTCAAAATCCTCTCCAGGGTGCGGTTATCCCTATTGCTTGTACACTTTTTTCTACCACATATTTTCCTTCCCTTCGCCTCTCTATTACTCTCGATCTTTGACCAAGATGGCGGCGCAAGTACATCGCGAGGCTCAGCATCTCTCCAGATTCTGCAATTTTGCAGTATTTTTCTTGCTCATCTCGGGTCTGTTCGTACAGAACAGCTGTGCCTTTACATCGTACACCCGTTGTGAGCTTTTGGATATTGGTTTTCAAATTTCCGACAGTTTTATAGACAATCTTCGACTCCTTCCTGAGATCGCTAGGACACCCGATGCCATGCACTCTACCCGGCCGGGCGGAAGTGCACGCAGACAGCGGCGAGATCGTAAACAAAGGCGGGGAAAGCGCGGAGGTCTACGAGCTAAGCTAAAGCTAACTCCACATCGGCTCTCTTTACCCAGCATTTTCCTTTCCAATGTACGATCGCTAGTGAACAAAATGGAGGAGATTCGACTCAGCATCACACACAGTAAGAAACGTTTGAACTGTAACGTCCTAATCTTCACGGAAACCTGGTTAAACAGCGGAATACCGGACACCGCTATTGAGCTAGCGGGACGCCACACATTCCGGGCAGATAGAACATTAGATGGCTCCGGTAAGAGTAGAGGTGGTGGACTGGGCATTTACATTAACAAAGCTTGGTGCACAAACTCTGCTATTGTTGGGAGTCATTATTCAGCTAACCTTGAGTTTCTCATGGTTAAATGTAGACCGTTTTATCTACCGCTGGAGTTCACTTCCACCATTATCACTGCAGCCTATATTCCCCCGGATGCTGATGCCAAGCTTGCTATGAAAGAACTTCACGCAGCCATCAGTAAACAACAGACTGATCACCCGGAAGCTGCGTTTATTGTTGCAGGTGACTTTAATCACTCAAACTTAAAGTCAGTGCTACCCAAGTTTCACCAGCATGTTTCCTGCCACACCAGAGGAAACAAAACCTTAGATCGTGTTTACACAAACATGGCGGGAGCTTACGTTGCAACACCCCTCCCCCACCTGGGACAGTCAGATCACCGCTCTTTGTTTCTCACCCCGAAATATGCACCCCTCATCAACCGTGTGAAGCCATCAGTGAAGACCATCAAGTTGTGGCCTGAGGGGGCAGATTCCACACTCCAGGAAAGGTTTGTAAACACAGACTGAAGTATGTTTGCTTCTCAAGCCACCAGTGGTGCTCACACTGACATTGACTCATACACCTCCTCTGTATTGGATCATATCAATACCACCATTGACAGTGTTACAACCCAGAAACAGATCACCACATACCCAAATCAGAAGCCTTGGATGAACAGGGAAGTGCGACTCCTGCTGAAGTCACACAATACTGCCTTCAGATCAGGTGATGCACAAGCCTACAGCACATCCAGAGCAAACCTGAAGAGGGGCATAAAAAAGGCCAAGCAAGCTAAAGATACAAGCTAAAGATAGAGGGACACTTTTCCAACTCTGACCCTCGACGCATGTGGCAGGGCATTCAGGCCATCAGTGATTACAAACCCACCCGGTCCACCACCGCAGCCACTGATGTCAACTTCCTGAACGAGCTAAATTACTTCTATGCTTGTTTTGAAAGAGACAACAGAGAAACTGCCACCAAGCTCAAACCCTCAGCTGACCACCCACCAATCACACTCTCCTCCACAGATGTCTGCAAGGCACTGAGCCGGATCAGCGCACACAAGGCTGCTGGACCAGACAACATCCCTGGACGTGTTCTCAGGGCATGTGCGGAGCAGCTCGCTGGGGTTTTTATAGACATTTTCAACCTGTCTCTTGCCCAAACAGCTGTTCCAACATGCTTTAAACGCACTTCCATTGTGCCAGTGCCGAAACACTCTAGCCCGAGGTGCCCTAATGACTACCGCCCTGTAGCACTCACACCCATCGTTATGAAGTGCTTTGAGCGGCTGGTCCTGGAACACCTAAAAGACTCTCTACCATCCACATTGGACTCACACCAGTTTGCCTACCGCAGCAATAGGAGCACAGAGGATGCAGTTTCCATGGCACTGCACTCTGTGCTCACTCATCTGGACCATAAGAATACTTATGCACGCATGCTGTTTGTTGACTTCAGCTCAGCATTCAACACTGTCATCCCAACCAAGTTAATAGCCAAACTTGGAGACCTGGGCATAAACACTTCAATGTGTAACTGGATTTTGGACTTCATAACTGACAGACCACAGAATGTTCGATCAGGATCCACCTGCTCCACGTCCATCACACTCAACACTGGTGTACCACAGGGCTGTGTGCTAAGTCCGTTTCTCTACTCCCTCTTCACCTCCGACTGCAAGCCTGTGTATGGATCTAATTCCATCGTCAAGTTTGCGGACGGCACTACAGTGATTGGTCTCATCAGCAACAACGATGAGACTGCCTACAGGGAGGAGATCCAGCACCTGGCCACATGGTGCACTGATAATAACCTGCTCCTCAACACCACCAAAACGAAGGAGCTCATCGTGGACTTCAGAAAAGAGTCAAGAGGCAAACACGACACCATCCACATCAATGGAATGGCTGTTGAGCGTGTCTCCAGTTTCAAGTTCCTGGGGATCCACATCTCGGCGGACATGTCGTGGACGACCAACACCTCCAGCCTGGTCAAGAAGGCTCACCAGCGCCTCTTCTTCCTGAGGACACTGAGGAAGAATCAGCTCTCCTCGGCTATCCTGGTGAACTTCTATCGCTGTGCAATAGAAAGCATCCTGACCAACTGTGTTGCAGTATGGTATGGGAGCTGCTCTGTTGTGGAGCGCAAGGCACTGCAGCGGGTGGTGAAAACTGCCCAGCGCATCACAGGGACTCCACTATCTGCCATCGAGCACATCCAGAGGAAACGCTGTCTGCATCGAGCTCGCAGCATCCTCAAGGACTCCTCTCACCCAGCCCACAGACTGTTTTCTCTCCTGCCCTCCGGCAGGCGTTTCAGGGTCCTCCGGACCAGGACCAGCAGACTAAAGAACATTTTTTTCCCCAGAGCTGTCTCTTTACTGACCTCAAACCCCCGTTGATCCACTCCCTCATATACTGACAACTCTCCTACCTCACATCTGCCTTCACTTTGTTATTTGCACTACCGACTGTTTATTACAGTAACAACTGGCTACTTATGCATCTTGCACTACCATATCTTAACTGGATTATGCTCATTTGCACTGCCGACTGTATTTATAGTACCACTGTTTACATTTGCATTTTGCACCGTACTTCTAACTGTAATATGCAATCACTTTCCACTGCACTTTTACACTTTCTTTCGGATAGCTCTGTCCATAATTTATTGCACTACCTTAATCCACTGGTACATTCCTCATATTAGCCTAACATATTATTGTATACCTCTATCTGTAAAATTCTGTTTTAAGTAATAGCCATCTGTATATTATATTCCTAGTACATATTCACCTGTAAATTCTGTTTATAGTAATAGCCATCTGTATATTTATTCACTGTACATATTCACCTGTAAATTCAGTTCTGTTTATAGTAATAACCATCTCTCTATTTATACATATTTATATATATTCAGTACATATCCATGTCCTGCACTTACGCAACCACTGTATATCCTGCACTTGCTGCTATTGCACTTCTGGTTAGACCTAAACTGCATTTCGTTGCCTTGTACTTGTACTTGTACTTGTGTAATGACAATAAAGTTGAATCTAATCTAATCTAATTTCTATTAATGAGCTTGGACACAGAGCTCTGTGAACAGCCAGCCTCTTTTGCAATGACCTTTTGTGTCTTGCCCTCCTTGTGCAAGGTCTTTTGGACAACTGTCAAGTCCGCAGTCTTCCCCATGTTTGTGTAGCCTACAGAACTAGACTGAGAGACCATTTAAAGGCCTTTGCAGGTGTTTTGAGTTAATGAGCTGATTAGAGTGTGGCACCAGGTGTCTTCAATATTGAACCTTTTCACAATATTCAGATAATGATTTTCCTTAGTTGTCCGTTATAATCATCAAAATTAAAAGAAATAAACATTTGAAATATATCAGTCTGTGTGTAATGAATGAATGTAATATACAAGTTTCACTTTTTGAATGGAATTAGTGAAATAAATCATCTTTTTGATGATATTCTAAGTATATGACCAGCACCTGTATATAGTTCCCTACTATATTTGAATACATATTCAATTCAAAGTAGGAAAATAATCCATGGATGATCTACTGCATCTGCACAGTGTCTTGGAAATTCTCAATATCTACTAATCTGACTCCTCCACTGACGATTTGAACAACCTCCAGTGGTCAATATAATATAATGCAATACTACAGTATCTCGAGGTAATTCCTACAGTATCTCAGACTCCATGCTTGTCTGACCGGCCCCACAGATGTCTTACCGTTTTCATCCTCCAAGATGTTGCGATCTCTTTTCGGCAGGTGTAGTTCCTCGGCTCCATTTATGAATCCAGGAATCACGTTCGGCAACCTTGATGGCAGTGTTGGTTGTCAGGATGATCTCATATGGCCCCAACCACCTTGGACAGTTCCACGCCTTCCTCCGGAAGTCTCTGACTCAGATCCACTGTCCTGCAAAGCAGCTTTCACCTGCGATTGGAGAGATTTGATAGTTTTAGATAAAGACATCACATACTTTCTTAATTGTTCATCGACTGCCACAAGGCCCTCCTGGGGAGGAGGCTCAATTCCCACTCGCATAGGCTGACCTGTAGGAATTTCATGTGGCCTGGTCCCTTTCCATAATTTTACACAATTTGTTTTTTTCAGTCTGCTTTGTCCTTTCCACTGCACCACCATTTTATAGGGTGAGTTTTCAAATGTATTCTCAATTAAATTGCCAATTCTGTGATTACTTTATTTACAAAGTGTGTCCCATTATCACTGGACAATCTTTATGGTACCCCCTCCCCACCTTGGGATAACAGCCGTAGCATCAGCTTTTCTTCTTGGGAAACACTCAACCCACACTCATCATGATGTGCTGAAAAAGGAAGTTCTGGTGTGGAGTGGGCAGTAAGTTTTTGGCTTACTTCGTCTTCCCACGTCATTTGCTGCACAGATGTAACAGTTCTGACAGAATTTCTCTGCCACAACTGTAAATCCGGGGGCCTCCCAGGAATTAGATCCTTCATTGCAATTTTGGGGTGTGGTCAGCCCTGTGAGACTAGCCTGACAAGCCAGACCCACATCTAGATGTTGGGTCTGGGAACTCACCATTGGCAGGGCTCAACCGATACTGAAAACAGCAGTCATGAGCACTCTGCCTGATTTCAAAAACGCATTCCAGCGCCAGATCGCCTCTTTTTTAACTCTACTAATCAACTAGATATACTTAATTTGCATTAGATACAACAACTCAAGCTGCAAGAACGGTCGCTGCTGCTGCTACTCCGACAATGTACACAACAAGCTGCTTCTTTGGCTTTTCTTGATACTGTGGGTTACACCATCAACATGCCCATGAACACCGCCTACTAGTGGTCTGCATGTGTAATTGCACATTGACGCGGACACCAACACGTAACTTGCGGCGTAGAAGATACGGCATAGGTCCGAAGCAGAAGTATAAATCAGCCTTTAAGCCCCGCCCCCTCTGGTGAGTACCGGCACTTTTTTTCCACTTCAAGCAGTGATGTTGCCTAGTAAGTGCACTCCCTTCATAAATCACTAAAAAGCCATCACCTCAATCTCACAATATTCCACTGTGATCAATGAAGCTGACCGCACAATGAATCTTTTATTTAGCCTACATAATTTCTATACTTGGTTATAAATTAACTTATATATCGAGAGGATTTGTGAGTGTGCAGAACTCCACACTGGACAAGAACTCCAGAACTTGAGTTGTGAGTGCATTCCAGCTGAAACACATCTGATTGGCCATTGCATTAAATCAACTGATAAGTTTGTGATTGGCTACATTGCCGCAAAACTATTAGAGAAAACTGATCCTAGACCAGCAGTTATGGGCAGTTTTACACACCCAGTGAAACAAATTAAATACTTGACGTAATGGTCACCTGTATCATACAGACTACTCATGGATCCAGCGTTAAAATTTGCTTTACAGAGACAGAAAATTTGAAACCTCCCCTCCAGCCTTGGGTCTCATGGATGAAGTCTTTAGAGCCATGATATTCATGGTAAGCAAATGTTGGGCAAACTATTCCTTCTGCAATATTACAGTCAATTTCCTGTCAGTCTTCAAAAAGAAAAAGACCAAGAAGAATCAGTGTTTACAGTGCAAGATTTGTTGGGAAAAAGCTGGGAAAATGTTAATGGTCATAAACTAACCCAAGTGGCTGTAAAAGCTTAATCTACAAGCAAAGTGGGGTTAACAAAAACCAACCCAGGCAACACATTCAAAAAGATAAAATTTTATTTTGTTTTATTTTAAGCCGATCCCTCGGCATCGTCCTGGCTGATGACAGAACCAGATCCCTCTGCATCGTCCTGGCTTGCATTGACAGAACCGGATCCCTCAGCGTCGTCCTGGCTTGCATTGACAGAACCGGATCCCTCAGCGTCGTCCTGGCTTGCATTGACAGAACCGGATCCCTCAGCGTCGTCCTGGCTTGCATTGACAGAACCGGATCCCTCAGCATCGTCCTGGCTTGCATTGACAGAACCGGATCCCTCAGCGTCGTCCTGGCTTGCATTGACAGAACCGGATCCCTCAGCATCGTCCTGGCTTGCATTGACAGAACCGGATCCCTCAGCGTCGTCCTGGCTTGCATTGACAGAACCGGATCCCTCAGCGTCGTCCTGGCTTGCATTGACAGAACCGGATCCCTCAGCGTCGTCCTGGCTTGCATTGACAGAACCGGATCCCTCAGCGTCGTCCTGGCTTGCATTGACAGAACCGGATCCCTCAGCGTCGTCCTGGCTGATGACAAAACCGGATCCTTCAGCGTCGTCCTGGCTTGCATTGACAGAACCGGATCCCTCAGCATCGTCCTGGCTTGCATTGACAGAACCGGATCCCTCAGCGTCGTCCTGGCTGATGACAGCAGATCCCTCAGCGTCGTCCTGGCTTGCATTGACAGAACCGGATCCCTCAGCATCGTCCTGGCTGATGACAGCAGATCCCTCAGCGTCGTCCTGGCTTATGACAGCAGATCCCTCAGCGTCATCCTGGCTGATGACAGAACCGGATCCCTCAGCATCGTCCTGGCTTGCATTGACAGAACCGGATCCCTCAGTATCGTCCTGGCTGATGACAGAACCGGATCCCTCAGCATCGTCCTGGCTGATGACAGAGCCGGATCCCTCAGCGTCGTCCTGGCTGATGACAGAACCGGATCCCTCAGCATCGTCCTGGCTGATGACAGAACCGGATCCCTCAGCATCGTCCTGGCTTGCATTGACAGAACCGGATCCCTCAGCATCGTCCTGGCTTGCATTGACAGAACCGGATCCCTCAGCATCGTCCTGGCTTGCATTGACAGAACCGGATCCCTCAGCGTCGTCCTGGCTTGCATTGACAGAACCGGATCCCTCAGCATCGTCCTGGCTGATGACAGCAGATCCCTCAGCATCGTCCTGGCTGATGACAGCAGATCCCTCAGCATCGTCCTGGCTGATGACAGCAGATCCCTCAGCATCGTCCTGGCTGATGACAGCAGATCCCTCAGCGTCGTCCTGGCTGATGACAGAACCGGATCCCTCAGCGTCGTCCTGGCTTGCATTGACAGAACCGGATCCCTCAGCATCGTCCTGGCTGATGACAGCAGATCCCTCAGCGTCGTCCTGGCTGATGACAGCAGATCCCTCAGCGTCGTCCTGGCTTGCATTGACAGAACCGGATCCCTCAGTGTCGTCCTGGCTGATGACAGAACCGGATCCCTCAGCATCGTCCTGGCTTGCATTGACAGAACCGGATCCCTCAGTGTCATCCTGGCTGATGACAGAACCGGATCCCTCAGCATCGTCCTGGCTTGCATTGACAGAACCGGATCCCTCAGCGTCATCCTGGCTGATGACAGAACCGGATCCCTCAGCATCGTCCTGGCTTGCATTGACAGAACCGGATCCCTCAGCATCGTCCTGGCTTGCATTGACAGAACCGGATCCCTCAGCATCGTCCTGGCTGATGACAGAACCGGATCCCTCAGCATCGTCCTGGCTGATGACAGAACCGGATCCCTCAGCATCGTCCTGGGTGGCAGTGACAGAACCGGATCCCTCAGCATCGTCCTGGCTGATGACAGAGCCGGATCCCTCAGCATCGTCCTGGCTGATGACAGAACCGGATCCCTCAGCATCGTCCTGGGTGGCAGTGACAGAACCGGATCCCTCAGCATCGTCCTGGCTGATGACAGAGCCGGATCCCTCAGCGTCGTCCTGGCTGATGACAGAGCCGGATCCCTCAGCTAAAACCAAAAAGTAATAACCATGTAAATTGATTAGTATAAACTCATACTACTTCAGTACAACAGTATGTTAGATTAAGAAACACAAGAGGCAAGGCAAGTTTATTTATGGAGCACATTTCATACACTACGGTAATTCAAAAGGGCTTTACACAGGGAAAAAAAAAAGGAATTAAAAGAGTAAAGATAATATATATATAAAACTTCTCATCTGGTAAAACACTGGTGTATAATATTTTTCACAGCTGCTTGGGTTTATAAGGTCAGCAAACCTTTTTCTTTAACAACCCTCCCAACATCACTCCAGGAGAACTCTAAGGATCCATCTTTGATTGGGGAACTGAAAACTGAAAAACACAGACGTTAAACATAAAACACAAATAATAAAACTTACGACAAGCAAACAAAAAACAAAAATTAACTCACCATGCCACACCAATTGGTGATAAAGAACCATTAAAACAGTAACTTTAATCAAACCCATCGTATAACACAAACTGAGCCACTAAGAGAGCAAATGCCAACAAAAGTTTCAAACCAACCAAGGCTTTTAAAGCCAAACAGAACACCATTTGTACCACCTGGAAGACTCGTTAAGCCATTATTGGAGCAAATCTGCTAATTAATGAGATCAATTATTAATTAATCACTCAGCATAGAAGCTGATGTTATATCCTATAGAACTATGGGTACATTTACACAACAACGATGTACTAAAAACAGCAAAGTTTTTCTTTGTGTTTTTCGCATACAGATGACAATGTAGTCAAAACGGTCCCTGTTCACATGGATCTGCCAAAACAGCTATAAAGTCTGTATTTTCTTTGTAAATAACTATGCTACTATAGACCAAACATGAAATACACATGCACATGAGGTCACCGTTTTGTATTTTACACAGAGACAATAACAATATCATTTTCAAAAACTTGCCCTTTGAAACTCATTTTCAAAAGTTTGTGTTTTTTAGGCCCCCAGAATGCCATTGTCGTGTAAGTGAACGTCCAAATGCATAAAACAATTTCCATTTTTAGTTAAAAGCGATGTCATGTAAATGCCCCTCAATGTTAACCTCTTGTGATTCATTGACCCAACAACACACAGACATACTGTATTATTCCACATAAACTGGTGAATAGGCACAGAATAAAGAGGACAGAATATATACAGGTGCTGGTCATATAATTAGAATATCATCAAAAAGTTGATTTATTTCACTAATTCCATTCAAAAAGTGAAACTTGTATATTACATTCATTCATTACACACAGACTGATATATTTCAAATGTTTATTTCTTTTCATTTTGATGATTATAACGGACAACTAAGGAAAATCCCAAATTCAGTAACTCAGAAAATTAGAATATTACTTAAGACCAATTCAAAGAAAGGATTTTTAGAAATCTTGGCCAACTGAAAAGTATGAACCTGAAAAGTATGAGCATGTACAGCACTCAATACTTAGTTGGGGCTCCTTTTGCCTGAATTACTGCAGCAATGCGGCGTGGCATGGAGTCGATCAGTCTGTGGCACTGCTCAGGTGTTATGAGAGCCCAGGTTGCTCTGATAGTGGCCTTCAGCTCTTCTGCATTGTTGGGTCTGGCATATCTTCCTCTTCAAAACTGACCATCAATCCAAGATGGCGGCGCCGGTGTTTTATCGTCTGTCTATGTAGTTTATCTGTGTCTGTATCGGTGTTTTATAAGCTTAACGGGTTACCTGATTCGGAATAAACTTTCATCCTGTGTCTCAGAACTGTACAAGCAACTTGGTAAACAGTAAATAACAACCCGATAACAACAAAACAAGCTGGTCTGCATTGATAACATGAGGCTACCAGTTTACCTGCTGCTCGCTTATGTGCTGAGCCCACCGACTGTGGACGCTCTCGGATCTGGATCATTTGCATCTTCCCGGATTATTCTCCCAAATTCTGTGACTATGCTGTTTTCTGATGCCGGTGGCTTTACATCAATCCACATGGCTTCATCTGACTTTTCTGACTGTTCTACTAAGACCTTGCACAAGTACGGACTTCTCAGTTGGACAGAAATTCGGCAGTTCCAGTCCATCTCCTGCAAGCGTGACTATGGAATCATCAACGCACGCCCGACAAGATCAACAGGTTTTTGGATTATTCTACTCCTGTTCCTATCAGGTAACATCCATCCTAACCCAGGCCCAGAATTGATTGAGCTTTTGAGCCCTAACGGTTTGAAAGATAGCAGTGGTTTGCGTTTTATTCATGTCAACGTGCGCAGCCTGATTAATAAAATCGATGCTATTCGTCTGTGGGCTAAACTGACAGAAAGTGATATAATCGTCTTGTCAGAGACGTGGCCAAACCATCAATCACAAGCAATATGATTCACATCGAAGGGTATAATCTCATTAGGACGGATCGTGTGGGTAAAGGAGGGGGAGTAGCTTCAATGTTGTTCCATTGAAACAATAACAAAGCCAAAATTCTTCGAACTATGTGCCATCAAATTAAATCTCCCCAATGGCGCTTCTCTGACTGTGGTAGGATGCTACCGCCCACCTTCGGCTGTAGCTGGAGCAACTGCCCTGCTGTCTGACTTTTTGAGTACATTGTCCTAGGAGACCTGAATTGGGACTGGCTATCGACTCCATCAGCGTTAAGAGACCTATGTGATGAGTTACATTTGACCCAATTAGTACAGTCACCTACACGCTTAAATCAAAAACGAATGGACAAATCTACATTAATTGACGTCATTCTGACCAATGCTCCACATAAGTACTCAGCTACTGGAGTTTTTTGTAATGATGTCAGTGATCATTGTATGGTTGTCTGTGTTAGAAATTGCAAACTGACTAAAACCAAGCCACGTTTTATTTTTAAACGAAATTATAAACGTTTTAATGAACAAGCTTTCCTTCATGAAATCTATCAGAGTGATTTAAAGGTCCCGTTCTTCGTGATCCCACTGTTCAAACTTTAGTTAGTGTGTAATGTTGCTGTTAGAGCATAAATAATACCTGTAAAATTATAAAGCTCAAAGTTCAATGCCAAGCGAGATATTTTATTTAACAGAAGTTCCCTTTCAAAGCCTACAGCGAACGGCCGGCTTGGACTACATCCTGGTACTTCCTTCATTAATGACATCAGTAGAACAGTAGAACAGACTAACCTCCGCCCACAAGAATACGCGAAAAAGGGGGCGTGGTCTTGTTGCTGTCCCACGTGGAGAAGAGGACGGTCGCGTGGAGAAGAGGAAGTGTTGCGTTCGACTGTGTTTGTCGCCATGTTGTCGAGACACTGTTATTTTCATCCCGGAGTCAAATCACCTTTGTTTGGCTTTCCCAGGGACGCTGTAGAGATCATTAAGCGCATACATCTCCCGTTAAGAGGCGTGACCTTTCCATGCAAGTTACGTGCGCTAAGCTGCTGTCGAATCACAACACAGGAACCGCTGGCACAATCAGAACTCGTTACGTATTTCTGAAGGAGGGACTTCATAGAATAAAGGAAGTCATCAGCCGTTTTTAGGACAGTGAACACGCGCTGTACAGATGAGTAAATTGTGTGAAAAATACTGTGTTTTTTTACACGCGAAACATGAACACATGTTATATTGCACACTGTAAACACAATCAAAGCTTCAAAAAAACACGAAGAACGGGACCTTTAAACTTAGTTTGTGATATGGATGATGTTCAGCTGGCCTGGAATTATTTTAAAAATACCTTTTTAGCCATAGTTGACAAACATGCCCCGATTAGAAGATACAGAGTGAGGGGCAGAGATAATCCTTGGTTTAATGACTCTATTGCAACAGCTATTAGAGAACGGAATGAAGCATGGATCAAAGCAAAAAGAAATATAATGATAAATGTTGGTTAAATTATAGGGTATTAAGAAACAAATGACTAATAAGTACAAATAATAATAATAATAAAAGACTAATAAAAAGTACAAAAAGTGAACATTATCTGAATTTAATAAATGAAAACCTAAATGACCTCAAACATTTTTGGAAAGCAATTAAATCTTCTTTGGGTGATGTGCCACCCCCCACTATCCCTGAAGTTATAATAGCAAGCCATGGTGAAGTAAGGGGTAAACAAAATATAGTAGATACCTTTAACAAGCATTTTATTAATGCAGGAATAGCTACTCAGTCGGCACTCCAAACCAACTCTACAGATAGTGTAACCTCTATCACAGACTTGTCTAGTGTAGGTTTAAATAATTTTAACTTTACTCCTATATCTGTCTCTGAGGTACGAGAGGCACTGTCAGGCCTGGACTGTAAAAAGTCTGCTGGCCCAGACCAGATTGAGCCATATTTCCTCAAAACTGCTGCAAACTTGATTGCTGATCCTATTTCCTCCATTTTTAATCTTAGTCTATACAGTGGTTCTATCCCAAAGACATGGAAATCTGCATTTGTCCTTCCACTATTAAAAAGTGAAGACCCGTCAGCCTTAGACAATTATCAGCCAATCTCCAGGCTATATGTCTTGGCTAAATTATTGGAGTCTCTTATAAATGAGCAACTAAAACATTTTTTAGCTGACAACTGTATTTTAAGTCCCTCTCTGTCTGGTTTCCGGCAAGGACACAATACAATTACGGCTGTAACCTCTGTTATGAATGATATTATTAATGCTTTAGATGATAAAAAGTCTTGTGCTGCTTTATTTATTGATTTGTCTAAAGCATTCGACACTGTTGACCATCATCTTCTTCTGCAACGATTGCAAAACATAGGTTTTAGTAGCACTGTGCTAAATTGGTTTTCTAATTATAATTGGGGTATCAAAATTATTTCCGAACTTCCCAGTGGTAAACACGACATCAGAGGGCGTTCATGTACAATTTTTACCTAGGAAACTCGTATTTACGATAATTCCGATAGCACGTGAAGGCAGCATTAGTCAGGTACAAAAATCTCTGGTAGGATTAAAGTTGGTATTAAATGCTAAAAAAACAAAATTAATGGTTTTTACACGTTCACATTCACTTATCGATTTCACTATTTTAACACAAAGTGGTACTCCAATAGAGAGAGTGACTTCCTACAAATACCTAGGTATTTGGCTGGATGATAAATTATCTGTTGGGGTCCATATTGAGAGCCTTTTAAAAAAACTCAGACCCAAGTTAGGTTTTTACTTTAGATTAAAGAAGTGCTTTCCTTATTCAGCAAGGAAAAGGTTGGTGCAGAGCACATTCTTATCAGTTTTGGATTATGGTGACCTAATTTATATGCACTCTTCTTCATTTTTATTAAAAAAACTAGATGTACTATATCACTCAGCTTTACGTTTCATTACAGCTGCAGAAGCTCGGACTCACCACTGCACTCTGTATGAAACTGTACAATGGTCCTCCCTCTCCCTCAGAAGGAAATTCCATTTATTGATTTTTATTGCGAAAGCACTAATGGGTAAATTACCCATCTATATTTCAAATTTGCTTATTTACAAAAATAGTGTTTATAGGACAAGGTCGTCAAAGAAAATACTACTAATTATTCCATCAACAAGAACAGCCCTTGGTAAAAAAGCGTTCTCATCATATGCACCAAATGTCTGGAATGAACTCCAAAACACCTTAAATCTAGTATCACTTCCATCTATTAATACTTTTGAAAACCTTTTAAAGTGCCTCTTACAATTGTATGTTTGTATCTGCTAACGTCAAGTATAATGATTTGTTTGTGTTCTAGTATGTAAAGTGTATGTATAGAGATTTGTGGTGTTTTATGTCATTTATGTCCTGTCTTTTATGTATTGAAACTTTTGGCCACCAGTCTTGGCCAGGACTCCCTGGGAGAAGAGTTATTGTAACTCAATGGGACTTTTCCTGGTTAAATAAAGGTAAAATAAAAAAATAAAAAATAAAAAATACCCCATAGATTTTCTATGGGGTTAAGGTCAGGCGAGTTTGATGGCCTCCTCCATGAACTGCCACCTTAACGTGGTGGAGGGGTTTGAGTACCCGAATGACCCTAGGAGCTATGTTGTCCGGGGCTATATGCCCCTGGTAGGGTCTCCCAAGGCAAACAGGTCCTAGGTGACGGGTCAGACTAAGAGCAGTTCAACAACCCTTATGATGACAAAAAAAAGGAGGACCGTGACGTCGCCCGGTACGGCGCAGCCGGGGCCCCACCCTGGAGCCAGGCCTGGGGTTGGGGCTCGTATGCGAGCGCCTGGTGGCCGGGCCTTCCCCCATGGGGTCCGGCCGGGCTCAGCCCAAAGGAGCGACGTGGGGACACCTTCCCGTGGGCTCACCACTCACAGGAGGGACCGTAAGGGGCCGGTGCAAAGCGAATCGGGCAGCAGTCGAGGCCGGGGGCCTAGACGAACCGATCCCTGGACACGGAAACTGGCTCTTGGGACATGGAATGTCACCTCGCTGGCGGGGAAAGAGCCTGAGATTGTGCGGGAGGTGAGAGGTTCCGACTAGAGATAGTCGGAATCACCTCCACGCACGGCTTGGGCTCTGGAACCACACTCCTCGAGAGGGGATGGACTCTTCACCACTCTGGAGTTGCCCATGGTGAGAGGCGGCGGGCTGGTGTGGGTTTGCTTATAGCCCCCCAGCTCTGCCGCCATGTGTTGGAGTTTACCCCAGTGAACGAGAGGGTTGTTTCCCTGCGGCTTCGGCTCGGGGATAGGTCTCTCACTGTTGTGTGTGCCTACGGGCCAAACAGCAGTGCAGAGTACCCAACCTTCTTGGTGTCCCTGGGAGGGGTGCTGGAGAGTGCTCCGACTGGGGACTCCGTCGTTCTACTGGGGGACTTCAACGCCCACGTGGGCAATGACAGTGAAACCTGGAGGGGCGTGATTGGGAGGAACGGCCCCCCTGATCTGAACCCGAGTGGTGTTCAGTTATTGGACTTCTGTGCTAGTTACAGTTTGTCCATAACGAACACCATGTTCAAGCATAAGGGTGTCCATCAGTGCACATGGCACCAGGACACCCTAGGTCGTAGGTCAATGATCGACTTTGTGGTCGTTTCATCTGACCTGCGGCCGTATGTCTTGGACACTCGGGTGAAGAGAGGGGCGGAGCTGTCAACTGATCACCACCTGGTGGTGAGTTGGATCCGATGGCGGGGGAGGAAGCTGGATAGACTCGGTAGACCCAAACGTACTGTGAGGGTCTGCTGGGAACGTTTGGCCGAGTCTCCTGTCAGAGAGATCTTCAACTCCTGCCTCCGGACCTTCTGCTTCTCCTGCTTCGACCGGATCCCGAGGGAGGCTGGAGAGATATTGAGTCCGAGTGGACCATGTTCTCCACCTCCATTGTCAAAGCGGCTGCTCGGAGCTGTGGACGCAAGGTCTCCGGTGCCTGTCGAGGCGGCAATCCCCGAACCCGGTGGTGGACACCGGAAGTAAGGGATGCCGTCAAGCTGAAGAAGGAGTCCTATCGGGCCTGGTTGGCTTGTGGGACTCCTGAGGCAGCTGACAGGTACCGGCAGGCTAAACGGACTGCAGCCCGGGTGGTTGTGGAGGCAAAAACTCGGGCCTGGGAGGAGTTCGGTGAGGCCATGGAAAAGGACTATCGGCTGGCCTCGAAGAGATTCTGGCAAACCGTCCGGCGCCTCAGGAGGGGGAAGCAGTGCCCTACCAACGCTGTTTACAGTGGCGATGGGCGGCTGTTGACCTCAACTGGGGATGTTGTCGGACGGTGGAAGGAATACTTCGAGGATCTCCTCAATCCCGCCGTCACGTCTTCCATTGAGGAAGCAGAGGTTGGGGGCTCAGAGGAGGACTCGTCCATCACCCAAGCTGAAGTCACCGAGGTGGTCAAGAAACTCCTCGGTGGCAAGGCACCGGGGGTGGATGAGATCCGCCCTGAGTACCTCAAGTCTCTGGATGTTGTGGGGCTGTCTTGGCTGACACGCCTCTGCAGCATCGCGTGGCGGTCGGGGACAGTGCCTCTGGGATGGCAGACCGGGGTGGTGGTCCCTCTTTTTAAGAAGGGGGACCGGAGGGTGTGTTCCAACTATAGGGGGATCACACTTCTCAGCCTCCCCGGGAAAGTCTATGCCAGGGTACTGGAGAGGAGAATTCGGCCGATAGTGGAACCTCGGATTCAGGAGGAACAGTGTGGTTTTCTTCCCGGTCGTGGAACACTGGACCAGCTCTATACCCTCTACAGGGTGCTGGAGGGTTCATGGGAGTTTGCCCAACCAGTCCACATTTGTTTTGTGGATTTGGAGAAGGCATTCGACCGTGTCCCTCGCGGCGTCCTGTGGAGGGTGCTGGGGTAATATGGGGTCCGGGGTCCTTTGCTGAGGGCTGTCCGGTCCCTGTATGACCGAAGCAGGAGTTTGGTCCGCATTGCCGGCAGTAAGTCAGACTTGTTCCCGGTGCATGTTGGACTCCGGCAGGGCTGCCCTTTGTCGCCGGTTCTGTTCATAATTTTTATGGACAGAATTTCTAGGCGCAGCCAAGGGCCGGAGGGTGTCAGGTTTGGGGACCACACGGTTTCGTCTCTGCTCTTTGCGGATGACGTTGTCGTGTTGGCCCCTTCTAACCAGGACCTCCAGCATGCACTGGGACGGTTTGCAGCCGAGTGTGAAGCGGCTGGGATGGGAATCAGCACCTCCAAATCCGAGGCCATGGTCCTCAGTCGGAAAAGGGTGGCTTGCCCACTTCAGGTTGGTGGAGAGTTCCTGCCCCAAGTGGAGGAGATCAAGTATCTAGGGGTCTTGTTCACGAGTGAGGGGAGGATGGAACGGGAGATTGACAGACGGATCGGTGCAGCTTCTGCAGTAATGCGGTCGATGTACCGGTCTGTCGTGGTGAAGAAAGAGCTAAGCCGTAAGGCGAAGCTCTCGATTTACCGGTCAATCTACGTTCCTACTCTCACCTATGGTCATGAGCTTTGGGTCATGACCGAAAGGACAAGATCCCGGATACAGGCGGCCGAAATGAGCTTTCTCCGCAGGGTAGCTGGGCGCTCCCTTAGAGATAGGGTGAGAAGCTCAGTCACTCGGGAGGAACTCGGAGTAGAGCCGCTGCTCCTCCACATCGAGAGGGGACAGCTGAGTTGGCTCGGGCATCTGTTCCGGATGCCTCCTGAACGCCTTCCCGGGAAGGTGTTTCGGGCATGTCCAACCGGGAGGAGGCCCCGGGGAAGACCAAGGACACGCTGGAGGGACTATGTCTCCCGGCTGGCCTTGGAACGCCTCGGTGTCCCCCCGGAAGAGCAAGAGGAAGTGTCTAGGGAGAGGGAAGTCTGGGCATCTCTGCTTAGACTGCTGCCCCCACGACCCGGCCCCGGATAAAGCGGAAGAAGATGGATGGATGGATGGAGTTTGCTGGCCAATTAAGAACAGGGATACCATGGTCCTTAAACCAGGTACTGGTTGCTTTGGCACTGTGTGCAGGTGCCAAGTCCTGATGGAAAATGAAATCTGCATCTCCATAAAGTTGGTCAGCAGCAGGAAGCATGAAGTGCTCTAAAACTTCCTGGTATACGGCTGCGTTGACCTTGGACCTCAGAAAACACAGTGGACCAACACCAGCAGATGACATGGCACCCCAAAACATCACCCATCTCCGGCGTGTTGCCTTTGATCTTTCGAATAGTCCAATCTATTATGACCTCTGACCTGTAAAGTTGCCAGAATAATAATCTTACGCTTTTTGTTAATTGGCCAGAGGAGAACTGGCACCCTGACTGAGCCTGGTTTCTCCCAAGGTTTATTTTTCTCCAGTAGGTCACCTGATGGGTTTTGGTTTCCTTGCCACTGTTGCCTCTGGCTTGGCTTGCTCAGTTGCGGCCACTAAATTTTCTTAATTTTTTTCAACTAAATATCCAAGTAAATCTAATTATTAAACCAAATTAACCATATAAACTAAATTACTGATCTAATTACTGATCTAAAGCCCACACTGTCACTGTATGATAATTGAAATGAACTGATGACATCACCGTTTTCTCTGGAATGGCTATACGGCTGAATAAAATTCTGTTGCATTATTTTGTTGTTTAACACTGTAAAGTTGCTTTGAAACAATCTGCATTGGTTAAAGCGCTATATTAATAAAGTTGACTTGACTTGACTGACTGTGGAAACTTTACACTGGACCTCAAGCAACGTGGATTGTGTGCTCTCCTCTCTTCCTCCAGGCTCTGGGACCCTGATTTCCAAAGGAAATGCAAAATTTACTTTCATCAGAGAACATAACTTTGGACCACTCAGCAGCAGTCCAGTCCTTTTTGTCTTTAGCCCAGGCAAGACCCTTCTGATGCTGTCTGTTGTTCAAGAGTGGCTTGACACAAGGAATGCGACAGCTGAAACCCATGTCTTGCATACGTCTGTGCGTAGTGGTTCTTGAAGCACTGACTCCAGCTCCAGTCCACTCTTTGTGAATCTCCCCCACATTTTTGAATGGGTTTTGTTTCACAATCCGCTCCAAGGTGCGGTTATCCCCATTACTTGTACACTTTTTTCTACCACATCTTTTCCTTCCCTTCGCCTCTCTATTACTCTCGATCTTTGACCAAGATGGCGGTGCGAGTACATCGCGAGGCTCAGCGTCTCTCCAGATTCTGCAATTTTGCGGTATTTTTCTAGCTCATCTCGGGTCGTACAGAACAGCTGTGCCTTTACATCGTACACCTGTTGTGAGCTTTTGGATATTGGTTTGCGAATTTCCGACAGTTTTATAGACAATCTTCGACTCCTTCCTGAGATCGCTAGGACACCCGAGGCCATGCACTCTACCCGGCCGGGCGGAAGTGCACGCAGACGGCGGCGAGATCGTAAACAAAGGCGGGGAAAGCGCGGAGGTCTACGAGATAAGCTAAAGCTAACTCCACATCGGCTCTTTTTACCCAGCATTTTCCTTTCCAATGTACGATCGCTAGTGAACAAAATGGAGGAGATTCGACTCAGCATCACACACAGTAAGAAACTTTTGAACTGTAACGTCCTAATCTTCACGGAAACCTGGTTTAACAGCGGAATACCGGACACCGCTATTGAGCTAGCGGGACGCCACACATTCCGGGCAGATAGAACATTAGATGGCTCCGGTAAGAGTAGAGGTGGTGGACTGGGCATTTACATTAACAAAGCTTGGTACACAAACTCTGCTATTGTTGGCAGTCATTATTCAGCTAACCTTGAGTTTCTCATTGTTAAATGTAGACCGTTTTATCTACCGCGGGAGTTCACTTCCACCATTATCACTGCAGCCTATATTCCCCCGGATGCTGATGCCAAGCTTGCTATGAAAGAACTTCACGCAGCCATCAGTAAACAACAGACTGATCATCCGGAAGCTGCGTTTATTGTTGCAGGTGACTTTAATCACTCAAACTTAAAGTCAGTGCTACCCAAGTTTCACCAGCATGTTTCCTGCCACACCAGAGGAAACAAAACCTTAGATCATGTTTACACAAACATGGCTGGAGCTTACGTTGCAACACCCCTCCCCCACATGGGACTGTCAGATCACCTCTCTTTGTTTCTCACCCCGAAATATACACCCCTCATCAACCGTGTGAAGCCATCAGTGAAGACCATCAAGTTGTGGCCTGAGGGGGCAGATTCCACACTCCAGGAAAGGTTTCTAAACACAGACTGGAGTATGTTTGCTTCTCAAGCCACCAGTGGCGCTCACACGGACATTGACTCCTACACGTCCTCTGTATTGGATCATATCAATACCACCATTGACAGTGTTACAACCCAGAAACAGATCACCACATACCCAAATCAGAAGCCTTGGATGAACAGGGAAGTGCGACTCCTGCTGAAGTCACGCAATACTGCCTTCAGATCAGGTGATGCACAAGCCTACAGCACATCCAGAGCAAACCTGAAGAGGGGCATAAAAAAGGCCAAGCAAGCTAAAGATACAAGCTAAAGATACCGGGACACTTTTCCAACTCTGACCCTCGACGCATGTGGCAGGGCATTCAGGCCATCAGTGATTACAAACCCACCCGGTCCACCCCCGCAGCCACTGATGTCAACTTCCTGAACGAGCTAAATTACTTCTATGCTTGTTTTGAAAGAGACAACAGAGAAACTGCCACCAAGCTCAAACCCTCAGCTGACCACCCACCAATCACACTCTCCTCCACAGATGTCTGCAAGGCACTGAGCCGGATCAGCGCACACAAGGCTGCTGGACCAGACAACATCCCTGGACGTGTTCTCAGGGCATGTGCGGAGCAGCTCGCTGGGGTTTTTATAGACATTTTCAACCTGTCTCTTGCCCAAACAGCTGTTCCAACATGCTTTAAACGCACTTCCATTGTGCCAGTGCCGAAACACTCTAGCCCGAGGTGCCCTAATGACTACCGCCCTGTAGCACTCACACCCATCGTTATGAAGTGCTTTGAGCGGCTGGTCCTGGAACACCTAAAAGACTCTCTACCATCCACAAAGGACTCACACCAGTTTGCCTACCGCAGCAATAGGAGCACAGAGGATGCAGTTTCCATGGCACTGCACTCTGTGCTCACTCATCTGGACCATAAGAATACTTATGCACGCATACCGTTTGTTGACTTCAGCTCAGCATTCAACACTGTCATCCCAACCAAGTTAATAGCCAAACTTGGAGACCTGGGCATAAACACTTCAATGTGTAACTGGATTTTGGACTTCATAACTGACAGACCACAGAATGTTCGATCAGGATCCACCTGCTCCACGTCCATCACACTCAACACTGGTGTACCACAGGGCTGTGTGCTAAGTCCGTTTCTCTACTCCCTCTTCACCTCCGACTGCAAGCCTGTGTATGGATCTAATTCCATCGTCAAGTTTGCGGACGACACTACGGTGATTGGTCTCATCAGCAACAATGATGAGACTGCCTACAGGGAGGAGATCCAGCACCTGGCCACATGGTGCACTGATAATAGCCTGCTCCTCAACGCCACCAAAACGAAGGAGCTCATCGTGGACTTCAGGAAAGAGTCAAGAGGCAAACACGACACCATCCACATCAATGGAATGGCTGTTGAGCATGTCTCCAGTTTCAAGTTCCTGGGGATCCACATCTCGGCAGACATGTCGTGGACGACCAACACCTCCAGCCTGGTCAAGAAGGCTCACCAGCGCCTCTTCTTCCTGAGGACACTGAGGAACAATCAGCTCTCCTCGGCTATCCTGGTGAACTTCTATCGCTGTGCAATAGAAAGGATCCTGACCAACTGTGTTGCAGTATGGTATGGGAGCTGCTCTGTTGCGGAGTGCAAGGCACTGCAGCGGGTGGTGAAAACTGCCCAGCGCATCACAGGGACTCCACTATCTGCCATCGAGCACATCCAGAGGAAACACTGTCTGCATCGAGCTCGCAGCATCCTCAAGGACTCCTCTCACCCAGCCCACAGACTGTTTTCTCTCCTGCCCTCCGGCAGGCGTTTCAGGATCCTCCGGACCAGGACCAGCAGACTAAAGAACAGTTTTTTCCCCAGAGCTGTCTCTTTACTGAACTCGAACCCCCGTTGATCCACTCCCTCATATACTGACAACTCTCCTACCTCACATCTGCCTTCACTTTGTTATTTGCACTACCGACTGTTTATTACAGTAACAACTGACTACTTATGCATCTTGCACTACCATATCTTAACTGGATTATGCTCATTTGCACTGCCGACTGTATTTATAGTACCACTGTTTACATTTGCATTTTGCACCGTACTTCTAACTGTAATATGCAATCACTTTCCACTGCACTTTTACACTTTCTTTCGGATAGCTCTGTCCATAATTTATTGCACTACCTTAATCCACTGGTACATTCCTCATATTAGCCTAACATATTATTGTATACCTCTATCTGTAAAATTCTGTTTTAAGTAATAGCCATCTGTATATTATATTCCTAGTACATATTCACCTGTACATTCTGTTTATAGTAATAGCCATCTGTATATTTATTCACTGTACATATTCACATGTAAATTCAGTTCTGTTTATAGTAATAACCATCTCTCTATTTATACATATTTATATATATTCAGTACATATCCATGTCCTGCACTTACGCAACCACTGTATATCCTGCACTTGCTGCTATTGCACTTCTGGTTAGACCTAAACTGCATTTTGTTGCCTTTTACTTGTGTAATGACAATAAAGTTGAATCTAATCTAATCTAATCTCTATTAATGTGCTTGGACACAGAGCTCTGTGAACAGCCAGCCTCTTTTGCAATGACCTTTTGTGTCTTGCCCTCCTTGTGCAAGGTCTTTTGGACAACTGTCAAGTCAGCAGTCTTCCCCATGTTTGTGTAGCCTACAGAACTAGACTGAGAGACCATTTAAAGGCCTTTGCAGGTGTTTTGAGTTAATTAGCTGATTAGAGTGTGGCACCAGGTGTCTTCAATATTGAACCTTTTCACAATATTCAGATAATGAATTTGGGATTTTCCTTAGTTGTCCGTTATAATCATCAAAATTAAAAGAAATAAACATTTGAAATATATCAGTCTGTGTGTAATGAATGAATGTAATATACAAGTTTCACTTTTTGAATGGAATTAGTGAAATAAATCATCTTTTTGATGATATTCTAAGTATATGACCAGCACCTGTATATAGTTCCCTACTATATTTGAATACATATTCAATTCAAAGTAGGAAAATAATCCATGGATGATCTACTGCATCTGCACAGTGTCTTGGAAATTCTCAATATCTACTAATCTGACTCCTCCACTGACGATTTGAACAACCTCCAGTGGTCAATATAATATAATGCAATACTACAGTATCTCGAGGTAATTCCTACAGTATCTCAGACTCCATTCTTGTCTGACCGGCCCCACAGATGTCTTAACGTTTTCATCCTCCAAGATGTTGCGATCTCTTTTCGGCAGGTGTAGTTCCTCGGCTCCGTTTACGTGTCGTCAGGTTGGTAAGATTTGCAATGCGACACGTGAATCCAGGAATCACGTTCGGCAACCTTGATGGCAGTGTTGGTTGTCAGGATGATCTCATATGGCCCCAACGACCTTGGACAGTTCCACGCCTTCCTCCGGAAGTCTCTGACTCAGATCCACTGTCCTGCAAAGCAGCTTTCACCTGCGATTGGAGAGATTTGATAGTTTCAGATAAAGACATCACATACTTTCTTAATTGTTCATCGACTGCCACAAGGCCCTCCTGGGGAGGAGGCTCAATTCCCACTCGCATAGGCTGACCTGTAGGAATTTCATGTGGGCTGAGGGCTGTCCTCGTCCCTTTCCATAATTTTACACAATTAGTTTTTTTCAGTCTGCTTTGTCCTTTCCACTGCACCACCACTTTATAGGGTGAGTTTTCAAATGTATTCTCAATTAAATTGCCAATTCTGTGATTACTTTATTTACAAAGTGTGTCCCATTATCACTGGACAATCTTTATCCACATCAAGATGTTGGGTCTGGGAACTCACCATTGGCAGGGCTCAACCGATACTGAAAACAGCGGCCATGAGCACTCTGCCTGATTTCAAAAATGCATTCCAGCGCCAGATCGCCTCTTTTTTAACTCTACTAATCAACTAGAGATACTTAATTTGCATTAGATACAACAACTCAAGCTGCAAGAACAGTCGCTGCTGCTGCTACTCCGACAATGTACACAACAAGCTGCTTCTTTGGCTTTTCTTGATACTGTGGGTTACACCATCAACATGCCCATGAACACTGCCTACTAGCGGTCTGCATGTGTAATTGCACATTGACGCGGACACGTAACTTGCGGCGTAGAGGATACGGCGTAGGTCCGAAGCAGAAGTATAAATCAGCCTTTAAGCCCCGCCCCCTCTGGTGAGTACCGGCACTTTTTTTCCACTTCAAGCAGTGATGTTGCCTAGTAAGTGCACTCCCTTCATAAATCACTAAAAAGCCATCACCTCAATCTCACAATATTCCACTGTGATCAATGAATCTTTTATTTAGCCTACATTATTTCTACACTTGGTTATAAATTAACTTGTATATCGAGAGGATTTGAGAGTGCAGAACTTCACACTGGACAAGAACTCCAGAACTTTTGAGTTGTGAGTGCATTCCAGCTGAAACACAGCTGATTGGCCATTGCATTAATCAACTGATAAGTTTGTGATTGGCTACATTGCCGCAAAACTATTAGAGAAAACTGATCCTAGACCAGCAGTTATGGGCAGTTTTACACACCCAGTGAAACAAATTAAATACTTGACGTAATGGTCACCTGTATCATACAGACTACTCATGGATCCAGCGTTAAAATTTGCTTTACAGAGATAGAAAATTGGAAACCTCCCCTCCAGCCTTGGGTCTCATGGATGAAGTCTTTAGAGCCATGATATTCATGGTAAGCAAATGTTGGGCAAACTATTCCTTCTGCAATATTACAGTCAATTTCCTGTCAGTCTTCAAAAAGAAAAAGACCAAGAAGAATCAGTGTTTACAGTGCAAGATTTGTTGGGAAAAAGCTCAACCTCAAAGACATGTTAATGGTCATAAACTAACCCAAGTGGCTGTAAAAGCTTTATCTACAAGCAAAGTGGGGTTAACAAAAACCAACCCAGTCAACACATTCAAAAAGATAACATTTTATTTTGTTTTATTTTAACCCGATCCCTCAGCATCATCCTGGGTGGCATTGACAGAACCAGATCCCTCAGCGTCGTCCTGGCTGACGACAGAACCGGATCCCTCAGCGTCGTCCTGGCTGACGACAGAACCGGATCCCTCAGCGTCGTCCTGGCTGACGACAGAACCGGATCCCTCAGCGTCGTCCTGGCTGACGACAGAACCGGATCCCTCAGCGTCGTCCTGGCTGACGACAGAACCGGATCCCTCAGCGTCGTCCTGGCTGACGACAGAACCGGATCCCTCAGCGTCGTCCTGGCTGACGACAGAACCGGATCCCTCAGCGTCGTCCTGGCTGACGACAGAACCGGATCCCTCAGCATCGTCCTGGCTGATGACAGAACCGGATCCCTCAGCGTCATCCTGGCTTGCATTGACAGAACCGGATCCCTCAGCATCGTCCTGGCTGATGACAGAACCGGATCCCTCAGAATCATCCTGGGTGGCATTGACAGAACCGGATCCCTCAGCGTCATCCTGGCTGACGACAGAACCGGATCCCTCAGCATCGTCCTGGCTGACGACAGAACCGGATCCCTCAGCATCGTCCTGGCTGACGACAGAGCCTGATCCCTCAGCATCATCCTGTGTGATGACAGAACCGGATCCCTCAGCGTCGTCCTGGCTGATGACAGAACCGGATCCCTCAGCGTCGTCCTGGCTGATGACAGAACCGGATCCCTCAGAGTCATCCTGGCTGATGACAGAACCGGATCCCTCAGAATCATCCTGGCTGATGACAGAACCGGATCCCTCAGAATCATCCTGGGTGGCATTGACAGAACCGGATCCCTCTGCATCGTCCTGGCTGATGACAGAACCGGATCCCTCAGCATCATCCTGGGTGGCATTGACAGAACCGGATCCCTCAGCGTCGTCCTGGCTGATGACAGAACCGGATCCCTCAGCGTCGTCCTGGCTGATGACAGAACCGGATCCCTCAGCGTCGTCCTGGCTGATGACAGAACCGGATCCCTCAGCGTCGTCCTGGCTGATGACAGAACCGGATCCCTCAACATCGTCCTGGCTGATGACAGAGCCGGATCCCTCAGCTAAAACCAAAAAGTAATAACCATGTAAATTGATTAGTATAAACTCATACTACTTCAGTACAACAACAGTATGTTAGATTAAGAAACAAGAGGCAAGGCAAGTTTATTTATGGAGCACATTTCATACACTACAGTAATTCAAAAGGGCTTTACACAGAAAAAAAAAGGAATTAAAAGATTAAAGACAATATATATAAAACTTCTCATCTGGTAAAACACTGGTGTATAATATTTTTCACAGCTGCTTGGGTTTATAAGGTCAGCAAACCTTTTTCTTTAACAACCCTCCCAACATCACTCCAGCAGAAATCTAAGGATCCATCTTTGATTGGGGAGCTGAACACTGAAAAACAGACGTTAAACATAAAACACAAATAATAAAACTTACGACAAGCAAAAAAAAAAGAAAATTAACTCACCATGCCACACCAATTGGTGATAAAGAACCATTAAAACAGTAACTTTAATCAAACCCATCGTATAATACAAACTAAGCCACTAAGAGAGCAAATGCCAACAAAAGTTTCAAACCAACCAAGGCTTTTAAAGCCAAACAGAACACCATTTGTACCACCTGGAAGACTCGTTAAGCCATTATTGGAGCAAATCTGCTAATTAATGAGATCAATTATTAATTAATCACTCAGCATAGAAGCTGATGTTATATCCTATAGAACTATGGGTACATTTACACAACAACGATGTACTAAAAACAGCAAAGTTTTTCTTTGTGTTTTTCGCATACAGATGACAATGTAGGCAAAACGGTCCCTGTTCACATGGATCTGCCAAAACAGCTATAAAGTCTGTATTTTCTTTGTAAATAACTATGCTCCAATAGACCAAACATGAAAGACACATGCACATGAGGTCACCGTTTTGTGTTTTACACAGAGACAATAACAATATCATTTTCTAAAACTTGCCCTTTGAAACTCATTTTCAAAAGTTTGCGTTTTCAGGCCCCCGGAATGCCATTGTCGTGTAAGTGAACGTCCAAATGCATAAAACAATTTCCATTTTTAGTTAAGAGCGATGTCATGTAAATGCCCCTCAATGTTAACTTCTTGTGATTCATTGACCCAACAACACACAGACATACTGTATTATTCCACATAAACTGGTGAATAGGCACAGAATAAAGAGGACAGAATATATACAGGTGCTGGTCATATAATAAGAATATCATCAAAAAGTGGATTTATTTCACTAATTCCATTCAAAAAGTGAAACTTGTTCATTCATTCATTACACACAGACTGATATATTTCAAATGTTTATTTCTTTTCATTTTGATGATTATAACTGACAACTAAGGAAAATCCCAAATTCAGTAACTCAGAAAATTAAAATATTACTTAAGACCAATTCAAAGAAAGGATTTTTAGAAATCTTGGCCAACTGAAAAGTATGAACCTGAAAAGTATGAGCATGTACAGCACTCAATACTTAGTTGGGGCTCCTTTTGCCTGAATTACTGCAGCAATGCGGCGTGGCATGGAGTCGATCAGTCTGTGGCACTGCTCAGGTGTAATGAGAGCCCAGGTTGCTCTGATAGTGGCCTTCGGCTCTTCTGCATTGTTGGGTCTGGCATATCGCATCTTCCTCTTCAAAATTCCTCTTCAAAAAAGGTCAGGCGAGTTTGCTGGCCAATTAAGAACAGGGATACCATGGTCCTTAAACCAGGCACTGGTTGCTTTGGCACTGTGTGCAGATGCCAAGTCCTGTTGGAAAATTAAATCTGCATCTCCATAAAGTTGGTCAGCAGCAGGAAGCATGAAATGCTCTAAAACTTCCTGGTATACGGCTGCGTTGACCTTGGACCTCAGAAAACACAGTGGACCAACACCAGCAGATGACATGGCACCCCAAACCATCACCCATCTCCGGCGTGTTGCCTCTGATCTTTCTAATATTCCGATCTATTATGACCTCTGACCTGTAAGTTGCCAGAATAATAATCATACGCTGTTTGTTAATTGGCCAGAGGAGAACTGGCACCCCGACTGAGCCTGGTTTCTCCCAAGGTTTATTTGTCTCCAGTAGGTCACCTGATGGGGTTTTGGTTTCCTTGTCACTGTTGCCTCTGGCTTGGCTTGCTCAGTTGGGGCCACTAAATTTTTCTTAATTTTTTCAACTAAATATCCAAATAAATCTAATTATTAAACCAAATTTACCATTTCAACTAAATTACTGATCTAATTACTGATCTAAAGCCCACACTGTCACTGTATGATAATTGAAATGAACTGATTGAAGATTGAAATTTTATTGTTTAATGTTAATTTTATTTAGTACTATTATGTTTTATTATTTTTCATAATTATTTGTATAATGTACAATGTACAGTTAGGCTGTTTCTGAACATGTGTCCCAAGGAGAGACATGGATGAGCTATATTTGTTACAGGAATATGTATACTTATAGAACATGTTTCCACTGATGCATACAGTAGCATGCATCTGTTCCATGATGTATTGTCAACTGATTCTTTGCAAGGAAAGTGGATTGTGCAACATATGTAAGCATGATGTATACACTCTATTTTAAACATAGGACACATGTTATTCTTCCTTCTAAGGAAGTCTCTTCCTAGTGAGATCCTCTGTTAATAGTATATAACATTCAAATTGAGTGTCCTGCCTCAGACGGGAGAGACGGGAGACGGGAGAGAGAGAGGGAGACGAGAGAGAAAGATGGGAGAGGGACAATGGAGGATGGAGAAGGGAGAGGGAGAGAAATGGAGGAATGGAGAAACATACAGCAGGCATGAGACAATAACTTTTCAATGTCTCTACTATGTCTGACATATAAAAATAATAAATAAGAGATCTCTTGGCAAATTACTGGTATCCGGTCCTGTGATTCAATCATAACGGGGACAAAGCTGAATTTTCAGATCAACAGTTGGCGTCACGAACAGGATCTGCAATTCAGACATTTGTCTCAATCAATTCATCAGGTAAGTAATTTTCTTTTTCTTAAAGATTCTAAGTCTGCCTGGTGATATATATGATATATATACTGTTGAGACAGTGACTGAAACTGCTAAAAAGAACTGTGTTATTTTGACATACCAGTTGTGTTGCCAATAAATGTGTGTCAGACATAGTTACATTTTAAGTAATTTAATTTGATGTGATTTGCTTGAGTTATTCTGATCAGTGGACCTCCAAAATATTGAATGAAGCTGGGATAAAAGTGGATCTTTGGTAAAAGAAGACCATTTAAGTCAAACTTTCAGGATAAGCCATTAGGCGATTTAGCATGGAATAAAGCGGTTTAAAGTGGCGGATCTGGATTCGAAAAGGCGAATCCTGTAAATAAGAATCCTAAAACGTTTAAAACACGCTGGAGTAGCTAAAATTGCGGACATTCTTATTTTGACAGTGAAGCTGTTCAGTATTTGGGGAGGAGACTGATCTGAGTTCAACTGAAAAGAAAAATGAAAAGAAAAATTATTTGAGTTAAAATGAATTTTAAAGTAAAATACAATTGAAAATATACGAGTTAACTTTTAACTGTTTCTTTTTCCTTTCCTCGAGTTTCTCAAGTGTTCAGAAGCGAGAGCAGCCCCTCCCTTTGGAATTCACCCTATACCCTCCTCACACACACACACACACACATACACACACACAAACACTTATAAATAGATAGCCTGCTATTTCTCTAGTTCACATAGAGAAACATATACTAATGATTAGCAAAATGGCTGCAAACAAAGAAAGCACCTGCAAGATACATTTCTAGATGAGATCAAATGACAGAAATGTATGGTGATTATATATATATATATATATATATATATATATATATATAAGAAGAAAAAAAAGGAAAAAGAGGTAAGACAAATATAAACAAAGATACAATCAAAAAATTGTAGAATGAAACTATGTTAAAAGTTTATGAAAATGCAGTCCTGGGGCATTCTGGACTTTGCCTCAGTGGTTTCTCTCTCATTCAAAGACAGCTGAATGCTATTTGAGCCTGTGCTATGAGTGATACGTTATTTATAGTAAAGCACAGTGTTTCAGTTGGAAATCATAGACACAGAGATGTTAAAGAAATGATACTAAGCAATTGGTAATTGGTAAAGATCAACACTGATGACATCACCGTTTTCTCTGGAATGGCTATACGGCTGAATAAAATTCTGTTGCATTATTTTGCTGTTTAACACTGTAAAGTTACTTTGAAACCATCTGCATTGTTAAAAGCGCTATATAAATAAAGTTGACTTGACTTGACTGACTGTGGAAACTTTACACTGGACCTCAAGCAACATGGATTGTGTGCTCTCCTCTCTTCCTCCAGGCTCTGGGACCCTGATTTCCAAAGGAAATGCAAAATTTACTTTCATCAGAGAACATAACTTTGGACCACTCAGCAGCAGTCCAGTCCTTTTTGTCTTTAGCCCAGGCAAGACCCTTCTGATGCTGTCTGTTGTTCAAGAGTGGCTTGACACAAGGAATGCGACAGCTGAAACCCATGTCTTGCATACGTCTGTGCGTAGTGGTTCTTGAAGCACTGACTCCAGCTCCAGTCCACTCTTTGTGAATCTCCCCCACATTTTTGAATGGGTTTTGTTTCAAAATCCTCTCCAGGGTGCGGTTATCCCTATTGCTTGTACACTTTTTTCTACCACATATTTTCCTTCCCTTCGCCTCTCTATTACTCTCGATCTTTGACCAAGATGGCGGCGCAAGTACATCGCGAGGCTCAGCATCTCTCCAGATTCTGCAATTTTGCAGTATTTTTCTTGCTCATCTCGGGTCTGTTCGTACAGAACAGCTGTGCCTTTACATCGTACACCCGTTGTGAGCTTTTGGATATTGGTTTTCAAATTTCCGACAGTTTTATAGACAATCTTCGACTCCTTCCTGAGATCGCTAGGACACCCGAGGCCATGCACTCTACCCGGCCGGGCGGAAGTGCACGCAGACAGCGGCGAGATCGTAAACAAAGGCGGGGAAAGCGCGGAGGTCTACGAGCTAAGCTAAAGCTAACTCCACATCGGCTCTCTTTACCCAGCATTTTCCTTTCCAATGTACGATCGCTAGTGAACAAAATGGAGGAGATTCGACTCAGCATCACACACAGTAAGAAACGTTTGAACTGTAACGTCCTAATCTTCACGGAAACCTGGTTAAACAGCGGAATACCGGACACCGCTATTGAGCTAGCGGGACGCCACACATTCCGGGCAGATAGAACATTAGATGGCTCCGGTAAGAGTAGAGGTGGTGGACTGGGCATTTACATTAACAAAGCTTGGTGCACAAACTCTGCTATTGTTGGGAGTCATTATTCAGCTAACCTTGAGTTTCTCATGGTTAAATGTAGACCGTTTTATCTACCGCTGGAGTTCACTTCCACCATTATCACTGCAGCCTATATTCCCCCGGATGCTGATGCCAAGCTTGCTATGAAAGAACTTCACGCAGCCATCAGTAAACAACAGACTGATCACCCGGAAGCTGCGTTTATTGTTGCAGGTGACTTTAATCACTCAAACTTAAAGTCAGTGCTACCCAAGTTTCACCAGCATGTTTCCTGCCACACCAGAGGAAACAAAACCTTAGATCGTGTTTACACAAACATGGCGGGAGCTTACGTTGCAACACCCCTCCCCCACCTGGGACAGTCAGATCACCGCTCTTTGTTTCTCACCCCGAAATATGCACCCCTCATCAACCGTGTGAAGCCATCAGTGAAGACCATCAAGTTGTGGCCTGAGGGGGCAGATTCCACACTCCAGGAAAGGTTTGTAAACACAGACTGAAGTATGTTTGCTTCTCAAGCCACCAGTGGTGCTCACACTGACATTGACTCATACACCTCCTCTGTATTGGATCATATCAATACCACCATTGACAGTGTTACAACCCAGAAACAGATCACCACATACCCAAATCAGAAGCCTTGGATGAACAGGGAAGTGCGACTCCTGCTGAAGTCACACAATACTGCCTTCAGATCAGGTGATGCACAAGCCTACAGCACATCCAGAGCAAACCTGAAGAGGGGCATAAAAAAGGCCAAGCAAGCTAAAGATACAAGCTAAAGATAGAGGGACACTTTTCCAACTCTGACCCTCGACGCATGTGGCAGGGCATTCAGGCCATCAGTGATTACAAACCCACCCGGTCCACCACCGCAGCCACTGATGTCAACTTCCTGAACGAGCTAAATTACTTCTATGCTTGTTTTGAAAGAGACAACAGAGAAACTGCCACCAAGCTCAAACCCTCAGCTGACCACCCACCAATCACACTCTCCTCCACAGATGTCTGCAAGGCACTGAGCCGGATCAGCGCACACAAGGCTGCTGGACCAGACAACATCCCTGGACGTGTTCTCAGGGCATGTGCGGAGCAGCTCGCTGGGGTTTTTATAGACATTTTCAACCTGTCTCTTGCCCAAACAGCTGTTCCAACATGCTTTAAACGCACTTCCATTGTGCCAGTGCCGAAACACTCTAGCCCGAGGTGCCCTAATGACTACCGCCCTGTAGCACTCACACCCATCGTTATGAAGTGCTTTGAGCGGCTGGTCCTGGAACACCTAAAAGACTCTCTACCATCCACATTGGACTCACACCAGTTTGCCTACCGCAGCAATAGGAGCACAGAGGATGCAGTTTCCATGGCACTGCACTCTGTGCTCACTCATCTGGACCATAAGAATACTTATGCACGCATGCTGTTTGTTGACTTCAGCTCAGCATTCAACACTGTCATCCCAACCAAGTTAATAGCCAAACTTGGAGACCTGGGCATAAACACTTCAATGTGTAACTGGATTTTGGACTTCATAACTGACAGACCACAGAATGTTCGATCAGGATCCACCTGCTCCACGTCCATCACACTCAACACTGGTGTACCACAGGGCTGTGTGCTAAGTCCGTTTCTCTACTCCCTCTTCACCTCCGACTGCAAGCCTGTGTATGGATCTAATTCCATCGTCAAGTTTGCGGACGGCACTACAGTGATTGGTCTCATCAGCAACAACGATGAGACTGCCTACAGGGAGGAGATCCAGCACCTGGCCACATGGTGCACTGATAATAACCTGCTCCTCAACACCACCAAAACGAAGGAGCTCATCGTGGACTTCAGAAAAGAGTCAAGAGGCAAACACGACACCATCCACATCAATGGAATGGCTGTTGAGCGTGTCTCCAGTTTCAAGTTCCTGGGGATCCACATCTCGGCGGACATGTCGTGGACGACCAACACCTCCAGCCTGGTCAAGAAGGCTCACCAGCGCCTCTTCTTCCTGAGGACACTGAGGAAGAATCAGCTCTCCTCGGCTATCCTGGTGAACTTCTATCGCTGTGCAATAGAAAGCATCCTGACCAACTGTGTTGCAGTATGGTATGGGAGCTGCTCTGTTGTGGAGCGCAAGGCACTGCAGCGGGTGGTGAAAACTGCCCAGCGCATCACAGGGACTCCACTATCTGGCATCGAGCACATCCAGAGGAAACGCTGTCTGCATCGAGCTCGCAGCATCCTCAAGGACTCCTCTCACCCAGCCCACAGACTGTTTTCTCTCCTGCCCTCCGGCAGGCGTTTCAGGGTCCTCCGGACCAGGACCAGCAGACTAAAGAACATTTTTTTCCCCAGAGCTGTCTCTTTACTGACCTCAAACCCCCGTTGATCCACTCCCTCATATACTGACAACTCTCCTACCTCACATCTGCCTTCACTTTGTTATTTGCACTACCGACTGTTTATTACAGTAACAACTGGCTACTTATGCATCTTGCACTACCATATCTTAACTGGATTATGCTCATTTGCACTGCCGACTGTATTTATAGTACCACTGTTTACATTTGCATTTTGCACCGTACTTCTAACTGTAATATGCAATCACTTTCCACTGCACTTTTACACTTTCTTTCGGATAGCTCTGTCCATAATTTATTGCACTACCTTAATCCACTGGTACATTCCTCATATTAGCCTAACATATTATTGTATACCTCTATCTGTAAAATTCTGTTTTAAGTAATAGCCATCTGTATATTATATTCCTAGTACATATTCACCTGTAAATTCTGTTTATAGTAATAGCCATCTGTATATTTATTCACTGTACATATTCACCTGTAAATTCAGTTCTGTTTATAGTAATAACCATCTCTCTATTTATACATATTTATATATATTCAGTACATATCCATGTCCTGCACTTACGCAACCACTGTATATCCTGCACTTGCTGCTATTGCACTTCTGGTTAGACCTAAACTGCATTTCGTTGCCTTTTACTTGTGTAATGACAATAAAGTTGAATCTAATCTGATCTAATTTCTATTAATGTGCTTGGACACAGAGCTCTGTGAACAGCCAGCCTCTTTTGCAATGACCTTTTGTGTCTTGCCCTCCTTGTGCAAGGTCTTTTGGACAACTGTCAAGTCCGCAGTCTTCCCCATGTTTGTGTAGCCTACAGAACTAGACTGAGAGACCATTTAAAGGCCTTTGCAGGTGTTTTGAGTTAATGAGCTGATTAGAGTGTGGCACCAGGTGTCTTCAATATTGAACCTTTTCACAATATTCAGATAATGAATTTGGGATTTTCCTTAGTTGTCCGTTATAATCATCAAAATTAAAAGAAATAAACATTTGAAATATATCAGTCTGTGTGTAATGAATGAATGTAATATACAAGTTTCACTTTTTGAATGGAATTAGTGAAATAAATCATCTTTTTGATGATATTCTAAGTATATGACCAGCACCTGTATATAGTTCCCTACTATATTTGAATACATATTCAATTCAAAGTAGGAAAATAATCCATGGATGATCTACTGCATCTGCACAGTGTCTTGGAAATTCTCAATATCTACTAATCTGACTCCTCCACTGACGATTTGAACAACCTCCAGTGGTCAATATAATATAATGCAATACTACAGTATCTCGAGGTAATTCCTACAGTATCTCAGACTCCATGCTTGTCTGACCGGCCCCACAGATGTCTTACCGTTTTCATCCTCCAAGATGTTGCGATCTCTTTTCGGCAGGTGTAGTTCCTCGGCTCCATTTATGAATCCAGGAATCACGTTCGGCAACCTTGATGGCAGTGTTGGTTGTCAGGATGATCTCATATGGCACCAACCACCTTGGACAGTTCCACGCCTTCCTCCGGAAGTCTCTGACTCAGATCCACTGTCCTGCAAAGCAGCTTTCACCTGCGATTGGAGAGATTTGATAGTTTTAGATAAAGACATCACATACTTTCTTAATTGTTCATCGACTGCCACAAGGCCCTCCTGGGGAGGAGGCTCAATTCCCACTCGCATAGGCTGACCTGTAGGAATTTCATGTGGCCTGGTCCCTTTCCATAATTTTACACAATTTGTTTTTTTCAGTCTGCTTTGTCCTTTCCACTGCACCACCATTTTATAGGGTGAGTTTTCAAATGTATTCTCAATTAAATTGCCAATTCTGTGATTACTTTATTTACAAAGTGTGTCCCATTATCACTGGACAATCTTTATGGTACCCCCTCCCCACCTTGGGATAACAGCCGTAGCATCAGCTTTTCTTCTTGGGAAACACTCAACCCACACTCATCATGATGTGCTGAAAAAGGAAGTTCTGGTGTGGAGTGGGCAGTACGTTTTTGGCTTACTTCGTCTTCCCACGTCATTTGCTGCACAGATGTAACAGTTCTGACAGAATTTCTCTGCCACAACTGTAAATCCGGGGGCCTCCCAGGAATTAGATCCTTCATTGCAATTTTGGGGTGTGGTCAGCCCTGTGAGACTAGCCTGACAAGCCAGACCCACATCTAGATGTTGGGTCTGGGAACTCACCATTGGCAGGGCTCAACCGATACTGAAAACAGCAGTCATGAGCACTCTGCCTGATTTCAAAAACGCATTCCAGCGCCAGATCGCCTCTTTTTTAACTCTACTAATCAACTAGATATACTTAATTTGCATTAGATACAACAACTCAAGCTGCAAGAACGGTCGCTGCTGCTGCTACTCCGACAATGTACACAACAAGCTGCTTCTTTGGCTTTTCTTGATACTGTGGGTTACACCATCAACATGCCCATGAACACCGCCTACTAGTGGTCTGCATGTGTAATTGCACATTGACGCGGACACCAACACGTAACTTGCGGCGTAGAAGATACGGCATAGGTCCGAAGCAGAAGTATAAATCAGCCTTTAAGCCCCGCCCCCTCTGGTGAGTACCGGCACTTTTTTTCCACTTCAAGCAGTGATGTTGCCTAGTAAGTGCACTCCCTTCATAAATCACTAAAAAGCCATCACCTCAATCTCACAATATTCCACTGTGATCAATGAAGCTGACCGCACAATGAATCTTTTATTTAGCCTACATAATTTCTATACTTGGTTATAAATTAACTTATATATCGAGAGGATTTGTGAGTGTGCAGAACTCCACACTGGACAAGAACTCCAGAACTTGAGTTGTGAGTGCATTCCAGCTGAAACACATCTGATTGGCCATTGCATTAAATCAACTGATAAGTTTGTGATTGGCTACATTGCCGCAAAACTATTAGAGAAAACTGATCCTAGACCAGCAGTTATGGGCAGTTTTACACACCCAGTGAAACAAATTAAATACTTGACGTAATGGTCACCTGTATCATACAGACTACTCATGGATCCATCGTTAAAATTTGCTTTACAGAGACAGAAAATTTGAAACCTCCCCTCCAGCCTTGGGTCTCATGGATGAAGTCTTTAGAGCCATGATATTCATGGTAAGCAAATGTTGGGCAAACTATTCCTTCTGCAATATTACAGTCAATTTCCTGTCAGTCTTCAAAAAGAAAAAGACCAAGAAGAATCAGTGTTTACAGTGCAAGATTTGTTGGGAAAAAGCTGGGAAAATGTTAATGGTCATAAACTAACCCAAGTGGCTGTAAAAGCTTAATCTACAAGCAAAGTGGGGTTAACAAAAACCAACCCAGGCAACACATTCAAAAAGATAAAATTTTATTTTGTTTTATTTTAAGCCGATCCCTCGGCATCGTCCTGGCTGATGACAGAACCAGATCCCTCTGCATCGTCCTGGCTTGCATTGACAGAACCGGATCCCTCAGCGTCGTCCTGGCTTGCATTGACAGAACCGGATCCCTCAGCGTCGTCCTGGCTTGCATTGACAGAACCGGATCCCTCAGCGTCGTCCTGGCTTGCATTGACAGAACCGGATCCCTCAGCGTCGTCCTGGCTTGCATTGACAGAACCGGATCCCTCAGCGTCGTCCTGGCTGATGACAAAACCGGATCCTTCAGCGTCGTCCTGGCTTGCATTGACAGAACCGGATCCCTCAGCATCGTCCTGGCTTGCATTGACAGAACCGGATCCCTCAGCGTCGTCCTGGCTGATGACAGCAGATCCCTCAGCGTCGTCCTGGCTTGCATTGACAGAACCGGATCCCTCAGCATCGTCCTGGCTGATGACAGCAGATCCCTCAGCGTCGTCCTGGCTGATGACAGCAGATCCCTCAGCGTCATCCTGGCTGATGACAGAACCGGATCCCTCAGCATCGTCCTGGCTTGCATTGACAGAACCGGATCCCTCAGTATCATCCTGGCTGATGACAGAACCGGATCCCTCAGCATCGTCCTGGCTGATGACAGAGCCGGATCCCTCAGCGTCGTCCTGGCTGATGACAGAACCGGATCCCTCAGCATCGTCCTGGCTGATGACAGAACCGGATCCCTCAGCATCATCCTGGCTTGCATTGACAGAACCGGATCCCTCAGCATCGTCCTGGCTTGCATTGACAGAACCGGATCCCTCAGCATCGTCCTGGCTTGCATTGACAGAACCGGATCCCTCAGCGTCGTCCTGGCTTGCATTGACAGAACCGGATCCCTCAGCATCGTCCTGGCTGATGACAGCAGATCCCTCAGCATCGTCCTGGCTGATGACAGCAGATCCCTCAGCATCGTCCTGGCTGATGAAAGCAGATCCCTCAGCGTCGTCCTGGCTGATGACAGAACCGGATCCCTCAGCGTCGTCCTGGCTTGCATTGACAGAACCGGATCCCTCAGCATCGTCCTGGCTGATGACAGCAGATCCCTCAGCGTCGTCCTGGCTGATGACAGCAGATCCCTCAGCGTCGTCCTGGCTTGCATTGACAGAACCGGATCCCTCAGTGTCGTCCTGGCTGATGACAGAACCGGATCCCTCAGCATCGTCCTGGCTTGCATTGACAGAACCGGATCCCTCAGCGTCATCCTGGCTGATGACAGAACCGGATCCCTCAGCATCGTCCTGGCTTGCATTGACAGAACCGGATCCCTCAGCGTCATCCTGGCTGATGACAGAACCGGATCCCTCAGCATCGTCCTGGCTTGCATTGACAGAACCGGATCCCTCAGCATCGTCCTGGCTTGCATTGACAGAACCGGATCCCTCAGCATCGTCCTGGCTGATGACAGAACCGGATCCCTCAGTGTCGTCCTGGCTGATGACAGAACCGGATCCCTCAGCATCGTCCTGGCTGATGACAGAACCGGATCCCTCAGCATCGTCCTGGCTGATGACAGAACCGGATCCCTCAGCATCGTCCTGGGTGGCAGTGACAGAATCGGATCCCTCAGCATCGTCCTGGCTGATGACAGAGCCGGATCCCTCAGCATCGTCCTGGCTGATGACAGAACCGGATCCCTCAGCATCGTCCTGGGTGGCAGTGACAGAACCGGATCCCTCAGCATCATCCTGGCTGATGACAGAGCCGGATCCCTCAGCGTCGTCCTGGCTGATGACAGAGCCGGATCCCTCAGCGTCGTCCTGGCTGATGACAGAGCCGGATCCCTCAGCTAAAACCAAAAAGTAATAACCATGTAAATTGATTAGTATAAACTCATACTACTTCAGTACAACAGTATGTTAGATTAAGAAACACAAGAGGCAAGGCAAGTTTATTTATGGAGCACATTTCATACACTACGGTAATTCAAAAGGGCTTTACACAGGGAAAAAAAAAAGGAATTAAAAGAGTAAAGATAATATATATATAAAACTTCTCATCTGGTAAAACACTGGTGTATAATATTTTTCACAGCTGCTTGGGTTTATAAGGTCAGCAAACCTTTTTCTTTAACAACCCTCCCAACATCACTCCAGGAGAACTCTAAGGATCCATCTTTGATTGGGGAACTGAAAACTGAAAAACACAGACGTTAAACATAAAACACAAATAATAAAACTTACGACAAGCAAACAAAAAACAAAAATTAACTCACCATGCCACACCAATTGGTGATAAAGAACCATTAAAACAGTAACTTTAATCAAACCCATCGTATAACACAAACTGAGCCACTAAGAGAGCAAATGCCAACAAAAGTTTCAAACCAACCAAGGCTTTTAAAGCCAAACAGAACACCATTTGTACCACCTGGAAGACTCGTTAAGCCATTATTGGAGCAAATCTGCTAATTAATGAGATCAATTATTAATTAATTACTCAGCATAGAAGCTGATGTTATATCCTATAGAACTATGGGTACATTTACACAACAACGATGTACTAAAAACAGCAAAGTTTTTCTTTGTGTTTTTCGCATACAGATGACAATGTAGTCAAAACGGTCCCTGTTCACATGGATCTGCCAAAACAGCTATAAAGTCTGTATTTTCTTTGTAAATAACTATGCTACTATAGACCAAACATGAAATACACATGCACATGAGGTCACCGTTTTGTATTTTACACAGAGACAATAACAATATCATTTTCAAAAACTTGCCCTTTGAAACTCATTTTCAAAAGTTTGTGTTTTTTAGGCCCCCAGAATGCCATTGTCGTGTAAGTGAACGTCCAAATGCATAAAACAATTTCCATTTTTAGTTAAAAGCGATGTCATGTAAATGCCCCTCAATGTTAACCTCTTGTGATTCATTGACCCAACAACACACAGACATACTGTATTATTCCACATAAACTGGTGAATAGGCACAGAATAAAGAGGACAGAATATATACAGGTGCTGGTCATATAATTAGAATATCATCAAAAAGTGGATTTATTTCACTAATTCCATTCAAAAAGTGAAACTTGTATATTACATTCATTCATTACACACAGACTGATATATTTCAAATGTTTATTTCTTTTCATTTTGATGATTATAACGGACAACTAAGGAAAATCCCAAATTCAGTAACTCAGAAAATTAGAATATTACTTAAGACCAATTCAAAGAAAGGATTTTTAGAAATCTTGGCCAACTGAAAAGTATGAACCTGAAAAGTATGAGCATGTACAGCACTCAATACTTAGTTGGGGCTCCTTTTTCCTGAATTACTGCAGCAATGCGGCGTGGCATGGAGTCGATCAGTCTGTGGCACTGCTCAGGTGTTATGAGAGCCCAGGTTGCTCTGATAGTGGCCTTCAGCTCTTCTGCATTGTTGGGTCTGGCATATCTTCCTCTTCAAAACTGACCATCAATCCAAGATGGCGGCGCCGGTGTTTTATCGTCTGTCTATGTAGTTTATCTGTGTCTGTATCGGTGTTTTATAAGCTTAACGGGTTACCTGATTCGGAATAAACTTTCATCCTGTGTCTCAGAACTGTACAAGCAACTTGGTAAACAGTAAATAACAACCCGATAACAACAAAACAAGCTGGTCTGCATTGATAACATGAGGCTACCAGTTTACCTGCTGCTCGCTTATGTGCTGAGCCCACCGACTGTGGACGCTCTCGGATCTGGATCATTTGCATCTTCCCGGATTATTCTCCCAAATTCTGTGACTATGCTGTTTTCTGATGCCGGTGGCTTTACATCAATCCACATGGCTTCATCTGACTTTTCTGACTGTTCTACTAAGACCTTGCACAAGTACGGACTTCTCAGTTGGACAGAAATTCGGCAGTTCCAGTCCATCTCCTGCAAGCGTGACTATGGAATCATCAACGCACGCCCGACAAGATCAACAGGTTTTTGGATTATTCTACTCCTGTTCCTATCAGGTAACATCCATCCTAACCCAGGCCCAGAATTGATTGAGCTTTTGAGCCCTAACGGTTTGAAAGATAGCAGTGGTTTGCGTTTTATTCATGTCAACGTGCGCAGCCTGATTAATAAAATCGATGCTATTCGTCTGTGGGCTAAACTGACAGAAAGTGATATAATCGTCTTGTCAGAGACGTGGCCAAACCATCAATCACAAGCAATATGATTCACATCGAAGGGTATAATCTCATTAGGACGGATCGTGTGGGTAAAGGAGGGGGAGTAGCTTCAATGTTGTTCCATTGAAACAATAACAAAGCCAAAATTCTTCGAACTATGTGCCATCAAATTAAATCTCCCCAATGGCGCTTCTCTGACTGTGGTAGGATGCTACCGCCCACCTTCGGCTGTAGCTGGAGCAACTGCCCTGCTGTCTGACTTTTTGAGTACATTGTCCTAGGAGACCTGAATTGGGACTGGCTATCGACTCCATCAGCGTTAAGAGACCTATGTGATGAGTTACATTTGACCCAATTAGTACAGTCACCTACACGCTTAAATCAAAAACGAATGGACAAATCTACATTAATTGACGTCATTCTGACCAATGCTCCACATAAGTACTCAGCTACTGGAGTTTTTTGTAATGATGTCAGTGATCATTGTATGGTTGTCTGTGTTAGAAATTGCAAACTGACTAAAACCAAGCCACGTTTTATTTTTAAACGAAATTATAAACGTTTTAATGAACAAGCTTTCCTTCATGAAATCTATCAGAGTGATTTAAAGGTCCCGTTCTTCGTGATCCCACTGTTCAAACTTTAGTTAGTGTGTAATGTTGCTGTTAGAGCATAAATAATACCTGTAAAATTATAAAGCTCAAAGTTCAATGCCAAGCGAGATATTTTATTTAACAGAAGTTCCCTTTCAAAGCCTACAGCGAACGGCCGGCTTGGACTACATCCTGGTACTTCCTTCATTAATGACATCAGTAGAACAGTAGAACAGACTAACCTCCGCCCACAAGAATACGCGAAAAAGGGGGCGTGGTCTTGTTGCTGTCCCACGTGGAGAAGAGGACGGTCGCGTGGAGAAGAGGAAGTGTTGCGTTCGACTGTGTTTGTCGCCATGTTGTCGAGACACTGTTATTTTCATCCCGGAGTCAAATCACCTTTGTTTGGCTTTCCCAGGGACGCTGTAGAGATCATTAAGCGCATACATCTCCCGTTAAGAGGCGTGACCTTTCCATGCAAGTTACGTGCGCTAAGCTGCTGTCGAATCACAACACAGGAACCGCTGGCACAATCAGAACTCGTTACGTATTTCTGAAGGAGGGACTTCATAGAATAAAGGAAGTCATCAGCCGTTTTTAGGACAGTGAACACGCGCTGTACAGATGAGTAAATTGTGTGAAAAATACTGTGTTTTTTTACACGCGAAACATGAACACATGTTATATTGCACACTGTAAACACAATCAAAGCTTCAAAAAAACACGAAGAACGGGACCTTTAAACTTAGTTTGTGATATGGATGATGTTCAGCTGGCCTGGAATTATTTTAAAAATACCTTTTTAGCCATAGTTGACAAACATGCCCCGATTAGAAGATACAGAGTGAGGGGCAGAGATAATCCTTGGTTTAATGACTCTATTGCAACAGCTATTAGAGAACGGAATGAAGCATGGATCAAAGCAAAAAGAAATATAATGATAAATGTTGGTTAAATTATAGGGTATTAAGAAACAAATGACTAATAAGTACAAATAATAATAATAATAAAAGACTAATAAAAAGTACAAAAAGTGAACATTATCTGAATTTAATAAATGAAAACCTAAATGACCTCAAACATTTTTGGAAAGCAATTAAATCTTCTTTGGGTGATGTGCCACCCCCCACTATCCCTGAAGTTATAATAGCAAGCCATGGTGAAGTAAGGGGTAAACAAAATATAGTAGATACCTTTAACAAGCATTTTATTAATGCAGGAATAGCTACTCAGTCGGCACTCCAAACCAACTCTACAGATAGTGTAACCTCTATCACGGACTTGTCTAGTGTAGGTTTAAATAATTTTAACTTTACTCCTATATCTGTCTCTGAGGTACGAGAGGCACTGTCAGGCCTGGACTGTAAAAAGTCTGCTGGCCCAGACCAGATTGAGCCATATTTCCTCAAAACTGCTGCAAACTTGATTGCTGATCCTATTTCCTCCATTTTTAATCTTAGTCTATACAGTGGTTCTATCCCAAAGACATGGAAATCTGCATTTGTCCTTCCACTATTAAAAAGTGGAGACCCGTCAGCCTTAGACAATTATCGGCCAATCTCCAGGCTATATGTCTTGGCTAAATTATTGGAGTCTCTTATAAATGAGCAACTAAAACATTTTTTAGCTGACAACTGTATTTTAAGTCCCTCTCAGTCTGGTTTCCGGCAAGGACACAATACAATTACGGCTGTAACCTCTGTTATGAATGATATTATTAATGCTTTAGATGATAAAAAGTCTTGTGCTGCTTTATTTATTGATTTGTCTAAAGCATTCGACACTGTTGACCATCATCTTCTTCTGCAACGATTGCAAAACATAGGTTTTAGTAGCACTGTGCTAAATTGGTTTTCTAATTACCTGAGTGGTAGAACTCAGTGTGTGGCTGTAGAACTTCATCCTTGCTAGAAGTTAAAATGGGTGTCCCCCAAGGATCTGTTACAAGCAAGCCAGGCTCCACCCTCTCCCAGACACAACGTTCCCAATCACCTGAAAATTGAGCACACACACCTGCACGTCATCAGCACTGCAATCACCACCTGCACTTAAGCCCCATGCTCACACTCAGTCACTGTTCGGTATCGTTCGCACATGCACATGCTATTGCCAGCTTCCACGGACTCACCTGCTACCTACCTGATCTCCTGTGTCTCCTCGTCTTGTCCCATCTCCTGGTTCCTTGTCGCCTTCGCTCCATCGTCTCTTCCTGATCTACAATCAACAAACGTATCGTATCATCCATTGTCCTCTCCATATACCTGAACTGCCATTCCTGATACTCACCTCATCTGCTCACTCCTGGTTACCCCAATAAACTCTGTCAACTGCCATCTGTTCTCCGTGTCACCTCTGTTTGTAACAGAATACCGGACCAACACCGCACAGCACCAGGATGAGCACCTCGGATCCCTTCCAAGAGCTCGTCGACGCTGTTCGGCGAGCTCTTCCCTCCAGCGCACCTGCACATCCACCAGCGAGCACTTCCGGGAACAACACCATCGCTTCTCCCCCTGAGTACGCCAGTCCCATGGCCAGACCGGCGCCCTTCTCTGGTTCGGCGGAGGATTGCAACGGATTCCACTGATGTAAGGAGGCACTGAGACAGGCAAGAGCGGCTTCCAAATCCACAGTACTTATCTTACTGGATTTGTCTGCTGCTTTTGACACAGTTAACCACCAGATCCTCCTGTCAACTCTCATGAAGATGGGCATCTCGGGTACTGCTCTCCAGTGGCTCAAGTCCTACCTCTCAGGTAGGTCCTTCAGGGTGTCATGGAGAGGTGAAGTGTCTAAGTCACATCATCTAGCCACTGGAGTTCCACAGGGCTCAGTGCTTGGACCACTTCTCTTCTCCATCTACATGTCATCACTGGGATCTGTCATTCAGAAACATGGCTTTTCCTATCACTGCTATGCCGACGACACTCAACTCTACTTCTCATTTCAACCAGATGATCCCACGGTTGGTGTTCGTACCGCTGCCTGCCTAACAGACATTTCTGCCTGGATGAAGGAGCATCACCTGCAACTCAACCCTGCAAAGACAGAACTGCTTGTGGTCTCAGCCAACCCAGCACTTCATCATAATCTCTCCATTCAGCTAGGATCATCAACCATAACTCCGTCCAGGACAGCCAGGAACCTTGGAGTTGTGATTGATGATCAGCTAAAATTCACTGACCACATTACTGCAACAACCCGGTCCTGCAGATTTGCATTATATAACATCAGGAAGATTAGACCCTTCCTATCAGAGCAGGCCACTCAACTCTTGGTCCAAGCTCTTGTTCTCTCCAGACTGGACTACTGTAATGCTCTTCTAGCGGGCCTTTCGGCATGCACTATCAAACCCTTGCAGCTGATCCAGAATGCAGCGGCGAGGGTGATCTTTAACGAGCCAAAGAGAGCGCACGTCACGCCTCTCTTCATCAATCTCCACTGGCTGCCAATAGCCGCTCGCATCAAATTCAAGACACTGGTGCTCGCCTACAAAGCAACCATTGGCTCTGCACCATTATACCTAAACTCGCTTGTTCAGACTTACACACCCTCCAGGAGCTTACGTTCTGCCAGTGAACGACGCCTTGTGGTGCCATACCAAAGAGGCATGAAATCACTCTCACGGACCTTTTCCTGGACTGCCCCCACCTGGTGGAATGACCTACCTATCTCAATTCGAGCAGCCGAGTCTGTAGCCATTTTCAAAAAACAGCTAAAGACACGTCTTTTCCAGCAGCACCTGACCAATCAAGAATAGCACTTAACATTCTATTCATTTTTTGTCTGTCTAATTTATTTAAAAAAAAAAAAAAAAAAATTGTCCTGTGTGTTCTGTGCTAGATTAACTGAGACTTGTTACAGCACTTGCATACTGTAGCCTTTGACTGTTCAAGTTGCTTCTATTGCTCTCATTTGTAAGTCGCTTTGGATAAAAGCGTCTGCTAAATGACTAAATGTAAAATGTAAATGTAAATGGATTCCTGCTACAATGTTCGCTGGTCCTGGAGATGCAGCCGCGCCTGTACCCCGATGATCGCGCCAAGGTGGCGTTCATCACATCCCAGTTATCCAGTAAAGCGCTCCGGTGGGCGGAATCTCTGTGGTCCAACGACAGTCTGGTGATCCAGACCCTGTCCGGGTTTATGACTCACTTTAAGGAGGTCTTTGGAAAACCATCATGGGATTCGTCAATCGGAGAACAGCTTTATCATCTAAAACACGGTACTTCCACAGTCAATGAGTATGCCCTCCAGTTCCGACCCCTCGCTGCTGCCAGTGGATGGAACGAGCAGTCTCTGCTCACGACCTACCGGCAGGGTCTGGATCCTCGGGTCCGGCTGCAAATGAGGACACCATCGGGCTAGAACGCTTCATACAACTCTCCATCCGCTTCGCCACTCGTATGCAGTCGTGTATCAAAGAACACCAGGGCCAGCCAACATTTTCATCCTTCCTCCGCCAGCCAGATGGTGTCAGCCCTCCAGAACCCATGCAGCTGGAGAATTCCCAACTGACAGCGACTGAGCGGCAGAGGCGGCTGACCCAGAATCTCTGTTTATACTGTGGTTTATCTGGGCATTACATCTCCGAATGCCCACTCCGTCCTCCTCGACCTATGGTGAGTGCTATAATTCCTTCACTCAATAAAATGAAGCCACTCACTACAACTGTAAACCTTACTGCTGCTGGTATCTCCCTTCCAGTTGTTGCCCTCCTCGATTCTGGGTCAGCCGGGAACTTCATCTCGGGAACCCTCTGCCACCAGCTCAAGCTCCGCACGGCCGCCACTTCGACGATCTACCAGATCCAGTCGGTAACCGGAAGACCCCTCAGTCGGAGGCAGGTTAGTCGCTCCATGGGTCCCATCGGATTGCAAGTCAGAATCCTCCACATGGAGCGACTACACCTGCTGGTTCTGGAGGAGTCCACCGCTGACATCATCCTAGGGCGCCCATGGTTGGACCAGCACAACCCAGTCATCTCCTGGAAGACATGAGAGGTCCTGAAGTGGGCCGACATCTGCTTCCCAGACCGCTTCCCATCTCCAACAATTCATCCCTCTCCGCGTTCCCAAGATCTCCCTGTCTGCGCCACGTCCATCGAGAGTCCGGTAGAGAGACGATCGGTGGATGTTCCCTCCTGTTACGCCCCCTTCAGTGACGTCTTCTGTCCCCAACGGGCCTCCAAGCTGCCTCCCCATCGGCCATGGGACTGCCATCGATCTGCTGCCGGGTGAACCAGTGCCCAAAGGAAAGATATATCCTCTCTCACTCCCGGAGGAGAAGGCCATGGAGGATTACATCAAGGAGGCACTGGAGCAAGGCTACATCCGTCCATCCACCTCCCCTGCTGCTTCGAGCTTTTTCTTCGTGGCAAAGAAGGACGGAGGCTTGCGGCCTTGTATCGACTATCGAGCACTCAACCAGATCACCGTCAAGTTCAGATATCCCCTTCCTCTCGTCCCAGCTGCCCTGGAACATCTCCGTGGTGCCACTGTGTTCACGAAGTTGGACCTCCGCAGCGTGTACAACCTCATCCGGATACGTGAGGGGGATGAGTGGAAGACCGCCTTTGTCACACCCACAGGCCACTACGAGTACCTCGTGATGCCATATGGACTCGCCAATGCCCCCTCTGTATTCCAGGACTTCATTCATGAGGTGCTTCCGGAGTGTCTCCACAGGTTTGTGCTAGTTTACATTGATGACATCTTGATCTACTCCCGGTGCCTGGCCGACCGTCGCCGTCACATTTCGCAGGTCCTTCAACGCCTGAGGAACTTCCAGCTCTACCTCAAGGCCGAGAAATGCTCTTTCCATCAGCCCTCCGTGCAGTTTCTCGGCTACATCATTGACCGCAGTGGCATCCGGATGGACGAGAGGAAGGTGGAAGCCATCCGGTCCTGGCCAACCCCATCTTCAATGAAGGAACTCCAAAGATTCCTGGGTTTTGCCAATTTCTACCGACGCTTCATCCAGAACTACAGCTCCATCGCCAGCCCCCTCACTAGCCTTCTTCGAAACAAGCCCAAGTCTCTGTCCTGGACCCCATCCACCACCGACGCCTTCCAGACTCTGAAGGATGCCTTCACAACCGCTCCCTTCCTGGTCCACCCCGATCCAGAACTTCCATTTGTCGTCGAGGTGGACGCCTCCACGACTGGGGTGGGTGGGGTCCTTTCTCAGCAGCAGGGGAACCCCAGTTGTCTCCATCCATGTGCCTTCTCCCGCAAGCTCAGCCCGGCGGAGATCAACTACGATATAGGAAACCGCGAACTCCTCGCTATCAAACTCGCACTGGAGGAGTGGAGGCACTGGTTAGAGGGCGCTAAACATCCCTTCCTAGTGCTGACTGACCACAAAAACCTTGGTTATCTCCGCGAGGCAAGAAGACTCAATCCCCGGCAGGCCAGATGGGCTCTCTTCTTCACAAGGTTCGACTTCCATATCTCATACCGACCTGGGGCCAAGAACATCATGGCGGATGCCCTCTCCCGCATCCATGGTCCCGAGGAACGTTGTGAAGAGGAAGAGGAACCCATTCTCCCAACTCAACTCTTCCTAAGCCCCATCACCTGGTCGGAGGAGACCTTGCCCTCTGCCAATGCCTCCACCAACGCGCCGCCGGGCTGTCCTCCAGGCTTGCAGTACCTCCCACGAGCACAATGCATCCCACTCATCCACTCCTCTCACACATCACTGGGCACTGGTCACCCTGGGGTCAATGAGACCCTCTCGCTGCTACGCCAGCGCTTCTGGTGGCCCCACATGTCAGCTGATGTCAGGAGGTACGTGCGGGGATGCAGGGAATGTGCCATGTCAAAGAGTCCTCATCACCTGCCAGCCGGTAAACTCCTTCCTCTGCCCGTTCCCAACCGTCCATGGTCACACTTTTTCAATTAATTGATTGTTAGGCTGCATTAACTAGGTCAGACGGAACCGGGAACACTTCCCATAACACCTGATGTACTCGTTACATCATCAGAAGAATGGCATCTACGCTAATGATATTCTCTCTGTTTTATCCCGAGGTTTACTGCAGTCAGCCAGATCCGGGCCGTATCCTAATCAGATGGTGGACCAGAGAAGACCAACACAGGACCCCGAAGTGTCTGCAGAGACCGTGTCAATTATCCTCCCCCTGCAACTGCCTCATCGACACGGCATCTAAATAAACCCGTCACCAGTGTGATGACTCCGATTGTTCGAATATTACCATTAAATAATACTTAAATCGATATGTCATCCGCAATAAACCCATCTCCAGCGTGTTGCCTCCGATCATTCGAATATTGCACTTTAATAATTATTTAATCAACATCATCCTCAATAAACCCGTCTCCAGCGTGTTGCCTCCAGTCCTTTGAATATTCCGATCTATTATGACCTCTGACCTGTAAAGCAGCCAGAATAATAATAATAATGCGTTGTTTGTAAATTGGCCAGAGGAGAACTGGCACCCCGACTGAGCCTGGTTTCTCCCAAGGTTTATTTTTCTCCATTAGGTCACCTAATGGGGTTTTGGTTTCCTTGCCACTGTTGCCTCTGGCTTGGCGTGCTCAGTTGGGGACACTATATTTTTCAACTAAACATCGAAATAATCTAATTAATAAACTAATTTAACCATGTAAACTAAATTACTGATCTAATTATTGATCAAAAGCCCACACTGTCACCGTATGGAAATTGAAATGAACTGATGACATCAAATGGCTATACAGCTGAATAAAATTAGGCTGCATTATTTTGCTGTTTAACACTGTAAAGCTGCTTTGAAACAATCTACATTGTTAAAAGCGCTATATAAATAAAGTTGACTTGACTTGACTTGACACCTAGGGGTAGATTTCATCACTGACCTTCCCCTCTCAGATAACTGTACCTGTGTCCTCATAGTGGTCGATCGCTTCTCGAAGTCCTGCCGTCTGCTCCCACTACGAGGACTGCTCACAGCCCTGGAGACCGCTGAAACCATGTTCAATCATATATTCCATTACTATGGCATCCCCGAAGACATCGTATCAGACCGAGGTCCCCAATTCATCTCCAAGGTATGGAAAGCCTTCTTCTCGCTCCTAGGTGTGACCATGAGCCTCCCGTCAGGATACCATCCCCAGACGAACGGGCAGACGGAAAGGAAGATCCAGGAGATTGGCCGTTTCCTCTGTACCTTCTGTCATGGCCACCAGAACTCCTGGAACCAGTTCCTTGGATGGGCCGAGTACGCACAGAACTCCCTCTGACAACCTACCACCGGCCTCACCCCGTTCCAGTGCGTACTCGGCTAGCAACCTCCCCTATTCCCGTGGTCCGGGGAACCCTCCGACATCCCTGCAGTGGATTACTGGTTCCGGGAGAGTGAGAGGGTCTGGGACTCAGCCCATCACCAACTTCAACGGGCCCTCCGCAGACGCAGAATGACAGCCGACCTTCGCCGCTCAGAAGCGCCAACATTCCAGGTGGGACAGAAGGTCTGGCTGTCCACCCGGGACATCAGGCTGCGTCTGCAGAGTAAGAAGTTGAGTCCCAGATTCATTGGCCCTTTTACCATCATGCAGCAGATCAATCCGGTCACTTACAAACTCCAATTACCACCACAGTACCGGATTCACCCCACTTTCCATGTTTCCCTCCTGAAACCTCACTACCCTTCTGTTCCTGTTTCCCCAGAGCCTGGCGTTACCCCGGAGCCCCCTCCTCCTCTCCTAGTTGACGACGGCACAGCTTACCAGGTCCAGGACATCTTGGACTCCCGGCGTCATGGTGGTCAACTCCAGTACCTAGTGGACTGGGAGGGGTATGGCCCTGAGGAACGTTCCTGGGTACCCAGGCACGACATCCTAGATCCGAACCTACTGGAGACGTTCCACGCTTCCCGCCCTGACAGACCGGCACCTCGGGGTAGAGGTCGACCACCACGGCGTCGGGGTCCTCGGCCCTCAGGAGATGGCCGTGGAGGGGGGGGGTAATGTTACAAGCACGCCAGGCTCCACCCTCTCCCAGACACAACGTTCCCAATCACCTGAATATTGAGCACACACACCTGCACGTCATCAGCACTGCAATCACCACCTGCACTTAAGAACTGTCCGGTATCATTCGCACATGCACACGCCAGCTTCCACGGACTCACCTGCTACCTACCTGATCTCCTGAGTGTCTCCTCGTCTTGTCCCGTCTCCTGGTTCCTTGTCTCCTGCGCTCCATCGTCTCTTCCTGATCTACAATCAACAAACGTATCGTATCACCCATTGTCCTCTCCATATACCTGAACTGCCATTCCTGATACTCACCTCATCTGCTCACTCCTGGTTACCCCAATAAACTCTGTCAACTGCCATCTGTTCTCCGTGTCACCTCTGTTTGTAACAGGATCAATTTTGGGTCCTATTTTATTTTCTATTTATATAAATAATTTAGGTTTGAATCTGAATCAAGCAAAGGCTCACTTGTACGCAGATGATACTATTTTGTATACCTCTGCTACATGGGCGTCGGAAGCAAAAAAAATGTGGGTGGGTCCTCAGAATTTTTTTTACTGGAGTAGATACCAATAAGTACAAATATACCACTTTGCTTGCTAAGCGAATACTTCAGAAAGACAAAATTACGGGAATCGCCATATCATTGAGAGCGGCAGTAGTGTAGGGGTAAGATGCACGGCATCTAGTTTTGACACAAGTCGACCCTTAATCTTCTCCCTTTTCCCATCACATATCAGATAGGAAAGGCATTTATTTTCAATAAAAATGACGAAAATATTAGAAAAGTGGAAATAAAGCGTCTAACGTGTTTAATAATAAGTGTTTATTGATTAGGGGTAAGTAAACAGACATGTGCTGAATGTTAGAGACGATAAAAGTGAGTGGGTCCAATATCATTGATCGTAAAAAGTGGGTGGGTCTTGTCCCACCCACAAACAATGGTTCCGACGCCCATGCTCTGCTATGTCATTGAAGGAAGCAATCCATAACTTACAGTCTGCCTTTAGTCAGGTACAAAAATCTCTGGTAGGATTAAAGTTGGTATTAAATGCTAAAAAAACAAAATTAATGGTTTTTACACGTTCACATTCACTTATCGATTTTATTATTTTAACACAACGTGGTACTCCAATAGAGAGAGTGACTTCCTACAAATACCTAGGTATTTGGCTGGATGATAAATTATCTGTTGGGGTCCATATTGAGAGCCTTTTAAAAAAAAATCAGACCCAAGTTAGGTTTTTACTTTAGATTAAAGAAGTGCTTTCCTTATTCAGCAAGGAAAAGGTTGGTGCAGAGCACATTCTTATCAGTTTTGGATTATGGTGACCTAATTTATATGCACTCTTCTTCATTTTTATAAAAAAAAAACTAGATGTACTATATCACTCAGCTTTACGTTTCATTACAGCTGCAGAAGCTCGGACTCACCACTGCACTCTGTATGAAACTGTACAATGGTCCTCCCTCTCCCTCAGAAGGAAATTCCATTTATTGATTTTTATTGCAAAAGCACTAATGGGTAAATTACCCATCTATATTTCAAATTTGCTTATTTACAAAAATAGTGTTTATAGGACAAGGTCGTCAAAGAAAATACTACTAATTATTCCATCAACAAGAACAGCCCTTGGTAAAAAAGCGTTCTCATCATATGCACCAAATGTCTGGAATGAACTCCAAAACACCTTAAATCTAGTATCACTTCCATCTATTAATACATTTGAAAACCTTTTAAAGTCAACTCTGACTGAACTGTGCAGTTGTTTTTAACTAGGTGCCTCTTACAATTGTATGTTTGTATCTGCTAACGTCAAGTATAATGATTTGTTTGTGTTCTAGTATGTAAAGTGTATGTATAGAGATTTGTGGTGTTTTATGTCATTTATGTCCTGTCTTTTATGTATTGAAACTTTTGGCCACCAGTCTTGGCCAGGACTCCCTGGGAGAAGAGTTATTGTAACTCAATGGGACTTTTCCTGGTTAAATAAAGGTTAAATAAAAAAATAAAAAAAATAAAAAAAATACCCATAAAATAATCATAAAAACATGATTTTCTATGGGGTTAAGGTCAGGCGAGTTTGCTGGCCAATTAAGAACAGGGATACCATGGTCCTTAAACCAGGCACTGGTTGCTTTGGCACTGTGTGCAGGTGCCAAGTCCTGTTGGAAAATTAAATCTGCATCTCCATAAAGTTGGTCAGCAGCAGGAAGCATGAAGTGCTCTAAAACTTCCTGGTATACGGCTGCGTTGACCTTGGACCTCAGAAAACACAGTGGACCAACACCAGCAGATGACATGGCACCCCAAACCATCACCCATCTCCGGCGTGTTGCCTCTGATCTTTCGAATAGTCCGATCTATTATGACCTCTGACCTGTAAAGTTGCCAGAATAATAATCATATGCTGTTTGTTAATTGGCCAGAGGAGAACTGGCACCCCGACTGAGCCTGGTTTCTCCCAAGGTTTATTTTTCTCCAGTAGGTCACCTGATGGGGTTTTGGTTTCCTTGCCACTGTTGCCTCTGGCTTGGCTTGCTCAGTTGCGGCCACTAAATTTTTCTTAATTTTTTCAACTAAATATCCAAATAAATCTAATTATTAAACCAAATTAACCATATAAACTAAATTACTGATCTAATTACTGATCTAAAGCCCACACTGTCACTGTATGATAATTGAAATGAACTGATGACATCACCGTTTTCTCCGGAATGGCTATACGGCTGAATAAAATTCTGTTGCATTATTTTGCTGTTTAACACTGTAAAGCTGCTTTGAAACAATCTGCATTGTTAAAAGCGCTATATAAATAAAGTTGACTTGACTTGACTGACTGTGGAAACTTTACACTGGACCTCAAGCAACGTGGATTGTGTGCTCTCCTCTCTTCCTCCAGGCTCTGGGACCCTGATTTCCAAAGGAAATGCAAAATTGACTTTCATCAGAGAACATAACTTTGGACCACTCAGCAGCAGTCCAGTCCTTTTTGTCTTTAGCCCAGGCAAGACGCTTCTGATGCTGTCTGTTGTTCAAGAGTGGCTTGACACAAGGAATGCAACAGCTGAAACCCATGTCTTGCATACATCTGTGCGTAGTGGTTCTTGAAGCACTGACTCCAGCTCCAGTCCACTCTTTGTGAATCTCCCCCACATTTTTGAATGGGTTTTGTTTCACATTCCTCTCCAAGGTGCGGTTATCTCTATTGCTTGTACACTTTATTCTGCCATATCTTTTCCTTCCCTTTGCCTCTCTATTAATGTGCTTGGACACAGAGCTCTGTGAACAGCCAGCCTCTTTTGCAATGTCCTTTTGTGTCTTGCCCTCCTTGTGCAAGGTCTTTTGGACAACTGTCAAGTCAGCAGTCTTCCCCATGTTTGTGTAGCCTACAGAACTAGACTGAGAGACCATTTAAAGGCCTTTGCAGGTGTTTTGAGTTAATTAGCTGATTAGAGTGTGGCACCAGGTGTCTTCAATATTGAACCTTTTCACAATATTCTAATTTTCTGAGATAATGAATTTGGGATTTTCCTTAGTTGTCCGTTATAATCATCAAAATTAAAAGAAATAAACATTTGAAATATATCAGTCTGTGTGTAATGAATGAATATAATATACAAGTTTCACTTTTTGAATGGAATTAGTGAAATAAATCATCTTTTTGATGATATTCTAAGTATATGACCAGCACCTGTATATAGTTCCCTACTATATTTGAATACATATTCAATACACAGTAGGAAAATAATCCATGGATGATCTACTGCATCTGCACAGTGTCTTGGAAAATCTCAATATCTACTAATCTCCACTGACGATTTGAACAACCTCCAGTGGTCAATATAATATAATACAATACTACAGTACCTTCGGGGTAATTCCCTTCCCGAATATAATTCAATTTAATACTACAGTATCTCGAGGTAATTCCTACAGGATCTCAGAGTCCATTCTTGTCTGACCGGCCCCACAGATGTCTTAACGTTTTCATCCTCCAAGATGTTGCGATCTCTTTTCGGCAGGTGTAGTTCCTCGGCTCCGTTTACGTGTCGTCAGGTTGGTAAGATTTGCAATGCGACACGTGAATCCAGGAATCACGTTCGGCAACCTTGATGGCAGTGTTGGTTGTCAGGATGATCTCATATGGCCCCAAAAACACTTGGACAGTTCCACGCCTTCCTCCGGAAGTCTCTGACTCAGATCCACTGTCCTGCAATGCAGCTTTCACCTGCGATTGGAGAGATTTGATAGTTTTAGATAAAGACATCACATACTTTCTTAATTGTTCATCGACCGCCACAAGGCCCTCCTGGGGAGGAGGCTCAATTCCCACTCGCATAGGCTGACCTGTAGGAATTTCATGTGGGCTGAGGGCTGTCCTCGTCCCTTTCCATAATTTTACACAATTTGTTTTTTAAAGTCTGCTTTGTCCTTTCCACTGCACCACCACTTTATAGGGTGAGTTTTCTCAAGCTGCAAGAACGGTCGCTGCTGCTACTCCGACAATGTACACAACAAGCTGCTTCTTCTTCTGCTTTTCTTGATACTGTGGGTTACACCATCAACATGCCCATGAACACTGCCTACTAGCGGTCTGCATGTGTAATTGCACATTGACGCGGACACCAACACGTAACTTGCGGCGTAGAGGATACAGCGTAGTTCCGGAGCAGAAGTATAAATCAGCCTTTAAGCCCCGCCCCTCTCTGGTGAGTACCGGCACTTTTTTTCCACTTCAAGCAGTGATGTCGCCTAGTAAGTGCACTCCCTTCATAAATCACTAAAAAGCCATCACCTCAATCTCACAGTATTCCACTGTGATCAATGAAGCTGACCGCACAATGAATCTTTTATTTAGCCTACATTATTTCTATACTTGGTTATAAATTAACTTGTATATCGAGAGGATTTGTGAGTGCAGAACTCCACACTGGACAAGAACTCCAGAACTTTTGAGTTGTGAGTGCATTCCAGCTGAAACACATCTGATTGGCCATTGCATTAATCAACTGATAAGTTTGTGATTGGCTACATTGCCACAAAACTATTAGAGAAAACTGATCCTAGACCAGCAGTTATACACACCCAGTGAAACAAATTAAATACTTCACGTAATGGTCACCTGTATCATACAGACTACTCATGGATCCATCGTTAAAATTTGCTTTACAGAGATAGAAAATTTGAAACCTCCCCTCCAGCCTTGGGTTTCATGGATGAAGTCTTTAGAGCCATGATATTCATGGTAAGCAAATGTTGGGCAAACTATTCCTTCTGCAATATTACAGTCAAATTCCTGTCAGTCTTCCAAAAAAAAAAAAAAAAAATTAAACCAAGAAGAATCAGTGTTTACAGCGCAAGATTTGTTGGGAAAAAGCTCAACCTCAAAGACATGTTAATGGTCATAAACTAACCCAAGTGGCTGTAAAAGCTTTATCTACAAGCAAAGTGGGGTTAACAAAAACCAACCCAGGCAACACATTCAAAAAGATACAATTTTATTTTGTTTTATTTTAACCCGATCCCTCTGCATCATCCTGGCTGATGATAGAACCGGATCCCTCAGCATCATCCTGGCTGATGACAGAACCGGATCCCTCAGCATCATCCTGGCTGATGACAGAACCGGATCCCTCAGCGTCATCCTGGCTGATGACAGAACCAGATCCCTCAGCATCGTCCTGGCTGATGACAGAACCAGATCCCTCAGCGTCGTCCTGGCTGATGACAGAACCGGATCCCTCAGCGTCATCCTGGCTGATGACAGAACCAGATCCCTCACCGTCGTCCTGGCTTGCATTGACAGAACCGGATCCCTCAGCGTCATCCTGGCTGATGACAGAACCGGATCCCTCAGCGTCGTCCTGGCTGGCATTGACAGAACCAGATCCCTCAGCATCGTCCTGGCTGATGACAGAACCGGATCCCTCAGCATCGTCCTGGCTGATGACAGAACCGGATCCCTCAGCGTCGTCCTGGCTGATGACAGAACCGGATCCCTCAGCATCATCCTGGCTGATGACAGAACCAGATCCCTCAGTGTCGTCCTGGCTGGCATTGACAGAACCAGATCCCTCAGCATCGTCCTGGCTGATGACAGAACCGGATCCCTCAGCATCGTCCTGGCTGATGACAGAACCGGATCCCTCAGCGTCATCCTGGCTGATGACAGAACCGGATCCCTCAGCGTCATCCTGGCTGATGACAGAACCGGATCCCTCAGCGTCGTCCTGGCTGATGACAGAACCGGATCCCTCAGCGTCGTCCTGGCTGGCATTGACAGAACCGGATCCCTCAGCGTCGTCCTGGCTGATGACAGAACCGGATCCTTCAGCGTCATCCTGGCTGATGACAGAACCGGATCCTTCAGCGTCATCCTGGCTGATGACAGAACCGGATCCTTCAGCGTCATCCTGGCTAATGACAGAACCGGATCCCTCAGCGTCGTCCTGGCTGGCATTGACAGAACCGGATCCCTCAGCGTCGTCCTGGCTGGCATTGACAGAACCGGATCCCTCAGCATCATCCTGGCTGATGACAGAACCGGATCCCTCAGCGTCGTCCTGGCTGGCATTGACAGAACCGGAACCCTCAGCATCATCCTGGCTGATGACAGAACCGGATCCCTCGGCGTCGTCCTGGCTGGCATTGACAGAACCAGATCCCTCAGCATCATCCTGGCTGATGACAGAACCGGATCCCTCAGCGTCATCCTGGCTGATGACAGAACCGGATCCCTCGGCGTCGTCCTGGCTGATGACAGAACCGGATCCCTCGGCGTCGTCCTGGCTGGCATTGACAGAACCAGATCCCTCAGCATCATCCTGGCTGATGACAGAACCGGATCCCTCAGCGTCGTCCTGGCTGGCATTGACAGAACCGGAACCCTCAGCATCATCCTGGCTGATGACAGAACCGGATCCCTCGGCGTCGTCCTGGCTGGCATTGACAGAACCAGATCCCTCAGCATCATCCTGGCTGATGACAGAACCGGAACCCTCAGCATCATCCTGGCTGATGACAGAACCGGATCCCTCGGCGTCGTCCTGGCTGGCATTGACAGAACTGGAACCCTCAGCATCATCCTGGCTGATGACAGAACCAGATCCCTCAGCATCATCCTGGCTGATGACAGAACCAGATCCCTCAGCGTCGTCCTGGCTGGCATTGACAGAACCGGAACCCTCAGCATCATCCTGGCTGATGACAGAACCGGATCCCTCAGCATCATCCTGGCTGATGACAGAACCGGATCCCTCGGCGTCGTCCTGGCTGGCATTGACAGAACCAGATCCCTCAGCATCGTCCTGGCTGATGACAGAACCGGATCCCTCAGCGTCGTCCTGGCTGATGACAGAGCCGGATCCCTCAGCTAAACCCAAAAAGTAATAACCATGTAAATTGATTAGTATAAACTCATACTACTTCAGTACAACAACAGTATGTTAGATTAAGAAACAAGAGGCAAGGCAAGTTTATTTATGGAGCACATTTCATACACTACGGTAATTCAAAAGGGCTTTACACAGAAAAAAAATTAATTAAAAGAGTAAAGATAATATAGATAAACTTCTCATCTGGTAAAACACTGGTGTATAATATTTTTCAGAGCTGCTTGGGTTTATAAGGTCTGCAAACCTTTTTCTTTAACAACCCTCCCAACATCACTCCAGGAGAAATCTAAGGATCCATCTTTGATTGGGGAACTGAACACTGAAAAACACAGACGTTAAACATAAAACACAAATTACATTTACTAAAATCAAACAAAACCAAAAATTAACTCACCATGCCACACCAATTGGTGATAAAGAACCATTAAAACAGTAACTTTAATCAAACCCATCGTATAACACAAACTGAGCCACTAAGAGAGCAAATGCCTACAAAAGTTTCAAACCAACCAAGGCTTTTAAAGCCAAACAGAACACCATTTGTACCACCTGGAAGACTCGTTAAGCCATTATTGGAGCAAATCTGCTAATTAATGAGATCAATTATTAATTAATCACTCCGCATAGAAGCTGATGTTATATCCTATAGAACTATGGGTACATTTACACAACAACGATGTACTAAAAACAGCAAAGTTTTTCTTTTTGTTTTTCGCATACAGATGACAATGTAGTCAAAACGGTCCCTGTTCACATGGATCTGCCAAAACAGCTATAAAGTCTGTATTTTCTTTGTAAATAACTATGCTCCAATAGACCAAACATGAAATACACATGCACATGAGGTCACCGTTTTGTGTTTTACACAGAGACAATAACAATATCATTTTCAAAAACTTGCCCTTTGAAACTCAGCTTCAAAAGTTTGCGTTTTCAGGCCCCCGGAATGCCATTGTCGTGTAAGTGAACGTCCACGACGTTCTTACTTAAAAGCGATGTCATGTAAATGCCCCTCAATGTTAACCTCTTGTGATTCATTGACCCAACAACACACAGACATACTGTATTATTCCACATAAACTGGTGAATAGGCACAGAATAAAGAGGACAGAATATGTATATAGTTCCCTACTATATTTGAATACATATTCAATACACAGTAGGAAAATAATCCATGGATGATCTACTGCATCTGCACAGTGTCTTGGAAATCCTCAATATCTACTAATCTCCACTGACGATTTGAACAACCTCCAGTGGTCAATATAATATAATGCAATACTACAGTACCTTCGGGGTAATTCCTACAGGATCTCAGACTCCATGCTTGTCTGACCGGCCCCACAGATGTCTTAACGTTTTCATCCTCCAAGATGTTGCGATCTCTTTTCGGCAGGTGTAGTTCCTCGGCTCCGTTTACGTGTCGTCAGGTTGGTAAGATTTGCAATGCGACACGTGAATCCAGGAATCACGTTCGGCAACCTTGATGGCAGTGTTGGTTGTCAGGATGTTGGCTGTCCTCGTCTCTTTCCATAATTTTACACAATTTGTTTTTTTCAGTCTGCTTTGTCCTTTCCACTGCACCACCACTTTATAGGGTGAGTTTTCAAATGTATTCTCAATCCATTTGCCAATTCTGTGATCACTTTATTTACAAAGTGTGTCCCATTATCACTGGACAATCTTTATGGTTACATTTGACAATAAATAATTTTCAAGAGAATACATTATAATATACACATTTGAAATGAAAGATAAACACGTTTTCCACCATGTCTTAATTAAAACATTTAAACTGGTGTGCTGTTAACTGACCTACTTATATATGGCCTAGATTTTTTGATATAATCAGCCATTATGGATTCCAAAAGAAAACCGAACTGGCAGGAGGAAGAAGCGCTACTGCTTGCTGAATTAGTCGAACAGCAGAAACGTTATAAAAGGCAAGTTCAGCCCGACCCAGCAAAGATGATGCCTGCTCTGTGCAAATGATACCGTTTGATGAACTGCTCATTGTCAAACAATTCAAAACCATTCTTCCTCTTCTAAAAAGATTTGCACACGTCTCTGTCTCCTCAGTGCCATCACAAACCCCTACTGGCAACTCCTAACCACTTGAGAGACCTCTCAAGCCGTCTTAAATGACTGGGAGAGTAAGAGTGATTCTTAGCTTTAAGAAATTTGATAACTTGCTTTTATACATAAGTTTGAAAGTAGGAGTAAATTTAATGAATTCTGAGCACTTAAGAATAACTTTGAGAAGCGTGATAAATACGGGCCCAAATCTCAAGTTTTTTTTATGCAACAGTGTGGGCTCGGCAGAAGTCCGCATCGAGAGCGCATATCGACCGCAAAGGGGGGTGCTCGCGAGCACCTTACGGTCTCGTGGACTTTACGGACACGCGCATGCGGCAGCCATTGTAAGTCCACAAGACCGTAAGAGCCTATGAAGTGTGCCATTTTGGATTCAGCTTAATTAAGATGGCTGGAGCAAGAGGGCAACTTGTTAAGAACTACTACCACTCACAGATCACGACACATGGAAGACTATTAAAGAATACAAAACCCTGATTGCCTGAGAGAGCAGCTGCAGCTAATAAGACCAGCAGCATTGCGATTACTATACTTTTTTACGTAATTGCAAAATTAGTTTACAGTGTACAATAAACATTCTTTTCTGCAACTACATTCTCTAGATGCTGTTCTCCATTTTTCTGATGTAGTGTCTAATGCATGGGTGCCCAATCCTGTTCCAGGAGGGTATTCCAGAAAGCAAGGTTAACTTACCGTCACATATACCTTGAACTCTCGGTTGATTAACCCAAACATTGCTTACTCAAGGTATGCTGGTTCCGAAAAACGAGTCCGGGAGTAAGTTCAGACAACTCAGAGTATGGCCCTGTCCCAAATGGCACACTTCATGTGCACTTTCGGTCCTTACAATGGGCGCTGCGTGCGTGTGTCCGTTAAGTCAACAAGACCGTAGGGTGTCCCGTTTGTCATTTTAGGTCTCAGAAGGGTGCTCGCGAGGGCACCCTTTGTGGTCGATATGCGCCCTCGATGCACACTTCTGCCGAGTCCGCACTGGTGAACATGAAACCATGTTCAATCATATATTCCATTACTATGGCATCCCCGAAGACATCGTATCAGACCGAGGTCCCCAATTCATCTCCAAGGTATGGAAAGCCTTCTTCTCGCTCCTAGGTGTGACCATGAGCCTCACGTCAGGATACCATCCCCAGACGAACGGGCAGACGGAAAGGAAGATCCAGGAGATTGGCCGTTTCCTCTGTACCTTCTGTCATGGCCACCAGAACTCCTGGAACCAGTTCCTTGAATGGGCCGAGTACGCACAGAACTCCCTCTGACAACCTACCACCGGCCTCACCCCGTTCCAGTGCGTACTCGGCTAGCAACCTCCCCTATTCCCGTGGTCCGGGGAACCCTCCGACATCCCTGCAGTGGATTACTGGTTCCGGGAGAGTGAGAGGGTCTGGGACTCAGCCCATCACCAACTTCAACGGGCCCTCCGCAGACGCAGAATGACAGCCGACCTTCGCCGCTCAGAAGCGCCAACATTCCAGGTGGGACAGAAGGTCTGGCTGTCCACCCGGGACATCAGGCTGCGTCTGCAGAGTAAGAAGTTGAGTCCCAGATTCATTGGCCCTTTTACCATCATGCAGCAGATCAATCCGGTCACTTACAAACTCCAGTTACCACCACAGTACCGGATTCACCCCACTTTCCATGTTTCCCTCCTGAAACCTCACTACCCTTCTGTTCCTGTTTCCCCAGAGCCTGGCGTTACCCCGGAGCCCCCTCCTCCTCTCCTAGTTGACGACGGCACAGCTTACCAGGTCCAGGACATCTTGGACTCCCGGCGTCATGGTGGTCAACTCCAGTACCTAGTGGACTGGGAGGGGTATGGCCCTGAGGAACGTTCCTGGGTACCCAGGCACGACATCCTAGATCCGAACCTACTGGAGACGTTCCACGCTTCCCGCCCTGACAGACCGGCACCTCGGGGTAGAGGTCGACCACCACGGCGTCGGGGTCCTCGGCCCTCAGGAGATGGCCGTGGAGGGGGGGGTAATGTTACAAGCACGCCAGGCTCCACCCTCTCCCAGACACAACGTTCCCAATCACCTGAATATTGAGCACACACACCTGCACGTCATCAGCACTGCAATCACCACCTGCACTTAAGAACTGTCCGGTATCATTCGCACATGCACACGCCAGCTTCCACGGACTCACCTGCTACCTACCTGATCTCCTGAGTGTCTCCTCGTCTTGTCCCGTCTCCTGGTTCCTTGTCTCCTGCGCTCCATCGTCTCTTCCTGATCTACAATCAACAAACGTATCGTATCACCCATTGTCCTCTCCATATACCTGAACTGCCATTCCTGATACTCACCTCATCTGCTCACTCCTGGTTACCCCAATAAACTCTGTCAACTGCCATCTGTTCTCCGTGTCACCTCTGTTTGTAACAGGATCAATTTTGGGTCCTATTTTATTTTCTATTTATATAAATAATTTAGGTTTGAATCTGAATCAAGCAAAGGCTCACTTGTACGCAGATGATACTATTTTGTATACCTCTGCTACATGGGCGTCGGAAGCAAAAAAAATGTGGGTGGGTCCTCAGAATTTTTTTTACTGGAGTAGATACCAATAAGTACAAATATACCACTTTGCTTGCTAAGCGAATAGTTCAGAAAGACAAAATTACGGGAATCGCCATATCATTGAGAGCGGCAGTAGTGTAGGGGTAAGATGCACGGCATCTAGTTTTGACACAAGTCGACCCTTAATCTTCTCCCTTTTCCCATCACATATCAGATAGGAAAGGCATTTATTTTCAATAAAAATGACGAAAATATTAGAAAAGTGGAAATAAAGCGTCTAACGTGTTTAATAATAAGTGTTTATTGATTAGGGGTAAGTAAACAGACATGTGCTGAATGTTAGAGACGATAAAAGTGAGTGGGTCCAATATCATTGATCGTAAAAAGTGGGTGGGTCTTGTCCCACCCACAAACAATGGTTCCGACGCCCATGCTCTGCTATGTCATTGAAGGAAGCAATCCATAACTTACAGTCTGCCTTTAGTCAGGTACAAAAATCTCTGGTAGGATTAAAGTTGGTATTAAATGCTAAAAAAACAAAATTAATGGTTTTTACACGTTCACATTCACTTATCGATTTCATTATTTTAACACAACGTGGTACTCCAATAGAGAGAGTGACTTCCTACAAATACCTAGGTATTTGGCTGGATGATAAATTATCTGTTGGGGTCCATATTGAGAGCCTTTTAAAAAAAAATCAGACCCAAGTTAGGTTTTTTATCAGTTTTGGATTATGGTGACCTAATTTATATGCACTCTTCTTCATTTTTATAAAAAAAAAACTAGATGTACTATATCACTCAGCTTTACGTTTCATTACAGCTGCAGAAGCTCGGACTCACCACTGCACTCTGTATGAAACTGTACAATGGTCCTCCCTCTCCCTCAGAAGGAAATTCCATTTATTGATTTTTATTGCGAAAGCACTAATGGGTAAATTACCCATCTATATTTCAAATTTGCTTATTTACAAAAATAGTGTTTATAGGACAAGGTCGTCAAAGAAAATACTACTAATTATTCCATCAACAAGAACAGCCCTTGGTAAAAAAGCGTTCTCATCATATGCACCAAATGTCTGGAATGAACTCCAAAACACCTTAAATCTAGTATCACTTCCATCTATTAATACTTTTGAAAACCTTTTAAAGTCAACTCTGACTGAACTGTGCAGTTGTTTTTAACTAGGTGCCTCTTACAATTGTATGTTTGTATCTGCTAATGTCAAGTATAATGATTTGTTTGTGTTCTAGTATGTAAAGTGTATGTATAGAGATTTGTGGTGTTTTATGTCATTTATGTCCTGTCTTTTATGTATTGAAACTTTTGGCCACCAGTCTTGGCCAGGACTCCCTGGGAGAAGAGTTATTGTAACTCAATGGGATTTTTCCTGGTTAAATTAGGGTTAAATAAAAAAATAAAAAATAAAAAATACCCCATAGATTTTCTATAGGGTTAAGGTCAGGCGAGTTTGCTGGCCAATTAAGAACAGGGATACCATGGTCCTTAAACCAGGTACTGGTTGCTTTGGCACTGTGTGCAGGTGCCAAGTCCTGTTGGAAAATTAAATCTGCATCTCCATAAAGTTGGTCAGCAGCAGGAAGCATGAAGTGCTCTAAAACTTCCTGGTATACGGCTGCGTTGACCTTGGACCTCAGAAAACACAGTGGACCAACACCAGCAGATGACATGGCACCCCAAACCATCACCCATCTCCGGCGTGTTGCCTCTGATCTTTCGAATAGTCCAATCTATTATGACCTCTGACCTGTAAAGTTGCCAGAATAATAATCATACGCTGTTTGTTAATTGGCCAGAGGAGAACTGGCACCCCGACTGAGCCTGGTTTCTCCCAAGGTTTATTTTTCTCCATTAGGTCACCTGATGGGGTTTTGGTTTCCTTGCCACTGTTGCCTCTGGCTTGGCGTGCTCAGTAAGCCACTAAATTTTTCTTAATTTTTTCAACTAAATATCCAAATAAATCTAATTATTAAACCAAATTAACCATATAAACTAAATTACTTATCTAATTACTGATCTAAAGTCACTGTATGATAATTGAAATTAACTGATGACATCACCGTTTTCTCCAGAATGGCTATACGGCTGAATAAAATTCTGTTGAATTATTTTGCTGTTTAACACTGTAAAGCTGCTTTGAAACCATCTGCATTGTTAAAAGCGCTATATAAATAAAGTTGACTTGACTTGACTGACTGTGGAAACTTTACACTGGACCTCAAGCAACGTGGATTGTGTGCTCTCCTCTCTTCCTCCAGGCTCTGGGACCCTGATTTCCAAAGGAAATGCAAAATTTACTTTCATCAGAGAACATAACTTTGGACCACTCAGCAGCAGTCCAGTCCTTTTTGTCTTTAGCCCAGGCAAGACGCTTCTGATGCTGTCTGTTGTTCAAGAGTGGCTTGACACAAGGAATGCGACAGCTGAAACCCATGTCTTGCATACGTCTGTGCGTAGTGGTTCTTGAAGCACTGACTCCAGCTCCAGTCCACACTTTGTGAATCTCCCCCACATTTTTGAATGGGTTTTGTTTCACAATCCTCTCCAAGGTGCGGTTATCTCTATTGCTTGTACACTTTTTTCTACCATATCTTTTCCTTCCCTTCGCCTCTCTATTAATGTGCTTGGACACAGAGCTCTGTGAACAGCCAGCCTCTTTTGCAATGTCCTTTTGTGTCTTGCCCTCCTTGTGCAAGGTCTTTTGGACAACTGTCAAGTCAGCAGTCTTCCCCATGTTTGTGTAGCCTACAGAACTAGACTGAGAGACCATTTAAAGGCCTTTGCAGGTGTTTTGAGTTAATTAGCTGATTAGAGTGTGGCACCAGGTGTCTTCAATATTGAACCTTTTCACAATATTCAGATAATGAATTTGGGATTTTCCTTAGTTGTCCGTTATAATCATCAAAATTAAAAGAAATAAACATTTGAAATATATCAGTCTGTGTGTAATGAATGAATATAATATACAAGTTTCACTTTTTGAATGGAATTAGTGAAATAAATCCACTTTTTGACGATATTCTAAGTATATGACCAGCACCTGTATATAGTTCCCTACTATATTTGAATACATATTCAATACACAGTAGGAAAATAATCCATGGATGATCTACTGCATCTGCACAGTGTCTTGGAAATCCTCAATATCTACTAATCTCCACTGACGATTTGAACAACCTCCAGTGGTCAATATAATATAATACAATACTACAGTACCTTCGGGGTAATTCCCTTCCCGAATATAATTCAATTTAATACTACAGTATCTCGAGGTAATTCCTACATTATCTCAGACTCCATGCTTGTCTGACCGGCCCCACAGATGTCTTAATGTTTTCATCCTCCAAGATGTTGCGATCTCTTTTCGGCAGGTGTAGTTCCTCGGCTCCGTTTACGTGTCGTCAGGTTGGTAAGATTTGCAATGCGACACGTGAATCCAGGAATCACGTTCGGCAACCTTGATGGCAGTGTTGGTTGTCAGGATGATCTCATATGGCCCTAAAAACACTTGGACAGTTCCACGCCTTCCTCCGGAAGTCTCTGACTCAGATCCACTGTCCTGCAAAGCAGCTTTCACCTGCGATTGGAGAGATTTGATAGTTTTAGATAAAGACTTCACATACTTTCTTAATTGTTCATCGACTGCCACAAGGCCCTCCTGGGGAGGAGGCTCAATTCCCACTCGCATAGGCTGACCTGTAGGAATTTCATGTGGGCTGAGGGCTGTCCTGGTCCCTTTCCATAATTTTACACAATTTGTTTTTTACAGTCTGCTTTGTCCTTTCCACTGCACCACCACTTTATAGGGTGAGTTTTCTCAAGCTGCAACAACGGTCGCTGCTGCTGCTACTCCGACAATGTACACAACAAGCTGCTTCTTCGGCTTTTCTTGATACTGTGGGTTACACCATCAACATGCCCATGAACACTGCCTACTAGTGGTCTGCATGTGTAATTGCACATTGACGCGGACACCAACACGTAACTTGCGGCGTAGAGGATACAGCGTAGCTCCGGAGCAGAAGTATAAATCAGCCTTTAAGCCCCGCCCCCTCTGGTGAGTACCGGCACTTTTTTTCCACTTCAAGCAGTGATGTTGCCTAGTAAGTGCACTCCCTTTATAAATCACTAAAAAGCCATCACCTCAATCTCACAGTATTCCACTGTGATCAATGAAGCTGACCGCACAATGAATCTTTTATTTAGCCTACATAATTTCTACACTTGGTTATAAATTAACTTGTATATCGAGAGGATTTGAGAGTTGCAGAACTCCACACTGGACAAGAACTCCAGAACTGTTGACTTGTGATTGCATTCCAGCTGAAACACATCTGATTGGCCATTGCATTAATCAACTGATAAGATTGTGATTGGCTACATTGCCACAAAACTATTAGAGAACTGATCCTAGACCAGCAGTTATGGGCAGTTTTACACCCAGTGAAACAAATTAAATACTTGACGTAATGGTCACCTGTATCATACAGACTACTCATGGATCCATCGTTAAAATTTGCTTTACAGAGATAGAAAATTTGAAACCTCCCCTCCAGCCTTGGGTCTCATGGATGAAGTCTTTAGAGCCATGATATTCATGGTAAGCAAATGTTGGGCAAACTATTCCTTCTGCAATATTACAGTCAATTTCCTGTCAGTCTTCAAAAATAAAAAAACCAAGAAGAATCAGTGTTTACAGTGCAAGATTTGTTGGGAAAAAGCTCAACCTCAAAGACATGTTAATGGTCATAAACTAACCCAAGTGGCTGTAAAAGCTTTATCTACAAGCAAAGTGGGGTTAACAAAAACCAACCCAGGCAACACATTCAAAAAGATAACATTTTATTTTGTTTTATCCCGATCCCTCGGCATCGTCCTGGCTGATGATAGAACCAGATCCCTCAGCATCGTCCTGGCTGATGACAGAACCGGATCCCTCAGCATCGTCCTGGCTGATGACAGAACCAGATCCCTCAGCGTCGTCCTGGCTGATGACAGAACCGGATCCCTCAGCGTCATCCTGGCTGATGACAGAACCGGATCCCTCAGCGTCGTCCTGGCTGATGACAGAACCGGATCCCTCAGCGTCATCCTGGCTGATGACAGAACCGGATCCCTCAGCGTCGTCCTGGCTTGCATTGACAGAACCGGATCCCTCAGCGTCGTCCTGGCTGATGACAGAACCGGATCCCTCAGCGTCATCCTGGCTGATGACAGAACCGGATCCCTCAGCGTCGTCCTGGCTTGCATTGACAGAACCGGATCCCTCAGCGTCGTCCTGGCTTGCATTGACAGAACCGGATCCCTCAGCGTCATCCTGGCTGATGACAGAACCAGATCCCTCAGCGTCATCCTGGCTGATGACAGAACCGGATCCCTCAGCGTCATCCTGGCTGATGACAGAACCAGATCCCTCAGCGTCATCCTGGCTGATGACAGAACCGGATCCCTCAGTGTCGTCCTGGCTGATGACAGAACCGGATCCCTCAGCGTCGTCCTGGCTTGCATTGACAGAACCCGATCCCTCGGCATCGTCCTGGCTGATGACAGAACCGGATCCCTCAGCGTCGTCCTGGCTGATGACAGAACCGGATCCCTCAGCGTCATCCTGGCTGATGACAGAACCAGATCCCCCAGCGTCATCCTGGCTAATGACAGAACCGGATCCCTCAGTGTCGTCCTGGCTGGCATTGACAGAACCGGATCCCTCAGCGTCATCCTGGCTGATGACAGAACCGGATCCCTCAGCGTCATCCTGGCTGATGACAGAACCGGATCCCTCAGCGTCATCCTGGCTAATGACAGAACCGGATCCCTCCGCGTCGTCCTGGCTGGCATTGACAGAACCGGATCCCTCAGCGTCGTCCTGGCTGGCATTGACAGAACCGGATCCCTCAGCGTCATCCTGGCTGATGACAGAACCGGATCCCTCAGCATCGTCCTGGCTGATGACAGAACTGGATCCCTCAGCATCATCCTGGCTGATGACAGAACCGGATCCCTCAGCGTCATCCTGGCTAATGACAGAACCGGATCCCTCCGCGTCGTCCTGGCTGGCATTGACAGAACCGGATCCCTCAGCGTCGTCCTGGCTGGCATTGACAGAACCGGATCCCTCAGCGTCGTCCTGGCTGGCATTGACAGAACCGGATCCGTCAGCGTCATCCTGGCTGATGACAGAACCGGATCCCTCAGCGTCGTCCTGGCTGGCATTGACAGAACCGGAACCCTCAGCGTCATCCTGGCTGATGACAGAGCCGGATCCCTCAGCTAAACCCAAAAAGTAACAATAACCATGTAAATTGATTAGTATAAACTCATACTACTTCAGTACAACAACAGTGTTAGATTAGGAAACACAAAAAGGCAAGGCAAGGCAAGTTTATTTATGGAGCACATTTCATACACTACGGTAATTCAAAAGGGCTTTACACAGAAAAAAATTAATTAAAAGAGTAAAGATATATAGATAAACTTCTCATCTGGTAAAACACTGGTGTATAATATTTTTCAGAGCTGCTTGGGTTTATAAGGTCAGCAAACCTTTTTCTTTAACAACCCTCCCAACATCACTCCAGGAGAAATCTAAGGATCCATCTTTAATTGGGGAGCTGAACACTGAAAAACACAGACGTTAAACATAAAACACAAATTACATTTACTACAATCAAACAAAACCAAAAATTAACTCACCATGCCACACCAATTGGTGATAAAGAACCATTAAAACAGTAACTTTAATCAAACCCATCGTATAACACAAACTGAGCCACTAAGAGAGCAAATGCCAACAAAAGTTTCAAACCAACCAAGGCTTTTAAAGCCAAACAGAACACCATTTGTACCACCTGGAAGACTCGTTAACCCATTATTGGATCAAATCTGCTAATTAATGAGATCAATTATTAATTAATCACTCAGCATAGAAGCTGATGTTATATCCTATAGAACTATGGGTACATTTACACAACAACGATGTACTAAAAACAGCAAAGTTTTTCTTTGTGTTTTTCGCATACAGATGACAATGTAGTCAAAACGGTCCCTGTTCACATGGATCTGCCAAAACAGCTATAAAGTCTGTATTTTCTTTGTAAATAACTATGCTCCAATAGACCAAACATGAAATACACATGCACATGAGGTCACCGTTTTGTGTTTTACACAGAGACAATAACAATATCATTTTCAAAAACTTGCCCTTTGAAACTCAGCTTCAAAAGTTTGCGTTTTCAGGCCCCCGGAATGCCATTGTCGTGTAAGTGAACGTCCACGACGTTCTTACTTAAAAGCGATGTCATGTAAATGCCCCTCAATGTTAACCTCTTGTGATTCATTGACCCAACAACACACAGACATACTGTATTATTCCACATAAACTGGTGAATAGGCACAGAATAAAGAGGACAGAATATGTATATAGTTCCCTACTATATTTGAATACATATTCAATACACAGTAGGAAAATAATCCATGGATGATCTACTGCATCTGCACAGTGTCTTGGAAATCCTCAATATCTACTAATCTCCACTGACGATTTGAACAACCTCCAGTGGTCAATATAATATAATGCAATACTACAGTATCTCGAGGTAATTCCTACAGGATCTCAGACTCCATGCTTGTCTGACCGGCCCCACAGATGTCTTAACGTTTTCATCCTCCAAGATGTTGCGATCTCTTTTCGGCAGGTGTAGTTCCTCGGCTCCGTTTACGTGTCGTCAGGTTGGTAAGATTTGCAATGCGACACGTGAATCCAGGAATCACGTTCGGCAACCTTGATGGCAGTGTTGGTTGTCAGGATGTTGGCTGTCCTCGTCTCTTTCCATAATTTTACACAATTTGTTTTTTTCAGTCTGCTTTGTCCTTTCCACTGCACCACCACTTTATAGGGTGAGTTTTCAAATGTATTCTCAATCCATTTGCCAATTCTGTGATCACTTTATTTACAAAGTGTGTCCCATTATCACTGGACAATCTTTATGGTTACATTTGACAATAAATAATTTTCAAGAGAATACATTATAATATACACATTTGAAATGAAAGATAAACACGTTTTCCACCATGTCTTAATTAAAACATTTAAACTGGTGTGCTGTTAACTGACCTACTTATATATGGCCTAGATTTTTTGATATAATCAGCCATTATGGATTCCAAAAGAAAACCGAACTGGCAGGAGGAAGAAGCACTACTGCTTGCTGAATTAGTCGAACAGCAGAAACGTTATAAAAGGCAAGTTCAGCCCGACCCAGCAAAGATGATGCCTGCTCTGTGCAAATGATACCGTTTGATGAACTTCTCATTGTCAAACAATTCAAAACCATTCTTCCTCTTCTAAAAAGATTTGCACACGTCTCTGTCTCCTCAGTGCCATCACAAACCCCTACTGGCAACTCCTAACCACTTGAGAGACCTCTCAAGCCGTCTTAAATGACTGGGAGAGTAAGAGTGATTCTTAGCTTTAAGAAATTTGATAACTTGCTTTTATACATAAGTTTGAAAGTAGGAGTAAATTTAATGAATTCTGAGCACTTAAGAATAAAATGGCACTTTGAGAAGCGTGATAAATACGGGCCCAAATCTCAAGTTTTTTTTATGCAACAGTGTGGGCTCGGCAGAAGTCCGCATCGAGAGCGCATATCGACCGCAAAGGGGGGCGCTCGCGAGCACCTTACGGTCTCGTGGACTTTACGGACACGCGCATGCGGCAGCCATTGTAAGCAGAGCCGGATTAAATAAACGGACTACACTAGGCAGGCTGCATTTTTTGGGCCCCCCTCCATCGATGTTATTTATGAACTGAAATCTGAAACTTACCAAAGTTACTAATAAAAGTTAATTCACATTTTACATAGCATAGTCTTTAGTTACAAATTGGTTGTGTTGTATATTAAACAGTCTATCAGACTATTTTTTTGATATTCATTATTTATACGTCATTACACGGCTCTATTAAATGCTATTAAAGGGGGGGGGGCACACACAGTTTCAGTCAGTCTCATGTCAATCTTGAGTACCTATAGAGTAGCATTGCATCCTGCATATCTCTGAAAAGTCTTTATTTTTATTATAATTATAAAAGGAAGATGCGCTGTTCCGAGTCTTTCCGAAAAAAGCCGTGCGGCTGGGGGCGTATCGTGTGGGCGGAGCTAAAGAATGACGAGCGCGCGCCGCTGTTACTGTGTTGAGTGCGTCTGAAAGCTGCGTCATCCCTAAAAGCGGGAAATATCTTTATTCAACATAAAAAATGGCTTTTAATCAGATACAGCCATACATCTATGATCCGGAATCAGACCCAGAGGCTGAAGTTGAACAGGAGCAGCAGCAAAAACGACTAGAGCAGGACATCTCTATGTGGTATAAGTTACACTAACTATATAATATGCTTAGCGGCTTGTGTTATTTACACATTTATACTTTAATTATATCGTGTGTGTGTGTGTGTGTGTGTGTGTGTGTGTGTGTGTGTGTGTGTGTGTGTGTGTGTGTGTGTGTGTGTGTGTGTGTGTGTGTGTGTGTGTGTTTACGCGTGGTTTGTGTAGACATGATTTGTAGTAAGCGGACTGGTTTTGCGCGTCAGGCTAGTGTTTACATAGAAAGACATGGAATAGTAGCGCATTTGAATGAAGAAGCGCGTTTATTTAGTTCAACATATTTCCCCATTCTTTGTGTATTGTTGTTTGGAGTGCTTTTACAATACACAAACATACACATATAGTGGCCAGCTAAACAAATGTACACACTATACATCGCATGCTCCATTGATCAATACGTGGTCATGTTTGGGCTAACGTTACTTGATGGGCATAGGCAAAAACACACATTTGAAGCAGTCTTACTCACTGCCTGCGGTTCCAACGTTGAGACCTTTATCGTTGGGACCGCTCCATCCTTCAGTATGTATTAGGCGATTTGAAAATCCGGAAAAGCAAATTCCATCCACTTTTGCCTTAACGCGGGGTTATTTGGCTACGAGCCAGCGCTTTGATGGGCGTAGCCTATTGCTTTCACGCTCTCTCTCTCTCGCGCGCGCTCTTCCGGTAGAATTGTCCGTACGGCCCATACAAGGAAATTCCGCCCTGTTGACGTCAAGCGGACCCATGATCGAAAAAAACTTTCCGAAACTTATGACTAACAGGAAGTACTAATTTTGGCAAAGAAATACTCCCATCAAACGTCCACCTTAGCTTTTGAAACTGTGTCCATGTTTAGCATGGGAATCCAAGTCTTTAACAGTGCAAAAAGATCAGTATGCATGAAACAGCATTTCACCCCCCCTTTAAATTATCCTCATCCATTGGGAGTGTCATTGTTAAGGCAGTAGTACCAGTAAATAACCAATAGGTGTCAGTAAACTATGTAAACAGAGCAAATAAGTTTATCTTATTTGCTCTGTTTACATTTAATCAACACATTTAATTAAGATTTTCTGCAAAATGCAATAGCTTACAACATTTATAAATGTTGTAATTAAGAACAAGAAGGCAAACATGACCCCTTCACATTCATCAAGACCATTTAGAAACTGTCTAACAATAAATAATAATAAATATAAGGATGGAGGATTTAAACTGTGGAAAACTAAAGGTATTCAGACTATTAAAGACTTGTATATGGATGGAATACTTCTTACATTTCAAGAATTGTGAAAAACACCCGATTCACTCAAAACATGTTTTTTTTTATATTCACAGCTTAAAAGTTTTATGTCTTCCATGTCTACAGCAGTGGCGATTTTTTTTAAGACTGCAAGGGAAGCTCGGCTTCCCTTATAATGTCACAAAATTAATGGTCAAATATGTACTATTGTATTAATATTTTATTGACTAAAAATGCGTTAGAAAACGTTCATCTCAAAGACGAGTTCGTTCAGAATCAGTTACATATAGCAGGTCGGCTGACTCGATTTCCTTCTCATACATTCCCGCAGCGTCACACTGCATTTCCCTATTGAAGCCCAGCGTCCATTGACTTCAATGGGGCCGCTTTGAACGTTTTTTTTCAGCGCTTCGAAACTAGACGGTCATTGGATAAACGCTGCGATTATGTCCCGCCCACGGACGCTCAGCGTCTCTGGGGGTGAATGGGGAGTGGGCTGGCCCGGACTCCGAGCTTCTGCGTGATGATTGGAGGGTCTGTCGAAAGACTGCATCTCCCTTTGACTGACAGCGATTCTGTACTATAAGGAATCACTGAAGCTATTCGCGCTCAGTCCCATCGCGGATTTCTCAAGTTCAGTCGAAATAAAAACTGCTGCAACCTATTTCTTTGATATTTGCTTGGCGAAATTGCTTGATTTTCATCATACATTTCACACAATTATACACCACATTCCTTGTTTCAGTTTTACAGAGTTTAATTTAGTTTAATTTAGTTTTTTTTTAGATCGTTCATTCGTTCATTCCTTCATTCATATAACGTTAGTAGGCTAGGCTAGCGTCGTGGGTGAAACTGCGCACGATGGCAGACGGTGCTAATATTGTCGACCTGATTTTGGCGAAGCCATTTGAAAGTGTTCCTTACGAGGAAAAACTTAGAATTAAACAGCAGGGCAGATCAACACCTAAGATTGATTTAGTGCAAAAGATAGGGAAAAATAACAGGTCTTTTCAGCTCTCCTGGTATGACAAAGTTAGCTGGCTGACTGAAAGACTCCTAGTTGGTACGACAGGGTCATAGACCATTTTCTTGAAAAGGAACGTAGGGCAGAATTTACTTTTAAATAAATAGACAATTATGATGTAGGCCGAAAATGAGCTTCCCCTATCTGACAGACCAGTAGCCGCCACTGGTCTACAGATTTTACCGCCGCATTTCCCGCCGCATCTTCCACCGCGTCTTCGGGCCGTGTCTCCGGGCCTGGCTCTGCTGACTCGAGCAGGTTCACAGCTGTCGGACGGCTGCCCGACAGAAACTTCTGTAAAGCCCCCCGCTGTCTCTTCTTTTGTTCCTCTTCATTTTTTTTCTTTTTACGTTTTGCCGCACCCGAAAGCATCTTGAATGTTAGCCTACTTAAAAAACACACCTGCCTGCTAGCTTTGTTTCTAACCTCTGCCCGCCACTGACGTCTCCTCGGTCTTAACTGGCTGGCGCCTCTATATAAATACAGTCACGGGCTGGCGTTAATGTGACATAATGTAACAGTCTATGGTTAAGATAAACATCGTCACTATTTTTAGTTAATTAATAAATATTGAAATAAATTGTAGATAGGACATTTGTACATTTTATTTTATTTTTATTATTATTATAAAAAAAAAATTTTTTTTTTTTTTTTCCCTCTGTCTGGGCCCCATCCCGCCAATCGGGCCCTAGGCACGTGCCTAGTTTGCCTTTGCGTTAATCCGGCTCTGATTGTAAGTCCACAAGACCGTAAGAGCCTATGAAGTGTGCCATTTTGGATTCAGCTTAATTAAGATGGCTGGAGCAAGAGGGCAACTTGTTAAGAACTACTACCACTCACAGATCACGACACATGGAAGACTATTAAAGAATACAAAACCCTGATTGCCTGAGAGAGCAGCTGCAGCTAATAAGACCAGCAGCATTGCGATTACTATACTTTTTTACGTAATTGCAAAATTAGTTTACAGTGTACAATAAACATTCTTTTCTGCAACTACATTCTCTAGATGCTGTTCTCCATTTTTCTGATGTAGTGTCTAATGCATGGGTGCCCAATCCTGTTCCAGGAGGGTATTCCAGAAAGCAAGGTTAACTTACCGTCACATATACCTTGAACTCTCGGTTGATTAACCCAAACATTGCTTACTCAAGGTATGCTGGTTCCGAAAAACGAGTCCGGGAGTAAGTTCAGACAACTCAGAGTATGGCCCTGTCCCAAATGGCACACTTCATGTGCACTTTCGGTCCTTACAATGGGCGCTGCGTGCGTGTGTCCGTTAAGTCAACAAGACCGTAGGGTGTCCCGTTTGTCATTTTAGGTCTCAGAAGGGTGCTCGCGAGCGCACCCTTTGTGGTCGATATGCGCCCTCGATGCACACTTCTGCCGAGTCCGCACTGGTGAACATGAAACCATGTTCAATCATATATTCCATTACTATGGCATCCCCGAAGACATCGTATCAGACCGAGGTCCCCAATTCATCTCCAAGGTATGGAAAGCCTTCTTCTCGCTCCTAGGTGTGACCATGAGCCTCACGTCAGGATACCATCCCCAGACGAACGGGCAGACGGAAAGGAAGATCCAGGAGATTGGCCGTTTCCTCTGTACCTTCTGTCATGGCCACCAGAACTCCTGGAACCAGTTCCTTGAATGGGCCGAGTACGCACAGAACTCCCTCTGACAACCTACCACCGGCCTCACCCCGTTCCAGTGCGTACTCGGCTAGCAACCTCCCCTATTCCCGTGGTCCGGGGAACCCTCCGACATCCCTGCAGTGGATTACTGGTTCCGGGAGAGTGAGAGGGTCTGGGACTCAGCCCATCACCAACTTCAACGGGCCCTCCGCAGACGCAGAATGACAGCCGACCTTCGCCGCTCAGAAGCGCCAACATTCCAGGTGGGACAGAAGGTCTGGCTGTCCACCCGGGACATCAGGCTGCGTCTGCAGAGTAAGAAGTTGAGTCCCAGATTCATTGGCCCTTTTACCATCATGCAGCAGATCAATCCGGTCACTTACAAACTCCAGTTACCACCACAGTACCGGATTCACCCCACTTTCCATGTTTCCCTCCTGAAACCTCACTACCCTTCTGTTCCTGTTTCCCCAGAGCCTGGCGTTACCCCGGAGCCCCCTCCTCCTCTCCTAGTTGACGACGGCACAGCTTACCAGGTCCAGGACATCTTGGACTCCCGGCGTCATGGTGGTCAACTCCAGTACCTAGTGGACTGGGAGGGGTATGGCCCTGAGGAACGTTCCTGGGTACCCAGGCACGACATCCTAGATCCGAACCTACTGGAGACGTTCCACGCTTCCCGCCCTGACAGACCGGCACCTCGGGGTAGAGGTCGACCACCACGGCGTCGGGGTCCTCGGCCCTCAGGAGATGGCCGTGGAGGGGGGGGTAATGTTACAAGCACGCCAGGCTCCACCCTCTCCCAGACACAACGTTCCCAATCACCTGAATATTGAGCACACACACCTGCACGTCATCAGCACTGCAATCACCACCTGCACTTAAGAACTGTCCGGTATCATTCGCACATGCACACGCCAGCTTCCACGGACTCACCTGCTACCTACCTGATCTCCTGAGTGTCTCCTCGTCTTGTCCCGTCTCCTGGTTCCTTGTCTCCTGCGCTCCATCGTCTCTTCCTGATCTACAATCAACAAACGTATCGTATCACCCATTGTCCTCTCCATATACCTGAACTGCCATTCCTGATACTCACCTCATCTGCTCACTCCTGGTTACCCCAATAAACTCTGTCAACTGCCATCTGTTCTCCGTGTCACCTCTGTTTGTAACAGGATCAATTTTGGGTCCTATTTTATTTTCTATTTATATAAATAATTTAGGTTTGAATCTGAATCAAGCAAAGGCTCACTTGTACGCAGATGATACTATTTTGTATACCTCTGCTACATGGGCGTCGGAAGCAAAAAAAATGTGGGTGGGTCCTCAGAATTTTCTTTACTGGAGTAGATACCAATAAGTACAAATATACCACTTTGCTTGCTAAGCGAATAGTTCAGAAAGACAAAATTACGGGAATCGCCATATCATTGAGAGCGGCAGTAGTGTAGGGGTAAGATGCACGGCATCTAGTTTTGACACAAGTCGACCCTCAATCTTCTCCCTTTTCCCATCACATATCAGATAGGAAAGGCATTTATTTTCAATAAAAATGACGAAAATATTAGAAAAGTGGAAATAAAGCGTCTAACGTGTTTAATAATAAGTGTTTATTGATTAGGGGTAAGTAAACAGACATGTGCTGAATGTTAGAGACGATAAAAGTGAGTGGGTCCAATATCATTGATCGTAAAAAGTGGGTGGGTCTTGTCCCACCCACAAACAATGGTTCCGACGCCCATGCTCTGCTATGTCATTGAAGGAAGCAATCCATAACTTACAGTCTGCCTTTAGTCAGGTACAAAAATCTCTGGTAGGATTAAAGTTGGTATTAAATGCTAAAAAAACAAAATTAATGGTTTTTACACGTTCACATTCACTTATCGATTTCATTATTTTAACACAACGTGGTACTCCAATAGAGAGAGTGACTTCCTACAAATACCTAGGTATTTGGCTGGATGATAAATTATCTGTTGGGGTCCATATTGAGAGCCTTGTAAAAAAAACTCAGACCCAAGTTAGGTTTTTACTTTAGATTAAAGAAGTGCTTTCCTTATTCAGCAAGGAAAAGGTTGGTGCAGAGCACATTCTTATCAGTTTTGGATTATGGTGACCTAATTTATATGCACTCTTCTTCATTTTTATTAAAAAAAACTAGATGTACTATATCACTCAGCTTTACGTTTCATTACAGCTGCAGAAGCTCGGACTCACCACTGCACTCTGTATGAAACTGTACAATGGTCCTCCCTCTCCCTCAGAAGGAAATTCCATTTATTGATTTTTATTGCGAAAGCACTAATGGGTAAATTACCCATCTATATTTCAAATTTGCTTATTTACAAAAATAGTGTTTATAGGACAAGGTCGTCAAAGAAAATACTACTAATTATTCCATCAACAAGAACAGCCCTTGGTAAAAAAGCGTTCTCATCATATGCACCAAATGTCTGGAATGAACTCCAAAACACCTTAAATCTAGTATCACTTCCATCTATTAATACTTTTGAAAACCTTTTAAAGTCAACTCTGACTGAACTGTGCAGTTGTTTTTAACTAGGTGCCTCTTACAATTGTATGTTTGTATCTGCTAACGTCAAGTATAATGATTTGTTTGTGTTCTAGTATGTAAAGTGTATGTATAGAGATTTGTGGTGTTTTATGTCATTTATGTCCTGTCTTTTATGTATTGAAACTTTTGGCCACCAGTCTTGGCCAGGACTCCCTGGGAGAAGAGTTATTGTAACTCAATGGGATTTTTCCTGGTTAAATTAGGGTTAAATAAAAAAATAAAAAATAAAAAATACCCCATAGATTTTCTATAGGGTTAAGGTCAGGCGAGTTTGCTGGCCAATTAAGAACAGGGATACCATGGTCCTTAAACCAGGTACTGGTTGCTTTGGCACTGTGTGCAGGTGCCAAGTCCTGTTGGAAAATTAAATCTGCATCTCCATAAAGTTGGTCAGCAGCAGGAAGCATGAAGTGCTCTAAAACTTCCTGGTATACGGCTGCGTTGACCTTGGACCTCAGAAAACACAGTGGACCAACACCAGCAGATGACATGGCACCCCAAACCATCACCCATCTCCGGCGTGTTGCCTCTGATCTTTCGAATAGTCCAATCTATTATGACCTCTGACCTGTAAAGTTGCCAGAATAATAATCATACGCTGTTTGTTAATTGGCCAGAGGAGAACTGGCACCCCGACTGAGCCTGGTTTCTCCCAAGGTTTATTTTTCTCCAGTAGGTCACCTGATGGGGTTTTGGTTTCCTTGCCACTGTTGCCTCTGGCTTGGCGTGCTCAGTAAGCCACTAAATTTTTCTTAATTTTTTCAACTAAATATCCAAATAAATCTAATTATTAAACCAAATTAACCATATAAACTAAATTACTGATCTAATTACTGATCTAAAGCCCACACTGTCACTGTATGATAATTGAAATTAACTGATGACATCACCGTTTTCTCCAGAATGGCTATACGGCTGAATAAAATTCTGTTGAATTATTTTGCTGTTTAACACTGTAAAGCTGCTTTGAAACCATCTGCATTGTTAAAAGCGCTATATAAATAAAGTTGACTTGACTTGACTGACTGTGGAAACTTTACACTGGACCTCAAGCAACGTGGATTGTGTGCTCTCCTCTCTTCCTCCAGGCTCTGGGACCCTGATTTCCAAAGGAAATGCAAAATTTACTTTCATCAGAGAACATAACTTTGGACCACTCAGCAGCAGTCCAGTCCTTTTTGTCTTTAGCCCAGGCAAGACGCTTCTGATGCTGTCTGTTGTTCAAGAGTGGCTTGACACAAGGAATGCAACAGCTGAAACCCATGTCTTGCATACGTCTGTGCGTAGTGGTTCTTGAAGCACTGACTCCAGCTCCAGTCCACACTTTGTGAATCTCCCCCACATTTTTGAATGGGTTTTGTTTCACAATCCTCTCCAAGGTGCGGTTATCTCTATTGCTTGTACACTTTTTTCTACCATATCTTTTCCTTCCCTTCGCCTCTCTATTAATGTGCTTGGACACAGAGCTCTGTGAACAGCCAGCCTCTTTTGCAATGTCCTTTTGTGTCTTGCCCTCCTTGTGCAAGGTCTTTTGGACAACTGTCAAGTCAGCAGTCTTCCCCATGTTTGTGTAGCCTACAGAACTAGACTGAGAGACCATTTAAAGGCCTTTGCAGGTGTTTTGAGTTAATTAGCTGATTAGAGTGTGGCACCAGGTGTCTTCAATATTGAACCTTTTCACAATATTCAGATAATGAATTTGGGATTTTCCTTAGTTGTCCGTTATAATCATCAAAATTAAAAGAAATAAACATTTGAAATATATCAGTCTGTGTGTAATGAATGAATATAATATACAAGTTTCCCTTTTGAATGGAATTAGTGAAATAAATCCACTTTTTGACGATATTCTAAGTATATGACCAGCACCTGTATATAGTTCCCTACTATATTTGAATACATATTCAATACACAGTAGGAAAATAATCCATGGATGATCTACTGCATCTGCACAGTGTCTTGGAAATCCTCAATATCTACTAATCTCCACTGACGATTTGAACAACCTCCAGTGGTCAATATAATATAATACAATACTACAGTACCTTCGGGGTAATTCCCTTCCCGAATATAATTCAATTTAATACTACAGTATCTCGAGGTAATTCCTACATTATCTCAGACTCCATGCTTGTCTGACCGGCCCCACAGATGTCTTAATGTTTTCATCCTCCAAGATGTTGCGATCTCTTTTCGGCAGGTGTAGTTCCTCGGCTCCGTTTACGTGTCGTCAGGTTGGTAAGATTTGCAATGCGACACGTGAATCCAGGAATCACGTTCGGCAACCTTGATGGCAGTGTTGGTTGTCAGGATGATCTCATATGGCCCTAAAAACACTTGGACAGTTCCACGCCTTCCTCCGGAAGTCTCTGACTCAGATCCACTGTCCTGCAAAGCAGCTTTCACCTGCGATTGGAGAGATTTGATAGTTTTAGATAAAGACTTCACATACTTTCTTAATTGTTCATCGACTGCCACAAGGCCCTCCTGGGGAGGAGGCTCAATTCCCACTCGCATAGGCTGACCTGTAGGAATTTCATGTGGGCTGAGGGCTGTCCTGGTCCCTTTCCATAATTTTACACAATTTGTTTTTTACAGTCTGCTTTGTCCTTTCCACTGCACCACCACTTTATAGGGTGAGTTTTCTCAAGCTGCAACAACGGTCGCTGCTGCTGCTACTCCGACAATGTACACAACAAGCTGCTTCTTCGGCTTTTCTTGATACTGTGGGTTACACCATCAACATGCCCATGAACACTGCCTACTAGTGGTCTGCATGTGTAATTGCACATTGACGCGGACACCAACACGTAACTTGCGGCGTAGAGGATACAGCGTAGCTCCGGAGCAGAAGTATAAATCAGCCTTTAAGCCCCGCCCCCTCTGGTGAGTACCGGCACTTTTTTTCCACTTCAAGCAGTGATGTTGCCTAGTAAGTGCACTCCCTTTATAAATCACTAAAAAGCCATCACCTCAATCTCACAGTATTCCACTGTGATCAATGAAGCTGACCGCACAATGAATCTTTTATTTAGCCTACATAATTTCTACACTTGGTTATAAATTAACTTGTATATCGAGAGGATTTGAGAGTTGCAGAACTCCACACTGGACAAGAACTCCAGAACTGTTGACTTGTGATTGCATTCCAGCTGAAACACATCTGATTGGCCATTGCATTAATCAACTGATAAGATTGTGATTGGCTACATTGCCACAAAACTATTAGAGAACTGATCCTAGACCAGCAGTTATGGGCAGTTTTACACCGAGTGAAACAAATTAAATACTTGACGTAATGGTCACCTGTATCATACAGACTACTCATGGATCCATCGTTAAAATTTGCTTTACAGAGATAGAAAATTTGAAACCTCCCCTCCAGCCTTGGGTCTCATGGATGAAGTCTTTAGAGCCATGATATTCATGGTAAGCAAATGTTGGGCAAACTATTCCTTCTGCAATATTACAGTCAATTTCCTGTCAGTCTTCAAAAATAAAAAAACCAAGAAGAATCAGTGTTTACAGTGCAAGATTTGTTGGGAAAAAGCTCAACCTCAAAGACATGTTAATGGTCATAAACTAACCCAAGTGGCTGTAAAAGCTTTATCTACAAGCAAAGTGGGGTTAACAAAAACCAACCCAGGCAACACATTCAAAAAGATAAAATTTTATTTTGTTTTATCCCGATCCCTCGGCATCGTCCTGGCTGATGATAGAACCAGATCCCTCAGCATCGTCCTGGCTGATGACAGAACCAGATCCCTCAGCGTCGTCCTGGCTGATGACAGAACCGGATCCCTCAGCGTCATCCTGGCTGATGACAGAACCGGATCCCTCAGCGTCGTCCTGGCTGATGACAGAACCGGATCCCTCAGCGTCATCCTGGCTGATGACAGAACCGGATCCCTCAGCGTCGTCCTGGCTTGCATTGACAGAACCGGATCCCTCAGCGTCGTCCTGGCTGATGACAGAACCGGATCCCTCAGCGTCATCCTGGCTGATGACAGAACCGGATCCCTCAGCGTCGTCCTGGCTTGCATTGACAGAACCGGATCCCTCAGCGTCGTCCTGGCTTGCATTGACAGAACCGGATCCCTCAGCGTCATCCTGGCTGATGACAGAACCAGATCCCTCAGCGTCATCCTGGCTGATGACAGAACCGGATCCCTCAGCGTCATCCTGGCTGATGACAGAACCAGATCCCTCAGCGTCATCCTGGCTGATGACAGAACCGGATCCCTCAGCGTCGTCCTGGCTGATGACAGAACCGGATCCCTCAGCGTCGTCCTGGCTTGCATTGACAGAACCCGATCCCTCGGCATCGTCCTGGCTGATGACAGAACCGGATCCCTCAGCGTCATCCTGGCTGATGACAGAACCGGATCCCTCAGCGTCATCCTGGCTAATGACAGAACCGGATCCCTCAGCGTCATCCTGGCTGATGACAGAACCGGATCCCTCAGCGTCATCCTGGCTAATGACAGAACCGGATCCCTCCGCGTCGTCCTGGCTGGCATTGACAGAACCGGATCCCTCAGCGTCGTCCTGGCTGGCATTGACAGAACCGGATCCCTCAGCGTCATCCTGGCTGATGACAGAACCGGATCCCTCAGCATCGTCCTGGCTGATGACAGAACTGGATCCCTCAGCATCATCCTGGCTGATGACAGAACCGGATCCCTCAGCGTCATCCTGGCTAATGACAGAACCGGATCCCTCCGCGTCGTCCTGGCTGGCATTGACAGAACCGGATCCCTCAGCGTCGTCCTGGCTGGCATTGACAGAACCGGATCCGTCAGCGTCATCCTGGCTGATGACAGAACCGGATCCCTCAGCGTCGTCCTGGCTGGCATTGACAGAACCGGAACCCTCAGCGTCATCCTGGCTGATGACAGAGCCGGATCCCTCAGCTAAACCCAAAAAGTAACAATAACCATGTAAATTGATTAGTATAAACTCATACTACTTCAGTACAACAACAGTGTTAGATTAGGAAACACAAAAAGGCAAGGCAAGTTTATTTATGGAGCACATTTCATACACTACGGTAATTCAAAAGGGCTTTACACAGAAAAAAATTAATTAAAAGAGTAAAGATATATAGATAAACTTCTCATCTGGTAAAACACTGGTGTATAATATTTTTCAGAGCTGCTTGGGTTTATAAGGTCAGCAAACCTTTTTCTTTAACAGCCCTCCCAACATCACTCCAGGAGAAATCTAAGGATCCATCTTTAATTGGGGAGCTGAACACTGAAAAACACAGACGTTAAACATAAAACACAAATTACATTTACTACAATCAAACAAAACCAAAAATTAACTCACCATGCCACACCAATTGGTGATAAAGAACCATTAAAACAGTAACTTTAATCAAACCCATCGTATAACACAAACTGAGCCACTAAGAGAGCAAATGCCAACAAAAGTTTCAAACCAACCAAGGCTTTTAAAGCCAAACAGAACACCATTTGTACCACCTGGAAGACTCGTTAACCCATTATTGGATCAAATCTGCTAATTAATGAGATCAATTATTAATTAATCACTCAGCATAGAAGCTGATGTTATATCCTATAGAACTATGGGTACATTTACACAACAACGATGTACTAAAAACAGCAAAGTTTTTCTTTGTGTTTTTCGCATACAGATGACAATGTAGTCAAAACGGTCCCTGTTCACATGGATCTGCCAAAACAGCTATAAAGTCTGTATTTTCTTTGTAAATAACTATGCTCCAATAGACCAAACATGAAATACACATGCACATGAGGTCACCGTTTTGTGTTTTACACAGAGACAATAACAATATCATTTTCAAAAACTTGCCCTTTGAAACTCATTTTCAAAAGTTTGCGTTTTCAGGCCCCCGGAATGCCATTGTCGTGTAAGTGAACGTCCACGACGTTCTTACTTAAAAGCGATGTCATGTAAATGCCCCTCAATGTTAACCTCTTGTGATTCATTGACCCAACAACACACAGACATACTGTATTATTCCACATAAACTGGTGAATAGGCACAGAATAAAGAGGACAGAATATGTATATAGTTCCCTACTATATTTGAATACATATTCAATACACAGTAGGAAAATAATCCATGGATGATCTACTGCATCTGCACAGTGTCTTGGAAATCCTCAATATCTACTAATCTCCACTGACGATTTGAACAACCTCCAGTGGTCAATATAATATAATACAATACTACAGTACCTTCGGGGTAATTCCCTTCCCGAATATAATTCAATTTAATACTACAGTATCTCGAGGTAATTCCTACAGGATCTCAGACTCCATGCTTGTCTGACCGGCCCCACAGATGTCTTAACGTTTTCATCCTCCAAGATGTTGCGATCTCTTTACGGCAGGTGTAGTTCCTCGGCTCCGTTTACGTGTCGTCAGGTTGGTAAGATTTGCAATGTGACACGTGAATCCAGGAATCACGTTCGGCAACCTTGATGGCAGTGTTGCTTGTCAGGATGATCACCCTGCAGCCATATCACCCTGTAGCCAGAGACTGGTTTCCCACTGAAGCTAAGCAGGGCTGAGCCTGGTTAGTACCTGGATGGGAGACCAAATTTGGAAAACTAGGTAGCTGCTGGTAGAGGTGTTAGTGAGGCCAACAGGGGGTGCTCACCCTGTGGTCTGTGTGGGTCCTAACGCCCCAGTATAGTGATGGGGACACTATACTGTAACAAGCACCGTCCTTCGGATGAGACGTTAAACCGAGGTCCTGACTCTCTGTGGTCATTAAAAATCCCAGGATGTCCTTTGATAAAGAGTAGGGGTGAACCCCGGTATACTGGCCAAAAAAATGTGCCCATTGGCCCCTGTCCATCATGGCCTCCTAATCATCCCCATATATATATATACGATTGGTATCATCCCTCAGTCTCCTCTCCACCAATCAGCTGGTGTGTGGTGGGTGTACTGGCGCAATATGGCTGCCGTCGCATCATCCAGGTGGATGCTGCACATTGGTGGTGGTTGAGGAGATTCCCCCCTTCTATGTAAAAGCGCTTTGAGTGAGTGCCTAGAAAAGCGCTATATAAATGTAATTAATTATAATTATTATTATTATTATTATTATCATATGGCCCCAACTACCTTGGACAGTTCCACGCCTTCCTCCGGAAGTCTCTGACTCAGATCCACTGTCCTGCAAAGCAGCTTTCACCTGCGATTGGAGAGATTTGATAGTTTTAGATAAAGACTTCACATACTTTCTTAATTGTTCATCGACCGCCACAAGGCCCTCCAGGGGAGGAGGCTCAATTCCCACACGCATAGGCTGACCTGTAGGAATTTCATGTGGGCTGAGGGCTGTCCTGGCTGTGCCATAATTTTACTCAATTTGTTTTTTTCAGTCTGCTTTGTCCTTTCCACTGCACCACCACTTTATAGGGTGAGTTTTCAAATGTATTCTCAATCCATTTGCCAATTCTGTGATTACTTTATTTACAAAGTGTGTCCCATTATCACTGGACAATCTTTATGGTTACATTTGACAATAAATAATTTTCAAGAGAATACATTATAATATACACATTTGAAATAAAAAATAAACACGTTTTCCACCATGTCTTAATTAAAACATTTAAACTGGTGTGCTGTTAACTGACCTACTTATATATGGCCTAGATTTTTTGATATAATCAGCCATTATGGATTCCAAAAGAAAACCGAACTGGCAGGAGGAAGAAGCACTACTGCTTGCTGAATTAGTCGAACAGCAGAAACGTTATAAAAGGCAAGTTCAGCCCGACCCAGCAAAGATGATGCCTGCTCTGTGCAAATGATACCGTTTGATGAACTTCTCATTGTCAAACAATTCAAAACCATTCTTCCTCTTCTAAAAAGATTTGCACACGTCTCTGTCTCCTCAGTGCCATCACAAACCCCTACTGGCAACTCCTAACCACTTGAGAGACCTCTCAAGCCGTCTTAAATGACTGGGAGAGTAAGAGTGATTCTTAGCTTTAAGAAATTTGATAACTTGCTTTTATACATAAGTTTGAAAGTAGGAGTAAATTTAATGAATTCTGAGCACTTAAGAATAACTTTGAGAAGCGTGATAAATACGGGCCCAAATCTCAAGTTTTTTTTATGCAACAGTGTGGGCTCGGCAGAAGTCCGCATCGAGAGCGCATATCGACCGCAAAGGGGGGCGCTCGCGAGCACCTTACGGTCTCGTGGACTTTACGGACACGCGCATGCGGCAGCCATTGTAAGTCCACAAGACCGTAAGAGCCTATGAAGTGTGCCATTTTGGATTCAGCTTAATTAAGATGGCTGGAGCAAGAGGGCAACTTGTTAAGAACTACTACCACTCACAGATCACGACACATGGAAGACTATTAAAGAATACAAAACCCTGATTGCCTGAGAGAGCAGCTGCAGCTAATAAGACCAGCAGCATTGCGATTACTATACTTTTTTACGTAATTGCAAAATTAGTTTACAGTGTACAATAAACATTCTTTTCTGCAACTACATTCTCTAGATGCTGTTCTCCATTTTTCTGATGTAGTGTCTAATGCATGGGTGCCCAATCCTGTTCCAGGAGGGTATTCCAGAAAGCAAGGTTAACTTACCGTCACATATACCTTGAACTCTCGGTTGATTAACCCAAACATTGCTTACTCAAGGTATGCTGGTTCCGAAAAACGAGTCCGGGAGTAAGTTCAGACAACTCAGAGTATGGCCCTGTCCCAAATGGCACACTTCATGTGCACTTTCGGTCCTTACAATGGGCGCTGCGTGCGTGTGTCCGTTAAGTCAACAAGACCGTAGGGTGTCCCGTTTGTCATTTTAGGTCTCAGAAGGGTGCTCGCGAGCGCACCCTTTGTGGTCGATATGCGCCCTCGATGCACACTTCTGCCGAGTCCGCACTGGTGAACATGAAACCATGTTCAATCATATATTCCATTACTATGGCATCCCCGAAGACATCGTATCAGACCGAGGTCCCCAATTCATCTCCAAGGTATGGAAAGCCTTCTTCTCGCTCCTAGGTGTGACCATGAGCCTCACGTCAGGATACCATCCCCAGACGAACGGGCAGACGGAAAGGAAGATCCAGGAGATTGGCCGTTTCCTCTGTACCTTCTGTCATGGCCACCAGAACTCCTGGAACCAGTTCCTTGAATGGGCCGAGTACGCACAGAACTCCCTCTGACAACCTACCACCGGCCTCACCCCGTTCCAGTGCGTACTCGGCTAGCAACCTCCCCTATTCCCGTGGTCCGGGGAACCCTCCGACATCCCTGCAGTGGATTACTGGTTCCGGGAGAGTGAGAGGGTCTGGGACTCAGCCCATCACCAACTTCAACGGGCCCTCCGCAGACGCAGAATGACAGCCGACCTTCGCCGCTCAGAAGCGCCAACATTCCAGGTGGGACAGAAGGTCTGGCTGTCCACCCGGGACATCAGGCTGCGTCTGCAGAGTAAGAAGTTGAGTCCCAGATTCATTGGCCCTTTTACCATCATGCAGCAGATCAATCCGGTCACTTACAAACTCCAGTTACCACCACAGTACCGGATTCACCCCACTTTCCATGTTTCCCTCCTGAAACCTCACTACCCTTCTGTTCCTGTTTCCCCAGAGCCTGGCGTTACCCCGGAGCCCCCTCCTCCTCTCCTAGTTGACGACGGCACAGCTTACCAGGTCCAGGACATCTTGGACTCCCGGCGTCATGGTGGTCAACTCCAGTACCTAGTGGACTGGGAGGGGTATGGCCCTGAGGAACGTTCCTGGGTACCCAGGCACGACATCCTAGATCCGAACCTACTGGAGACGTTCCACGCTTCCCGCCCTGACAGACCGGCACCTCGGGGTAGAGGTCGACCACCACGGCGTCGGGGTCCTCGGCCCTCAGGAGATGGCCGTGGAGGGGGGGGTAATGTTACAAGCACGCCAGGCTCCACCCTCTCCCAGACACAACGTTCCCAATCACCTGAATATTGAGCACACACACCTGCACGTCATCAGCACTGCAATCACCACCTGCACTTAAGAACTGTCCGGTATCATTCGCACATGCACACGCCAGCTTCCACGGACTCACCTGCTACCTACCTGATCTCCTGAGTGTCTCCTCGTCTTGTCCCGTCTCCTGGTTCCTTGTCTCCTGCGCTCCATCGTCTCTTCCTGATCTACAATCAACAAACGTATCGTATCACCCATTGTCCTCTCCATATACCTGAACTGCCATTCCTGATACTCACCTCATCTGCTCACTCCTGGTTACCCCAATAAACTCTGTCAACTGCCATCTGTTCTCCGTGTCACCTCTGTTTGTAACAGGATCAATTTTGGGTCCTATTTTATTTTCTATTTATATAAATAATTTAGGTTTGAATCTGAATCAAGCAAAGGCTCACTTGTACGCAGATGATACTATTTTGTATACCTCTGCTACATGGGCGTCGGAAGCAAAAAAAATGTGGGTGGGTCCTCAGAATTTTCTTTACTGGAGTAGATACCAATAAGTACAAATATACCACTTTGCTTGCTAAGCGAATAGTTCAGAAAGACAAAATTACGGGAATCGCCATATCATTGAGAGCGGCAGTAGTGTAGGGGTAAGATGCACGGCATCTAGTTTTGACACAAGTCGACCCTCAATCTTCTCCCTTTTCCCATCACATATCAGATAGGAAAGGCATTTATTTTCAATAAAAATGACGAAAATATTAGAAAAGTGGAAATAAAGCGTCTAACGTGTTTAATAATAAGTGTTTATTGATTAGGGGTAAGTAAACAGACATGTGCTGAATGTTAGAGACGATAAAAGTGAGTGGGTCCAATATCATTGATCGTAAAAAGTGGGTGGGTCTTGTCCCACCCACAAACAATGGTTCCGACGCCCATGCTCTGCTATGTCATTGAAGGAAGCAATCCATAACTTACAGTCTGCCTTTAGTCAGGTACAAAAATCTCTGGTAGGATTAAAGTTGGTATTAAATGCTAAAAAAACAAAATTAATGGTTTTTACACGTTCACATTCACTTATCGATTTCATTATTTTAACACAACGTGGTACTCCAATAGAGAGAGTGACTTCCTACAAATACCTAGGTATTTGGCTGGATGATAAATTATCTGTTGGGGTCCATATTGAGAGCCTTTTAAAAAAAAATCAGACCCAAGTTAGGTTTTTACTTTAGATTAAAGAAGTGCTTTCCTTATTCAGCAAGGAAAAGGTTGGTGCAGAGCACATTCTTATCAGTTTTGGATTATGGTGACCTAATTTATATGCACTCTTCTTCATTTTTATTAAAAAAAACTAGATGTACTATATCACTCAGCTTTACGTTTCATTACAGCTGCAGAAGCTCGGACTCACCACTGCACTCTGTATGAAACTGTACAATGGTCCTCCCTCTCCCTCAGAAGGAAATTCCATTTATTGATTTTTATTGCAAAAGCACTAATGGGTAAATTACCCATCTATATTTCAAATTTGCTTATTTACAAAAATAGTGTTTATAGGACAAGGTCGTCAAAGAAAATACTACTAATTATTCCATCAACAAGAACAGCCCTTGGTAAAAAAGCGTTCTCATCATATGCACCAAATGTCTGGAATGAACTCCAAAACACCTTAAATCTAGTATCACTTCCATCTATTAATACTTTTGAAAACCTTTTAAAGTCAACTCTGACTGAACTGTGCAGTTTTTTTTAACTAGGTGCCTCTTACAATTGTATGTTTGTATCTGCTAATGTCAAGTATAATGATTTGTTTGTGTTCTAGTATGTAAAGTGTATGTATAGAGATTTGTGGTGTTTTATGTCATTTATGTCCTGTCTTTTATGTATTGAAACTTTTGGCCACCAGTCTTGGCCAGGACTCCCTGGGAGAAGAGTTATTGTAACTCAATGGGATTTTTCCTGGTTAAATTAGGGTTAAATAAAAAAATAAAAAATAAAAAATACCCCATAGATTTTCTATAGGGTTAAGGTCAGGCGAGTTTGCTGGCCAATTAAGAACAGGGATACCATGGTCCTTAAACCAGGTACTGGTTGCTTTGGCACTGTGTGCAGGTGCCAAGTCCTGTTGGAAAATTAAATCTGCATCTCCATAAAGTTGGTCAGCAGCAGGAAGCATGAAGTGCTCTAAAACTTCCTGGTATACGGCTGCGTTGACCTTGGACCTCAGAAAACACAGTGGACCAACACCAGCAGATGACATGGCACCCCAAACCATCACCCATCTCCGGCGTGTTGCCTCTGATCTTTCGAATAGTCCAATCTATTATGACCTCTGACCTGTAAAGTTGCCAGAATAATAATCATACGCTGTTTGTTAATTGGCCAGAGGAGAACTGGCACCCCGACTGAGCCTGGTTTCTCCCAAGGTTTATTTTTCTCCATTAGGTCACCTGATGGGGTTTTGGTTTCCTTGCCACTGTTGCCTCTGGCTTGGCGTGCTCAGTTGGGGCCACTAAATTTTTCTTAATTTTTTCAACTAAATATCCAAATAAATCTAATTATTAAACCAAATTAACCATATAAACTAAATTACTTATCTAATTACTGATCTAAAGTCACTGTATGATAATTGAAATTAACTGATGACATCACCGTTTTCTCCAGAATGGCTATACGGCTGAATAAAATTCTGTTGAATTATTTTGCTGTTTAACACTGTAAAGCTGCTTTGAAACCATCTGCATTGTTAAAAGCGCTATATAAATAAAGTTGACTTGACTGACTGTGGAAACTTTACACTGGACCTCAAGCAACGTGGATTGTGTGCTCTCCTCTCTTCCTCCAGGCTCTGGGACCCTGATTTCCAAAGGAAATGCAAAATTTACTTTCATCAGAGAACATAACTTTGGACCACTCAGCAGCAGTCCAGTCCTTTTTGTCTTTAGCCCAGGCAAGACGCTTCTGATGCTGTCTGTTGTTCAAGAGTGGCTTGACACAAGGAATGCAACAGCTGAAACCCATGTCTTGCATACGTCTGTGCGTAGTGGTTCTTGAAGCACTGACTCCAGCTCCAGTCCACACTTTGTGAATCTCCCCCACATTTTTGAATGGGTTTTGTTTCACAATCCTCTCCAAGGTGCGGTTATCTCTATTGCTTGTACACTTTTTTCTACCATATCTTTTCCTTCCCTTCGCCTCTCTATTAATGTGCTTGGACACAGAGCTCTGTGAACAGCCAGCCTCTTTTGCAATGTCCTTTTGTGTCTTGCCCTCCTTGTGCAAGGTCTTTTGGACAACTGTCAAGTCAGCAGTCTTCCCCATGTTTGTGTAGCCTACAGAACTAGACTGAGAGACAATTTAAAGGCCTTTGCAGGTGTTTTGAGTTAATTAGCTGATTAGAGTGTGGCACCAGGTGTCTTCAATATTGAACCTTTTCACAATATTCAGATAATGAATTTGGGATTTTCCTTAGTTGTCCGTTATAATCATCAAAATTAAAAGAAATAAACATTTGAAATATATCAGTCTGTGTGTAATGAATGAATATAATATACAAGTTTCACTTTTTGAATGGAATTAGTGAAATAAATCCACTTTTTGACGATATTCTAAGTATATGACCAGCACCTGTATATAGTTCCCTACTATATTTGAATACATATTCAATACACAGTAGGAAAATAATCCATGGATGATCTACTGCATCTGCACAGTGTCTTGGAAATCCTCAATATCTACTAATCTCCACTGACGATTTGAACAACCTCCAGTGGTCAATATAATATAATACAATACTACAGTACCTTCGGGGTAATTCCCTTCCCGAATATAATTCAATTTAATACTACAGTATCTCGAGGTAATTCCTACATTATCTCAGACTCCATGCTTGTCTGACCGGCCCCACAGATGTCTTAACGTTTTTCATCCTCCAAGATGTTGCGATCTCTTTTCGGCAGGTGTAGTTCCTCGGCTCCGTTTACGTGTCGTCAGGTTGGTAAGATTTGCAATGCGACACGTGAATCCAGGAATCACGTTCGGCAACCTTGATGGCAGTGTTGGTTGTCAGGATGATCTCATATGGCCCTAAAAACACTTGGACAGTTCCACGCCTTCCTCCGGAAGTCTCTGACTCAGATCCACTGTCCTGCAAAGCAGCTTTCACCTGCGATTGGAGAGATTTGATAGTTTTAGATAAAGACTTCACATACTTTCTTAATTGTTCATCGACTGCCACAAGGCCCTCCTGGGGAGGAGGCTCAATTCCCACTCGCATAGGCTGACCTGTAGGAATTTCATGTGGGCTGAGGGCTGTCCTGGTCCCTTTCCATAATTTTACACAATTTGTTTTTTACAGTCTGCTTTGTCCTTTCCACTGCACCACCACTTTATAGGGTGAGTTTTCTCAAGCTGCAACAACGGTCGCTGCTGCTGCTACTCCGACAATGTACACAACAAGCTGCTTCTTCGGCTTTTCTTGATACTGTGGGTTACACCATCAACATGCCCATGAACACTGCCTACTAGTGGTCTGCATGTGTAATTGCACATTGACGCGGACACCAACACGTAACTTGCGGCGTAGAGGATACAGCGTAGCTCCGGAGCAGAAGTATAAATCAGCCTTTAAGCCCCGCCCCCTCTGGTGAGTACCGGCACTTTTTTTCCACTTCAAGCAGTGATGTTGCCTAGTAAGTGCACTCCCTTTATAAATCACTAAAAAGCCATCACCTCAATCTCACAGTATTCCACTGTGATCAATGAAGCTGACCGCACAATGAATCTTTTATTTAGCCTACATAATTTCTACACTTGGTTATAAATTAACTTGTATATCGAGAGGATTTGAGAGTTGCAGAACTCCACACTGGACAAGAACTCCAGAACTGTTGACTTGTGATTGCATTCCAGCTGAAACACATCTGATTGGCCATTGCATTAATCAACTGATAAGATTGTGATTGGCTACATTGCCACAAAACTATTAGAGAACTGATCCTAGACCAGCAGTTATGGGCAGTTTTACACCCAGTGAAACAAATTAAATACTTGACGTAATGGTCACCTGTATCATACAGACTACTCATGGATCCATCGTTAAAATTTGCTTTACAGAGATAGAAAATTTGAAACCTCCCCTCCAGCCTTGGGTCTCATGGATGAAGTCTTTAGAGCCATGATATTCATGGTAAGCAAATGTTGGGCAAACTATTCCTTCTGCAATATTACAGTCAATTTCCTGTCAGTCTTCAAAAATAAAAAAACCAAGAAGAATCAGTGTTTACAGTGCAAGATTTGTTGGGAAAAAGCTCAACCTCAAAGACATGTTAATGGTCATAAACTAACCCAAGTGGCTGTAAAAGCTTTATCTACAAGCAAAGTGGGGTTAACAAAAACCAACCCAGGCAACACATTCAAAAAGATAAAATTTTATTTTGTTTTATCCCGATCCCTCGGCATCGTCCTGGCTGATGATAGAACCAGATCCCTCAGCATCGTCCTGGCTGATGACAGAACCAGATCCCTCAGCGTCGTCCTGGCTGATGACAGAACCGGATCCCTCAGCGTCATCCTGGCTGATGACAGAACCGGATCCCTCAGCGTCGTCCTGGCTGATGACAGAACCGGATCCCTCAGCGTCATCCTGGCTGATGACAGAACCGGATCCCTCAGCGTCGTCCTGGCTTGCATTGACAGAACCGGATCCCTCAGCGTCGTCCTGGCTGATGACAGAACCGGATCCCTCAGCGTCATCCTGGCTGATGACAGAACCGGATCCCTCAGCGTCGTCCTGGCTGATGACAGAACCGGATCCCTCTGCGTCATCCTGGCTGATGACCGAACCGGATCCCTCAGCGTCATCCTGGCTGATGACAGAACCGGATCCCTCAGCGTCGTCCTGGCTGATGACAGAACCGGATCCCTCAGCGTCGTCCTGGCTGATGACAGAACCGGATCCCTCAGCGTCATCCTGGCTGATGACAGAACCAGATCCCTCAGCGTCATCCTGGCTAATGACAGAACCGGATCCCTCAGTGTCGTCCTGGCTGGCATTGACAGAACCGGATCCCTCAGCGTCATCCTGGCTGATGACAGAACCGGATCCCTCAGCGTCATCCTGGCTAATGACAGAACCGGATCCCTCAGCGTCATCCTGGCTAATGACAGAACCGGATCCCTCCGCGTCGTCCTGGCTGGCATTGACAGAACCGGATCCCTCAGCGTCGTCCTGGCTGGCATTGACAGAACCGGATCCCTCAGCGTCATCCTGGCTGATGACAGAACCGGATCCCTCAGCATCGTCCTGGCTGATGACAGAACTGGATCCCTCAGCATCATCCTGGCTGATGACAGAACCGGATCCCTCAGCGTCATCCTGGCTAATGACAGAACCGGATCCCTCCGCGTCGTCCTGGCTGGCATTGACAGAACCGGATCCCTCAGCGTCGTCCTGGCTGGCATTGACAGAACCGGATCCGTCAGCGTCATCCTGGCTGATGACAGAACCGGATCCCTCAGCGTCGTCCTGGCTGGCATTGACAGAACCGGAACCCTCAGCGTCATCCTGGCTGATGACAGAGCCGGATCCCTCAGCTAAACCCAAAAAGTAACAATAACCATGTAAATTGATTAGTATAAACTCATACTACTTCAGTACAACAACAGTGTTAGATTAGGAAACACAAAAAGGCAAGGCAAGTTTATTTATGGAGCACATTTCATACACTACGGTAATTCAAAAGGGCTTTACACAGAAAAAAATTAATTAAAAGAGTAAAGATATATAGATAAACTTCTCATCTGGTAAAACACTGGTGTATAATATTTTTCAGAGCTGCTTGGGTTTATAAGGTCAGCAAACCTTTTTCTTTAACAGCCCTCCCAACATCACTCCAGGAGAAATCTAAGGATCCATCTTTAATTGGGGAGCTGAACACTGAAAAACACAGACGTTAAACATAAAACACAAATTACATTTACTACAATCAAACAAAACCAAAAATTAACTCACCATGCCACACCAATTGGTGATAAAGAACCATTAAAACAGTAACTTTAATCAAACCCATCGTATAACACAAACTGAGCCACTAAGAGAGCAAATGCCAACAAAAGTTTCAAACCAACCAAGGCTTTTAAAGCCAAACAGAACACCATTTGTACCACCTGGAAGACTCGTTAACCCATTATTGGATCAAATCTGCTAATTAATGAGATCAATTATTAATTAATCACTCAGCATAGAAGCTGATGTTATATCCTATAGAACTATGGGTACATTTACACAACAACGATGTACTAAAAACAGCAAAGTTTTTCTTTGTGTTTTTCGCATACAGATGACAATGTAGTCAAAACGGTCCCTGTTCACATGGATCTGCCAAAACAGCTATAAAGTCTGTATTTTCTTTGTAAATAACTATGCTCCAATAGACCAAACATGAAATACACATGCACATGAGGTCACCGTTTTGTGTTTTACACAGAGACAATAACAATATCATTTTCAAAAACTTGCCCTTTGAAACTCATTTTCAAAAGTTTGCGTTTTCAGGCCCCCGGAATGCCATTGTCGTGTAAGTGAACGTCCACGACGTTCTTACTTAAAAGCGATGTCATGTAAATGCCCCTCAATGTTAACCTCTTGTGATTCATTGACCCAACAACACACAGACATACTGTATTATTCCACATAAACTGGTGAATAGGCACAGAATAAAGAGGACAGAATATGTATATAGTTCCCTACTATATTTGAATACATATTCAATACACAGTAGGAAAATAATCCATGGATGATCTACTGCATCTGCACAGTGTCTTGGAAATCCTCAATATCTACTAATCTCCACTGACGATTTGAACAACCTCCAGTGGTCAATATAATATAATACAATACTACAGTACCTTCGGGGTAATTCCCTTCCCGAATATAATTCAATTTAATACTACAGTATCTCGGGGTAATTCCTACAGGATCTCAGACTCCATGCTTGTCTGACCGGCCCCACAGATGTCTTAACGTTTTCATCCTCCAAGATGTTGCGATCTCTTTACGGCAGGTGTAGTTCCTCGGCTCCGTTTACGTGTCGTCAGGTTGGTAAGATTTGCAATGTGACACGTGAATCCAGGAATCACGTTCGGCAACCTTGATGGCAGTGTTGCTTGTCAGGATGATCACCCTGCAGCCATATCACCCTGTAGCCAGAGACTGGTTTCCCACTGAAGCTAAGCAGGGCTGAGCCTGGTTAGTACCTGGATGGGAGACCAAATTTGGAAAACTAGGTAGCTGCTGGTAGAGGTGTTAGTGAGGCCAACAGGGGGTGCTCACCCTGTGGTCTGTGTGGGTCCTAACGCCCCAGTATAGTGATGGGGACACTATACTGTAACAAGCACCGTCCTTCGGATGAGACGTTAAACCGAGGTCCTGACTCTCTGTGGTCATTAAAAATCCCAGGATGTCCTTTGATAAAGAGTAGGGGTGAACCCCGGTATACTGGCCAAAAAAATGTGCCCATTGGCCCCTGTCCATCATGGCCTCCTAATCATCCCCATATATATATATACGATTGGTATCATCCCTCAGTCTCCTCTCCACCAATCAGCTGGTGTGTGGTGGGTGTACTGGCGCAATATGGCTGCCGTCGCATCATCCAGGTGGATGCTGCACATTGGTGGTGGTTGAGGAGATTCCCCCCTTCTATGTAAAAGCGCTTTGAGTGAGTGCCTAGAAAAGCGCTATATAAATGTAATTAATTATAATTATTATTATTATTATTATTATCATATGGCCCCAACTACCTTGGACAGTTCCACGCCTTCCTCCGGAAGTCTCTGACTCAGATCCACTGTCCTGCAAAGCAGCTTTCACCTGCGATTGGAGAGATTTGATAGTTTTAGATAAAGACTTCACATACTTTCTTAATTGTTCATCGACCGCCACAAGGCCCTCCAGGGGAGGAGGCTCAATTCCCACACGCATAGGCTGACCTGTAGGAATTTCATGTGGGCTGAGGGCTGTCCTGGCTGTGCCATAATTTTACTCAATTTGTTTTTTTCAGTCTGCTTTGTCCTTTCCACTGCACCACCACTTTATAGGGTGAGTTTTCAAATGTATTCTCAATCCATTTGCCAATTCTGTGATTACTTTATTTACAAAGTGTGTCCCATTATCACTGGACAATCTTTATGGTTACATTTGACAATAAATAATTTTCAAGAGAATACATTATAATATACACATTTGAAATAAAAAATAAACACGTTTTCCACCATGTCTTAATTAAAACATTTAAACTGGTGTGCTGTTAACTGACCTACTTATATATGGCCTAGATTTTTTGATATAATCAGCCATTATGGATTCCAAAAGAAAACCGAACTGGCAGGAGGAAGAAGCACTACTGCTTGCTGAATTAGTCGAACAGCAGAAACGTTATAAAAGGCAAGTTCAGCCCGACCCAGCAAAGATGATGCCTGCTCTGTGCAAATGATACCGTTTGATGAACTTCTCATTGTCAAACAATTCAAAACCATTCTTCCTCTTCTAAAAAGATTTGCACACGTCTCTGTCTCCTCAGTGCCATCACAAACCCCTACTGGCAACTCCTAACCACTTGAGAGACCTCTCAAGCCGTCTTAAATGACTGGGAGAGTAAGAGTGATTCTTAGCTTTAAGAAATTTGATAACTTGCTTTTATACATAAGTTTGAAAGTAGGAGTAAATTTAATGAATTCTGAGCACTTAAGAATAACTTTGAGAAGCGTGATAAATACGGGCCCAAATCTCAAGTTTTTTTTATGCAACAGTGTGGGCTCGGCAGAAGTCCGCATCGAGAGCGCATATCGACCGCAAAGGGGGGTGCTCGCGAGCACCTTACGGTCTCGTGGACTTTACGGACACGCGCATGCGGCAGCCATTGTAAGTCCACAAGACCGTAAGAGCCTATGAAGTGTGCCATTTTGGATTCAGCTTAATTAAGATGGCTGGAGCAAGAGGGCAACTTGTTAAGAACTACTACCACTCACAGATCACGACACATGGAAGACTATTAAAGAATACAAAACCCTGATTGCCTGAGAGAGCAGCTGCAGCTAATAAGACCAGCAGCATTGCGATTACTATACTTTTTTACGTAATTGCAAAATTAGTTTACAGTGTACAATAAACATTCTTTTCTGCAACTACATTCTCTAGATGCTGTTCTCCATTTTTCTGATGTAGTGTCTAATGCATGGGTGCCCAATCCTGTTCCAGGAGGGTATTCCAGAAAGCAAGGTTAACTTACCGTCACATATACCTTGAACTCTCGGTTGATTAACCCAAACATTGCTTACTCAAGGTATGCTGGTTCCGAAAAACGAGTCCGGGAGTAAGTTCAGACAACTCAGAGTATGGCCCTGTCCCAAATGGCACACTTCATGTGCACTTTCGGTCCTTACAATGGGCGCTGCGTGCGTGTGTCCGTTAAGTCAACAAGACCGTAGGGTGTCCCGTTTGTCATTTTAGGTCTCAGAAGGGTGCTCGCGAGGGCACCCTTTGTGGTCGATATGCGCCCTCGATGCACACTTCTGCCGAGTCCGCACTGGTGAACATGAAACCATGTTCAATCATATATTCCATTACTATGGCATCCCCGAAGACATCGTATCAGACCGAGGTCCCCAATTCATCTCCAAGGTATGGAAAGCCTTCTTCTCGCTCCTAGGTGTGACCATGAGCCTCACGTCAGGATACCATCCCCAGACGAACGGGCAGACGGAAAGGAAGATCCAGGAGATTGGCCGTTTCCTCTGTACCTTCTGTCATGGCCACCAGAACTCCTGGAACCAGTTCCTTGAATGGGCCGAGTACGCACAGAACTCCCTCTGACAACCTACCACCGGCCTCACCCCGTTCCAGTGCGTACTCGGCTAGCAACCTCCCCTATTCCCGTGGTCCGGGGAACCCTCCGACATCCCTGCAGTGGATTACTGGTTCCGGGAGAGTGAGAGGGTCTGGGACTCAGCCCATCACCAACTTCAACGGGCCCTCCGCAGACGCAGAATGACAGCCGACCTTCGCCGCTCAGAAGCGCCAACATTCCAGGTGGGACAGAAGGTCTGGCTGTCCACCCGGGACATCAGGCTGCGTCTGCAGAGTAAGAAGTTGAGTCCCAGATTCATTGGCCCTTTTACCATCATGCAGCAGATCAATCCGGTCACTTACAAACTCCAGTTACCACCACAGTACCGGATTCACCCCACTTTCCATGTTTCCCTCCTGAAACCTCACTACCCTTCTGTTCCTGTTTCCCCAGAGCCTGGCGTTACCCCGGAGCCCCCTCCTCCTCTCCTAGTTGACGACGGCACAGCTTACCAGGTCCAGGACATCTTGGACTCCCGGCGTCATGGTGGTCAACTCCAGTACCTAGTGGACTGGGAGGGGTATGGCCCTGAGGAACGTTCCTGGGTACCCAGGCACGACATCCTAGATCCGAACCTACTGGAGACGTTCCACGCTTCCCGCCCTGACAGACCGGCACCTCGGGGTAGAGGTCGACCACCACGGCGTCGGGGTCCTCGGCCCTCAGGAGATGGCCGTGGAGGGGGGGGTAATGTTACAAGCACGCCAGGCTCCACCCTCTCCCAGACACAACGTTCCCAATCACCTGAATATTGAGCACACACACCTGCACGTCATCAGCACTGCAATCACCACCTGCACTTAAGAACTGTCCGGTATCATTCGCACATGCACACGCCAGCTTCCACGGACTCACCTGCTACCTACCTGATCTCCTGAGTGTCTCCTCGTCTTGTCCCGTCTCCTGGTTCCTTGTCTCCTGCGCTCCATCGTCTCTTCCTGATCTACAATCAACAAACGTATCGTATCACCCATTGTCCTCTCCATATACCTGAACTGCCATTCCTGATACTCACCTCATCTGCTCACTCCTGGTTACCCCAATAAACTCTGTCAACTGCCATCTGTTCTCCGTGTCACCTCTGTTTGTAACAGGATCAATTTTGGGTCCTATTTTATTTTCTATTTATATAAATAATTTAGGTTTGAATCTGAATCAAGCAAAGGCTCACTTGTACGCAGATGATACTATTTTGTATACCTCTGCTACATGGGCGTCGGAAGCAAAAAAAATGTGGGTGGGTCCTCAGAATTTTTTTTACTGGAGTAGATACCAATAAGTACAAATATACCACTTTGCTTGCTAAGCGAATAGTTCAGAAAGACAAAATTACGGGAATCGCCATATCATTGAGAGCGGCAGTAGTGTAGGGGTAAGATGCACGGCATCTAGTTTTGACACAAGTCGACCCTTAATCTTCTCCCTTTTCCCATCACATATCAGATAGGAAAGGCATTTATTTTCAATAAAAATGACGAAAATATTAGAAAAGTGGAAATAAAGCGTCTAACGTGTTTAATAATAAGTGTTTATTGATTAGGGGTAAGTAAACAGACATGTGCTGAATGTTAGAGACGATAAAAGTGAGTGGGTCCAATATCATTGATCGTAAAAAGTGGGTGGGTCTTGTCCCACCCACAAACAATGGTTCCGACGCCCATGCTCTGCTATGTCATTGAAGGAAGCAATCCATAACTTACAGTCTGCCTTTAGTCAGGTACAAAAATCTCTGGTAGGATTAAAGTTGGTATTAAATGCTAAAAAAACAAAATTAATGGTTTTTACACGTTCACATTCACTTATCGATTTCATTATTTTAACACAACGTGGTACTCCAATAGAGAGAGTGACTTCCTACAAATACCTAGGTATTTGGCTGGATGATAAATTATCTGTTGGGGTCCATATTGAGAGCCTTTTAAAAAAAAATCAGACCCAAGTTAGGTTTTTTATCAGTTTTGGATTATGGTGACCTAATTTATATGCACTCTTCTTCATTTTTATAAAAAAAAAACTAGATGTACTATATCACTCAGCTTTACGTTTCATTACAGCTGCAGAAGCTCGGACTCACCACTGCACTCTGTATGAAACTGTACAATGGTCCTCCCTCTCCCTCAGAAGGAAATTCCATTTATTGATTTTTATTGCGAAAGCACTAATGGGTAAATTACCCATCTATATTTCAAATTTGCTTATTTACAAAAATAGTGTTTATAGGACAAGGTCGTCAAAGAAAATACTACTAATTATTCCATCAACAAGAACAGCCCTTGGTAAAAAAGCGTTCTCATCATATGCACCAAATGTCTGGAATGAACTCCAAAACACCTTAAATCTAGTATCACTTCCATCTATTAATACTTTTGAAAACCTTTTAAAGTCAACTCTGACTGAACTGTGCAGTTGTTTTTAACTAGGTGCCTCTTACAATTGTATGTTTGTATCTGCTAACGTCAAGTATAATGATTTGTTTGTGTTCTAGTATGTAAAGTGTATGTATAGAGATTTGTGGTGTTTTATGTCATTTATGTCCTGTCTTTTATGTATTGAAACTTTTGGCCACCAGTCTTGGCCAGGACTCCCTGGGAGAAGAGTTATTGTAACTCAATGGGATTTTTCCTGGTTAAATTAGGGTTAAATAAAAAAATAAAAAATAAAAAATACCCCATAGATTTTCTATAGGGTTAAGGTCAGGCGAGTTTGCTGGCCAATTAAGAACAGGGATACCATGGTCCTTAAACCAGGTACTGGTTGCTTTGGCACTGTGTGCAGGTGCCAAGTCCTGTTGGAAAATTAAATCTGCATCTCCATAAAGTTGGTCAGCAGCAGGAAGCATGAAGTGCTCTAAAACTTCCTGGTATACGGCTGCGTTGACCTTGGACCTCAGAAAACACAGTGGACCAACACCAGCAGATGACATGGCACCCCAAACCATCACCCATCTCCGGCGTGTTGCCTCTGATCTTTCGAATAGTCCAATCTATTATGACCTCTGACCTGTAAAGTTGCCAGAATAATAATCATACGCTGTTTGTTAATTGGCCAGAGGAGAACTGGCACCCCGACTGAGCCTGGTTTCTCCCAAGGTTTATTTTTCTCCATTAGGTCACCTGATGGGGTTTTGGTTTCCTTGCCACTGTTGCCTCTGGCTTGGCGTGCTCAGTAAGCCACTAAATTTTTCTTAATTTTTTCAACTAAATATCCAAATAAATCTAATTATTAAACCAAATTAACCATATAAACTAAATTACTTATCTAATTACTGATCTAAAGTCACTGTATGATAATTGAAATTAACTGATGACATCACCGTTTTCTCCAGAATGGCTATACGGCTGAATAAAATTCTGTTGAATTATTTTGCTGTTTAACACTGTAAAGCTGCTTTGAAACCATCTGCATTGTTAAAAGCGCTATATAAATAAAGTTGACTTGACTTGACTGACTGTGGAAACTTTACACTGGACCTCAAGCAACGTGGATTGTGTGCTCTCCTCTCTTCCTCCAGGCTCTGGGACCCTGATTTCCAAAGGAAATGCAAAATTTACTTTCATCAGAGAACATAACTTTGGACCACTCAGCAGCAGTCCAGTCCTTTTTGTCTTTAGCCCAGGCAAGACGCTTCTGATGCTGTCTGTTGTTCAAGAGTGGCTTGACACAAGGAATGCGACAGCTGAAACCCATGTCTTGCATACGTCTGTGCGTAGTGGTTCTTGAAGCACTGACTCCAGCTCCAGTCCACACTTTGTGAATCTCCCCCACATTTTTGAATGGGTTTTGTTTCACAATCCTCTCCAAGGTGCGGTTATCTCTATTGCTTGTACACTTTTTTCTACCATATCTTTTCCTTCCCTTCGCCTCTCTATTAATGTGCTTGGACACAGAGCTCTGTGAACAGCCAGCCTCTTTTGCAATGTCCTTTTGTGTCTTGCCCTCCTTGTGCAAGGTCTTTTGGACAACTGTCAAGTCAGCAGTCTTCCCCATGTTTGTGTAGCCTACAGAACTAGACTGAGAGACCATTTAAAGGCCTTTGCAGGTGTTTTGAGTTAATTAGCTGATTAGAGTGTGGCACCAGGTGTCTTCAATATTGAACCTTTTCACAATATTCAGATAATGAATTTGGGATTTTCCTTAGTTGTCCGTTATAATCATCAAAATTAAAAGAAATAAACATTTGAAATATATCAGTCTGTGTGTAATGAATGAATATAATATACAAGTTTCACTTTTTGAATGGAATTAGTGAAATAAATCCACTTTTTGACGATATTCTAAGTATATGACCAGCACCTGTATATAGTTCCCTACTATATTTGAATACATATTCAATACACAGTAGGAAAATAATCCATGGATGATCTACTGCATCTGCACAGTGTCTTGGAAATCCTCAATATCTACTAATCTCCACTGACGATTTGAACAACCTCCAGTGGTCAATATAATATAATACAATACTACAGTACCTTCGGGGTAATTCCCTTCCCGAATATAATTCAATTTAATACTACAGTATCTCGAGGTAATTCCTACATTATCTCAGACTCCATGCTTGTCTGACCGGCCCCACAGATGTCTTAATGTTTTCATCCTCCAAGATGTTGCGATCTCTTTTCGGCAGGTGTAGTTCCTCGGCTCCGTTTACGTGTCGTCAGGTTGGTAAGATTTGCAATGCGACACGTGAATCCAGGAATCACGTTCGGCAACCTTGATGGCAGTGTTGGTTGTCAGGATGATCTCATATGGCCCTAAAAACACTTGGACAGTTCCACGCCTTCCTCCGGAAGTCTCTGACTCAGATCCACTGTCCTGCAAAGCAGCTTTCACCTGCGATTGGAGAGATTTGATAGTTTTAGATAAAGACTTCACATACTTTCTTAATTGTTCATCGACTGCCACAAGGCCCTCCTGGGGAGGAGGCTCAATTCCCACTCGCATAGGCTGACCTGTAGGAATTTCATGTGGGCTGAGGGCTGTCCTGGTCCCTTTCCATAATTTTACACAATTTGTTTTTTACAGTCTGCTTTGTCCTTTCCACTGCACCACCACTTTATAGGGTGAGTTTTCTCAAGCTGCAACAACGGTCGCTGCTGCTGCTACTCCGACAATGTACACAACAAGCTGCTTCTTCGGCTTTTCTTGATACTGTGGGTTACACCATCAACATGCCCATGAACACTGCCTACTAGTGGTCTGCATGTGTAATTGCACATTGACGCGGACACCAACACGTAACTTGCGGCGTAGAGGATACAGCGTAGCTCCGGAGCAGAAGTATAAATCAGCCTTTAAGCCCCGCCCCCTCTGGTGAGTACCGGCACTTTTTTTCCACTTCAAGCAGTGATGTTGCCTAGTAAGTGCACTCCCTTTATAAATCACTAAAAAGCCATCACCTCAATCTCACAGTATTCCACTGTGATCAATGAAGCTGACCGCACAATGAATCTTTTATTTAGCCTACATAATTTCTACACTTGGTTATAAATTAACTTGTATATCGAGAGGATTTGAGAGTTGCAGAACTCCACACTGGACAAGAACTCCAGAACTGTTGACTTGTGATTGCATTCCAGCTGAAACACATCTGATTGGCCATTGCATTAATCAACTGATAAGATTGTGATTGGCTACATTGCCACAAAACTATTAGAGAACTGATCCTAGACCAGCAGTTATGGGCAGTTTTACACCCAGTGAAACAAATTAAATACTTGACGTAATGGTCACCTGTATCATACAGACTACTCATGGATCCATCGTTAAAATTTGCTTTACAGAGATAGAAAATTTGAAACCTCCCCTCCAGCCTTGGGTCTCATGGATGAAGTCTTTAGAGCCATGATATTCATGGTAAGCAAATGTTGGGCAAACTATTCCTTCTGCAATATTACAGTCAATTTCCTGTCAGTCTTCAAAAATAAAAAAACCAAGAAGAATCAGTGTTTACAGTGCAAGATTTGTTGGGAAAAAGCTCAACCTCAAAGACATGTTAATGGTCATAAACTAACCCAAGTGGCTGTAAAAGCTTTATCTACAAGCAAAGTGGGGTTAACAAAAACCAACCCAGGCAACACATTCAAAAAGATAACATTTTATTTTGTTTTATCCCGATCCCTCGGCATCGTCCTGGCTGATGATAGAACCAGATCCCTCAGCATCGTCCTGGCTGATGACAGAACCGGATCCCTCAGCATCGTCCTGGCTGATGACAGAACCAGATCCCTCAGCGTCGTCCTGGCTGATGACAGAACCGGATCCCTCAGCGTCATCCTGGCTGATGACAGAACCGGATCCCTCAGCGTCGTCCTGGCTGATGACAGAACCGGATCCCTCAGCGTCATCCTGGCTGATGACAGAACCGGATCCCTCAGCGTCGTCCTGGCTTGCATTGACAGAACCGGATCCCTCAGCGTCGTCCTGGCTGATGACAGAACCGGATCCCTCAGCGTCATCCTGGCTGATGACAGAACCGGATCCCTCAGCGTCGTCCTGGCTTGCATTGACAGAACCGGATCCCTCAGCGTCGTCCTGGCTTGCATTGACAGAACCGGATCCCTCAGCGTCATCCTGGCTGATGACAGAACCAGATCCCTCAGCGTCATCCTGGCTGATGACAGAACCGGATCCCTCAGCGTCATCCTGGCTGATGACAGAACCAGATCCCTCAGCGTCATCCTGGCTGATGACAGAACCGGATCCCTCAGTGTCGTCCTGGCTGATGACAGAACCGGATCCCTCAGCGTCGTCCTGGCTGATGACAGAACCGGATCCCTCAGCGTCGTCCTGGCTGATGACAGAACCGGATCCCTCAGCGTCATCCTGGCTGATGACAGAACCAGATCCCCCAGCGTCATCCTGGCTAATGACAGAACCGGATCCCTCAGTGTCGTCCTGGCTGGCATTGACAGAACCGGATCCCTCAGCGTCATCCTGGCTGATGACAGAACCGGATCCCTCAGCGTCATCCTGGCTGATGACAGAACCGGATCCCTCAGCGTCATCCTGGCTAATGACAGAACCGGATCCCTCCGCGTCGTCCTGGCTGGCATTGACAGAACCGGATCCCTCAGCGTCGTCCTGGCTGGCATTGACAGAACCGGATCCCTCAGCGTCATCCTGGCTGATGACAGAACCGGATCCCTCAGCATCGTCCTGGCTGATGACAGAACTGGATCCCTCAGCATCATCCTGGCTGATGACAGAACCGGATCCCTCAGCGTCATCCTGGCTAATGACAGAACCGGATCCCTCCGCGTCGTCCTGGCTGGCATTGACAGAACCGGATCCCTCAGCGTCGTCCTGGCTGGCATTGACAGAACCGGATCCCTCAGCGTCGTCCTGGCTGGCATTGACAGAACCGGATCCGTCAGCGTCATCCTGGCTGATGACAGAACCGGATCCCTCAGCGTCGTCCTGGCTGGCATTGACAGAACCGGAACCCTCAGCGTCATCCTGGCTGATGACAGAGCCGGATCCCTCAGCTAAACCCAAAAAGTAACAATAACCATGTAAATTGATTAGTATAAACTCATACTACTTCAGTACAACAACAGTGTTAGATTAGGAAACACAAAAAGGCAAGGCAAGGCAAGTTTATTTATGGAGCACATTTCATACACTACGGTAATTCAAAAGGGCTTTACACAGAAAAAAATTAATTAAAAGAGTAAAGATATATAGATAAACTTCTCATCTGGTAAAACACTGGTGTATAATATTTTTCAGAGCTGCTTGGGTTTATAAGGTCAGCAAACCTTTTTCTTTAACAACCCTCCCAACATCACTCCAGGAGAAATCTAAGGATCCATCTTTAATTGGGGAGCTGAACACTGAAAAACACAGACGTTAAACATAAAACACAAATTACATTTACTACAATCAAACAAAACCAAAAATTAACTCACCATGCCACACCAATTGGTGATAAAGAACCATTAAAACAGTAACTTTAATCAAACCCATCGTATAACACAAACTGAGCCACTAAGAGAGCAAATGCCAACAAAAGTTTCAAACCAACCAAGGCTTTTAAAGCCAAACAGAACACCATTTGTACCACCTGGAAGACTCGTTAACCCATTATTGGATCAAATCTGCTAATTAATGAGATCAATTATTAATTAATCACTCAGCATAGAAGCTGATGTTATATCCTATAGAACTATGGGTACATTTACACAACAACGATGTACTAAAAACAGCAAAGTTTTTCTTTGTGTTTTTCGCATACAGATGACAATGTAGTCAAAACGGTCCCTGTTCACATGGATCTGCCAAAACAGCTATAAAGTCTGTATTTTCTTTGTAAATAACTATGCTCCAATAGACCAAACATGAAATACACATGCACATGAGGTCACCGTTTTGTGTTTTACACAGAGACAATAACAATATCATTTTCAAAAACTTGCCCTTTGAAACTCAGCTTCAAAAGTTTGCGTTTTCAGGCCCCCGGAATGCCATTGTCGTGTAAGTGAACGTCCACGACGTTCTTACTTAAAAGCGATGTCATGTAAATGCCCCTCAATGTTAACCTCTTGTGATTCATTGACCCAACAACACACAGACATACTGTATTATTCCACATAAACTGGTGAATAGGCACAGAATAAAGAGGACAGAATATGTATATAGTTCCCTACTATATTTGAATACATATTCAATACACAGTAGGAAAATAATCCATGGATGATCTACTGCATCTGCACAGTGTCTTGGAAATCCTCAATATCTACTAATCTCCACTGACGATTTGAACAACCTCCAGTGGTCAATATAATATAATGCAATACTACAGTATCTCGAGGTAATTCCTACAGGATCTCAGACTCCATGCTTGTCTGACCGGCCCCACAGATGTCTTAACGTTTTCATCCTCCAAGATGTTGCGATCTCTTTTCGGCAGGTGTAGTTCCTCGGCTCCGTTTACGTGTCGTCAGGTTGGTAAGATTTGCAATGCGACACGTGAATCCAGGAATCACGTTCGGCAACCTTGATGGCAGTGTTGGTTGTCAGGATGTTGGCTGTCCTCGTCTCTTTCCATAATTTTACACAATTTGTTTTTTTCAGTCTGCTTTGTCCTTTCCACTGCACCACCACTTTATAGGGTGAGTTTTCAAATGTATTCTCAATCCATTTGCCAATTCTGTGATCACTTTATTTACAAAGTGTGTCCCATTATCACTGGACAATCTTTATGGTTACATTTGACAATAAATAATTTTCAAGAGAATACATTATAATATACACATTTGAAATGAAAGATAAACACGTTTTCCACCATGTCTTAATTAAAACATTTAAACTGGTGTGCTGTTAACTGACCTACTTATATATGGCCTAGATTTTTTGATATAATCAGCCATTATGGATTCCAAAAGAAAACCGAACTGGCAGGAGGAAGAAGCACTACTGCTTGCTGAATTAGTCGAACAGCAGAAACGTTATAAAAGGCAAGTTCAGCCCGACCCAGCAAAGATGATGCCTGCTCTGTGCAAATGATACCGTTTGATGAACTTCTCATTGTCAAACAATTCAAAACCATTCTTCCTCTTCTAAAAAGATTTGCACACGTCTCTGTCTCCTCAGTGCCATCACAAACCCCTACTGGCAACTCCTAACCACTTGAGAGACCTCTCAAGCCGTCTTAAATGACTGGGAGAGTAAGAGTGATTCTTAGCTTTAAGAAATTTGATAACTTGCTTTTATACATAAGTTTGAAAGTAGGAGTAAATTTAATGAATTCTGAGCACTTAAGAATAAAATGGCACTTTGAGAAGCGTGATAAATACGGGCCCAAATCTCAAGTTTTTTTTATGCAACAGTGTGGGCTCGGCAGAAGTCCGCATCGAGAGCGCATATCGACCGCAAAGGGGGGCGCTCGCGAGCACCTTACGGTCTCGTGGACTTTACGGACACGCGCATGCGGCAGCCATTGTAAGCAGAGCCGGATTAAATAAACGGACTACACTAGGCAGGCTGCATTTTTTGGGCCCCCCTCCATCGATGTTATTTATGAACTGAAATCTGAAACTTACCAAAGTTACTAATAAAAGTTAATTCACATTTTACATAGCATAGTCTTTAGTTACAAATTGGTTGTGTTGTATATTAAACAGTCTATCAGACTATTTTTTTGATATTCATTATTTATACGTCATTACACGGCTCTATTAAATGCTATTAAAGGGGGGGGGGCACACACAGTTTCAGTCAGTCTCATGTCAATCTTGAGTACCTATAGAGTAGCATTGCATCCTGCATATCTCTGAAAAGTCTTTATTTTTATTATAATTATAAAAGGAAGATGCGCTGTTCCGAGTCTTTCCGAAAAAAGCCGTGCGGCTGGGGGCGTATCGTGTGGGCGGAGCTAAAGAATGACGAGCGCGCGCCGCTGTTACTGTGTTGAGTGCGTCTGAAAGCTGCGTCATCCCTAAAAGCGGGAAATATCTTTATTCAACATAAAAAATGGCTTTTAATCAGATACAGCCATACATCTATGATCCGGAATCAGACCCAGAGGCTGAAGTTGAACAGGAGCAGCAGCAAAAACGACTAGAGCAGGACATCTCTATGTGGTATAAGTTACACTAACTATATAATATGCTTAGCGGCTTGTGTTATTTACACATTTATACTTTAATTATATCGTGTGTGTGTGTGTGTGTGTGTGTGTGTGTGTGTGTGTGTGTGTGTGTGTGTGTGTGTGTGTGTGTGTGTGTGTGTGTGTGTGTGTGTGTGTGTGTGTGTGTTTACGCGTGGTTTGTGTAGACATGATTTGTAGTAAGCGGACTGGTTTTGCGCGTCAGGCTAGTGTTTACATAGAAAGACATGGAATAGTAGCGCATTTGAATGAAGAAGCGCGTTTATTTAGTTCAACATATTTCCCCATTCTTTGTGTATTGTTGTTTGGAGTGCTTTTACAATACACAAACATACACATATAGTGGCCAGCTAAACAAATGTACACACTATACATCGCATGCTCCATTGATCAATACGTGGTCATGTTTGGGCTAACGTTACTTGATGGGCATAGGCAAAAACACACATTTGAAGCAGTCTTACTCACTGCCTGCGGTTCCAACGTTGAGACCTTTATCGTTGGGACCGCTCCATCCTTCAGTATGTATTAGGCGATTTGAAAATCCGGAAAAGCAAATTCCATCCACTTTTGCCTTAACGCGGGGTTATTTGGCTACGAGCCAGCGCTTTGATGGGCGTAGCCTATTGCTTTCACGCTCTCTCTCTCTCGCGCGCGCTCTTCCGGTAGAATTGTCCGTACGGCCCATACAAGGAAATTCCGCCCTGTTGACGTCAAGCGGACCCATGATCGAAAAAAACTTTCCGAAACTTATGACTAACAGGAAGTACTAATTTTGGCAAAGAAATACTCCCATCAAACGTCCACCTTAGCTTTTGAAACTGTGTCCATGTTTAGCATGGGAATCCAAGTCTTTAACAGTGCAAAAAGATCAGTATGCATGAAACAGCATTTCACCCCCCCTTTAAATTATCCTCATCCATTGGGAGTGTCATTGTTAAGGCAGTAGTACCAGTAAATAACCAATAGGTGTCAGTAAACTATGTAAACAGAGCAAATAAGTTTATCTTATTTGCTCTGTTTACATTTAATCAACACATTTAATTAAGATTTTCTGCAAAATGCAATAGCTTACAACATTTATAAATGTTGTAATTAAGAACAAGAAGGCAAACATGACCCCTTCACATTCATCAAGACCATTTAGAAACTGTCTAACAATAAATAATAATAAATATAAGGATGGAGGATTTAAACTGTGGAAAACTAAAGGTATTCAGACTATTAAAGACTTGTATATGGATGGAATACTTCTTACATTTCAAGAATTGTGAAAAACACCCGATTCACTCAAAACATGTTTTTTTTTATATTCACAGCTTAAAAGTTTTATGTCTTCCATGTCTACAGCAGTGGCGATTTTTTTTAAGACTGCAAGGGAAGCTCGGCTTCCCTTATAATGTCACAAAATTAATGGTCAAATATGTACTATTGTATTAATATTTTATTGACTAAAAATGCGTTAGAAAACGTTCATCTCAAAGACGAGTTCGTTCAGAATCAGTTACATATAGCAGGTCGGCTGACTCGATTTCCTTCTCATACATTCCCGCAGCGTCACACTGCATTTCCCTATTGAAGCCCAGCGTCCATTGACTTCAATGGGGCCGCTTTGAACGTTTTTTTTCAGCGCTTCGAAACTAGACGGTCATTGGATAAACGCTGCGATTATGTCCCGCCCACGGACGCTCAGCGTCTCTGGGGGTGAATGGGGAGTGGGCTGGCCCGGACTCCGAGCTTCTGCGTGATGATTGGAGGGTCTGTCGAAAGACTGCATCTCCCTTTGACTGACAGCGATTCTGTACTATAAGGAATCACTGAAGCTATTCGCGCTCAGTCCCATCGCGGATTTCTCAAGTTCAGTCGAAATAAAAACTGCTGCAACCTATTTCTTTGATATTTGCTTGGCGAAATTGCTTGATTTTCATCATACATTTCACACAATTATACACCACATTCCTTGTTTCAGTTTTACAGAGTTTAATTTAGTTTAATTTAGTTTTTTTTTAGATCGTTCATTCGTTCATTCCTTCATTCATATAACGTTAGTAGGCTAGGCTAGCGTCGTGGGTGAAACTGCGCACGATGGCAGACGGTGCTAATATTGTCGACCTGATTTTGGCGAAGCCATTTGAAAGTGTTCCTTACGAGGAAAAACTTAGAATTAAACAGCAGGGCAGATCAACACCTAAGATTGATTTAGTGCAAAAGATAGGGAAAAATAACAGGTCTTTTCAGCTCTCCTGGTATGACAAAGTTAGCTGGCTGACTGAAAGACTCCTAGTTGGTACGACAGGGTCATAGACCATTTTCTTGAAAAGGAACGTAGGGCAGAATTTACTTTTAAATAAATAGACAATTATGATGTAGGCCGAAAATGAGCTTCCCCTATCTGACAGACCAGTAGCCGCCACTGGTCTACAGATTTTACCGCCGCATTTCCCGCCGCATCTTCCACCGCGTCTTCGGGCCGTGTCTCCGGGCCTGGCTCTGCTGACTCGAGCAGGTTCACAGCTGTCGGACGGCTGCCCGACAGAAACTTCTGTAAAGCCCCCCGCTGTCTCTTCTTTTGTTCCTCTTCATTTTTTTTCTTTTTACGTTTTGCCGCACCCGAAAGCATCTTGAATGTTAGCCTACTTAAAAAACACACCTGCCTGCTAGCTTTGTTTCTAACCTCTGCCCGCCACTGACGTCTCCTCGGTCTTAACTGGCTGGCGCCTCTATATAAATACAGTCACGGGCTGGCGTTAATGTGACATAATGTAACAGTCTATGGTTAAGATAAACATCGTCACTATTTTTAGTTAATTAATAAATATTGAAATAAATTGTAGATAGGACATTTGTACATTTTATTTTATTTTTATTATTATTATAAAAAAAAAAATTTTTTTTTTTTTTCCCTCTGTCTGGGCCCCATCCCGCCAATCGGGCCCTAGGCACGTGCCTAGTTTGCCTTTGCGTTAATCCGGCTCTGATTGTAAGTCCACAAGACCGTAAGAGCCTATGAAGTGTGCCATTTTGGATTCAGCTTAATTAAGATGGCTGGAGCAAGAGGGCAACTTGTTAAGAACTACTACCACTCACAGATCACGACACATGGAAGACTATTAAAGAATACAAAACCCTGATTGCCTGAGAGAGCAGCTGCAGCTAATAAGACCAGCAGCATTGCGATTACTATACTTTTTTACGTAATTGCAAAATTAGTTTACAGTGTACAATAAACATTCTTTTCTGCAACTACATTCTCTAGATGCTGTTCTCCATTTTTCTGATGTAGTGTCTAATGCATGGGTGCCCAATCCTGTTCCAGGAGGGTATTCCAGAAAGCAAGGTTAACTTACCGTCACATATACCTTGAACTCTCGGTTGATTAACCCAAACATTGCTTACTCAAGGTATGCTGGTTCCGAAAAACGAGTCCGGGAGTAAGTTCAGACAACTCAGAGTATGGCCCTGTCCCAAATGGCACACTTCATGTGCACTTTCGGTCCTTACAATGGGCGCTGCGTGCGTGTGTCCGTTAAGTCAACAAGACCGTAGGGTGTCCCGTTTGTCATTTTAGGTCTCAGAAGGGTGCTCGCGAGCGCACCCTTTGTGGTCGATATGCGCCCTCGATGCACACTTCTGCCGAGTCCGCACTGGTGAACATGAAACCATGTTCAATCATATATTCCATTACTATGGCATCCCCGAAGACATCGTATCAGACCGAGGTCCCCAATTCATCTCCAAGGTATGGAAAGCCTTCTTCTCGCTCCTAGGTGTGACCATGAGCCTCACGTCAGGATACCATCCCCAGACGAACGGGCAGACGGAAAGGAAGATCCAGGAGATTGGCCGTTTCCTCTGTACCTTCTGTCATGGCCACCAGAACTCCTGGAACCAGTTCCTTGAATGGGCCGAGTACGCACAGAACTCCCTCTGACAACCTACCACCGGCCTCACCCCGTTCCAGTGCGTACTCGGCTAGCAACCTCCCCTATTCCCGTGGTCCGGGGAACCCTCCGACATCCCTGCAGTGGATTACTGGTTCCGGGAGAGTGAGAGGGTCTGGGACTCAGCCCATCACCAACTTCAACGGGCCCTCCGCAGACGCAGAATGACAGCCGACCTTCGCCGCTCAGAAGCGCCAACATTCCAGGTGGGACAGAAGGTCTGGCTGTCCACCCGGGACATCAGGCTGCGTCTGCAGAGTAAGAAGTTGAGTCCCAGATTCATTGGCCCTTTTACCATCATGCAGCAGATCAATCCGGTCACTTACAAACTCCAGTTACCACCACAGTACCGGATTCACCCCACTTTCCATGTTTCCCTCCTGAAACCTCACTACCCTTCTGTTCCTGTTTCCCCAGAGCCTGGCGTTACCCCGGAGCCCCCTCCTCCTCTCCTAGTTGACGACGGCACAGCTTACCAGGTCCAGGACATCTTGGACTCCCGGCGTCATGGTGGTCAACTCCAGTACCTAGTGGACTGGGAGGGGTATGGCCCTGAGGAACGTTCCTGGGTACCCAGGCACGACATCCTAGATCCGAACCTACTGGAGACGTTCCACGCTTCCCGCCCTGACAGACCGGCACCTCGGGGTAGAGGTCGACCACCACGGCGTCGGGGTCCTCGGCCCTCAGGAGATGGCCGTGGAGGGGGGGGTAATGTTACAAGCACGCCAGGCTCCACCCTCTCCCAGACACAACGTTCCCAATCACCTGAATATTGAGCACACACACCTGCACGTCATCAGCACTGCAATCACCACCTGCACTTAAGAACTGTCCGGTATCATTCGCACATGCACACGCCAGCTTCCACGGACTCACCTGCTACCTACCTGATCTCCTGAGTGTCTCCTCGTCTTGTCCCGTCTCCTGGTTCCTTGTCTCCTGCGCTCCATCGTCTCTTCCTGATCTACAATCAACAAACGTATCGTATCACCCATTGTCCTCTCCATATACCTGAACTGCCATTCCTGATACTCACCTCATCTGCTCACTCCTGGTTACCCCAATAAACTCTGTCAACTGCCATCTGTTCTCCGTGTCACCTCTGTTTGTAACAGGATCAATTTTGGGTCCTATTTTATTTTCTATTTATATAAATAATTTAGGTTTGAATCTGAATCAAGCAAAGGCTCACTTGTACGCAGATGATACTATTTTGTATACCTCTGCTACATGGGCGTCGGAAGCAAAAAAAATGTGGGTGGGTCCTCAGAATTTTCTTTACTGGAGTAGATACCAATAAGTACAAATATACCACTTTGCTTGCTAAGCGAATAGTTCAGAAAGACAAAATTACGGGAATCGCCATATCATTGAGAGCGGCAGTAGTGTAGGGGTAAGATGCACGGCATCTAGTTTTGACACAAGTCGACCCTCAATCTTCTCCCTTTTCCCATCACATATCAGATAGGAAAGGCATTTATTTTCAATAAAAATGACGAAAATATTAGAAAAGTGGAAATAAAGCGTCTAACGTGTTTAATAATAAGTGTTTATTGATTAGGGGTAAGTAAACAGACATGTGCTGAATGTTAGAGACGATAAAAGTGAGTGGGTCCAATATCATTGATCGTAAAAAGTGGGTGGGTCTTGTCCCACCCACAAACAATGGTTCCGACGCCCATGCTCTGCTATGTCATTGAAGGAAGCAATCCATAACTTACAGTCTGCCTTTAGTCAGGTACAAAAATCTCTGGTAGGATTAAAGTTGGTATTAAATGCTAAAAAAACAAAATTAATGGTTTTTACACGTTCACATTCACTTATCGATTTCATTATTTTAACACAACGTGGTACTCCAATAGAGAGAGTGACTTCCTACAAATACCTAGGTATTTGGCTGGATGATAAATTATCTGTTGGGGTCCATATTGAGAGCCTTTTAAAAAAAAATCAGACCCAAGTTAGGTTTTTACTTTAGATTAAAGAAGTGCTTTCCTTATTCAGCAAGGAAAAGGTTGGTGCAGAGCACATTCTTATCAGTTTTGGATTATGGTGACCTAATTTATATGCACTCTTCTTCATTTTTATTAAAAAAAACTAGATGTACTATATCACTCAGCTTTACGTTTCATTACAGCTGCAGAAGCTCGGACTCACCACTGCACTCTGTATGAAACTGTACAATGGTCCTCCCTCTCCCTCAGAAGGAAATTCCATTTATTGATTTTTATTGCGAAAGCACTAATGGGTAAATTACCCATCTATATTTCAAATTTGCTTATTTACAAAAATAGTGTTTATAGGACAAGGTCGTCAAAGAAAATACTACTAATTATTCCATCAACAAGAACAGCCCTTGGTAAAAAAGCGTTCTCATCATATGCACCAAATGTCTGGAATGAACTCCAAAACACCTTAAATCTAGTATCACTTCCATCTATTAATACTTTTGAAAACCTTTTAAAGTCAACTCTGACTGAACTGTGCAGTTGTTTTTAACTAGGTGCCTCTTACAATTGTATGTTTGTATCTGCTAACGTCAAGTATAATGATTTGTTTGTGTTCTAGTATGTAAAGTGTATGTATAGAGATTTGTGGTGTTTTATGTCATTTATGTCCTGTCTTTTATGTATTGAAACTTTTGGCCACCAGTCTTGGCCAGGACTCCCTGGGAGAAGAGTTATTGTAACTCAATGGGATTTTTCCTGGTTAAATTAGGGTTAAATAAAAAAATAAAAAATACCCCATAGATTTTCTATAGGGTTAAGGTCAGGCGAGTTTGCTGGCCAATTAAGAACAGGGATACCATGGTCCTTAAACCAGGTACTGGTTGCTTTGGCACTGTGTGCAGGTGCCAAGTCCTGTTGGAAAATTAAATCTGCATCTCCATAAAGTTGGTCAGCAGCAGGAAGCATGAAGTGCTCTAAAACTTCCTGGTATACGGCTGCGTTGACCTTGGACCTCAGAAAACACAGTGGACCAACACCAGCAGATGACATGGCACCCCAAACCATCACCCATCTCCGGCGTGTTGCCTCTGATCTTTCGAATAGTCCAATCTATTATGACCTCTGACCTGTAAAGTTGCCAGAATAATAATCATACGCTGTTTGTTAATTGGCCAGAGGAGAACTGGCACCCCGACTGAGCCTGGTTTCTCCCAAGGTTTATTTTTCTCCAGTAGGTCACCTGATGGGGTTTTGGTTTCCTTGCCACTGTTGCCTCTGGCTTGGCGTGCTCAGTAAGCCACTAAATTTTTCTTAATTTTTTCAACTAAATATCCAAATAAATCTAATTATTAAACCAAATTAACCATATAAACTAAATTACTTATCTAATTACTGATCTAAAGTCACTGTATGATAATTGAAATTAACTGATGACATCACCGTTTTCTCCAGAATGGCTATACGGCTGAATAAAATTCTGTTGAATTATTTTGCTGTTTAACACTGTAAAGCTGCTTTGAAACCATCTGCATTGTTAAAAGCGCTATATAAATAAAGTTGACTTGACTTGACTGACTGTGGAAACTTTACACTGGACCTCAAGCAACGTGGATTGTGTGCTCTCCTCTCTTCCTCCAGGCTCTGGGACCCTGATTTCCAAAGGAAATGCAAAATTTACTTTCATCAGAGAACATAACTTTGGACCACTCAGCAGCAGTCCAGTCCTTTTTGTCTTTGGCCCAGGCAAGACGCTTCTGATGCTGTCTGTTGTTCAAGAGTGGCTTGACACAAGGAATGCAACAGCTGAAACCCATGTCTTGCATACGTCTGTGCGTAGTGGTTCTTGAAGCACTGACTCCAGCTCCAGTCCACACTTTGTGAATCTCCCCCACATTTTTGAATGGGTTTTGTTTCACATTCCTCTCCAAGGTGCGGTTATCTCTATTGCTTGTACACTTTTTTCTACCATATCTTTTCCTTCCCTTCGCCTCTCTATTAATGTGCTTGGACACAGAGCTCTGTGAACAGCCAGCCTCTTTTGCAATGTCCTTTTGTGTCTTGCCCTCCTTGTGCAAGGTCTTTTGGACAACTGTCAAGTCAGCAGTCTTCCCCATGTTTGTGTAGCCTACAGAACTAGACTGAGAGACCATTTAAAGGCCTTTGCAGGTGTTTTGAGTTAATTAGCTGATTAGAGTGTGGCACCAGGTGTCTTCAATATTGAACCTTTTCACAATATTCAGATAATGAATTTGGGATTTTCCTTAGTTGTCCGTTATAATCATCAAAATTAAAAGAAATAAACATTTGAAATATATCAGTCTGTGTGTAATGAATGAATATAATATACAAGTTTCACTTTTTGAATGGAATTAGTGAAATAAATCCACTTTTTGACGATATTCTAAGTATATGACCAGCACCTGTATATAGTTCCCTACTATATTTGAATACATATTCAATACACAGTAGGAAAATAATCCATGGATGATCTACTGCATCTGCACAGTGTCTTGGAAATCCTCAATATCTACTAATCTCCACTGACGATTTGAACAACCTCCAGTGGTCAATATAATATAATACAATACTACAGTACCTTCGGGGTAATTCCCTTCCCGAATATAATTCAATTTAATACTACAGTATCTCGAGGTAATTCCTACATTATCTCAGACTCCATGCTTGTCTGACCGGCCCCACAGATGTCTTAATGTTTTCATCCTCCAAGATGTTGCGATCTCTTTTCGGCAGGTGTAGTTCCTCGGCTCCATATACGTGTCGTCAGGTTGGTAAGATTTGCAATGCGACACGTGAATCCAGGAATCACGTTCGGCAACCTTGATGGCAGTGTTGGTTGTCAGGATGATCTCATATGGCCCTAAAAACACTTGGACAGTTCCACGCCTTCCTCCGGAAGTCTCTGACTCAGATCCACTGTCCTGCAAAGCAGCTTTCACCTGCGATTGGAGAGATTTGATAGTTTTAGATAAAGACTTCACATACTTTCTTAATTGTTCATCGACTGCCACAAGGCCCTCCTGGGGAGGAGGCTCAATTCCCACTCGCATAGGCTGACCTGTAGGAATTTCATGTGGGCTGAGGGCTGTCCTGGTCCCTTTCCATAATTTTACACAATTTGTTTTTTACAGTCTGCTTTGTCCTTTCCACTGCACCACCACTTTATAGGGTGAGTTTTCTCAAGCTGCAACAACGGTCGCTGCTGCTGCTACTCCGACAATGTACACAACAAGCTGCTTCTTCGGCTTTTCTTGATACTGTGGGTTACACCATCAACATGCCCATGAACACTGCCTACTAGTGGTCTGCATGTGTAATTGCACATTGACGCGGACACCAACACGTAACTTGCGGCGTAGAGGATACAGCGTAGCTCCGGAGCAGAAGTATAAATCAGCCTTTAAGCCCCGCCCCCTCTGGTGAGTACCGGCACTTTTTTTCCACTTCAAGCAGTGATGTTGCCTAGTAAGTGCACTCCCTTTATAAATCACTAAAAAGCCATCACCTCAATCTCACAGTATTCCACTGTGATCAATGAAGCTGACCGCACAATGAATCTTTTATTTAGCCTACATAATTTCTACACTTGGTTATAAATTAACTTGTATATCGAGAGGATTTGAGAGTTGCAGAACTCCACACTGGACAAGAACTCCAGAACTGTTGACTTGTGATTGCATTCCAGCTGAAACACATCTGATTGGCCATTGCATTAATCAACTGATAAGTTTGTGATTGGCTACATTGCCACAAAACTATTAGAGAACTGATCCTAGACCAGCAGTTATGGGCAGTTTTACACCCAGTGAAACAAATTAAATACTTGACGTAATGGTCACCTGTATCATACAGACTACTCATGGATCCATCGTTAAAATTTGCTTTACAGAGATAGAAAATTTGAAACCTCCCCTCCAGCCTTGGGTCTCATGGATGAAGTCTTTAGAGCCATGATATTCATGGTAAGCAAATGTTGGGCAAACTATTCCTTCTGCAATATTACAGTCAATTTCCTGTCAGTCTTCAAAAATAAAAAAACCAAGAAGAATCAGTGTTTACAGTGCAAGATTTGTTGGGAAAAAGCTCAACCTCAAAGACATGTTAATGGTCATAAACTAACCCAAGTGGCTGTAAAAGCTTTATCTACAAGCAAAGTGGGGTTAACAAAAACCAACCCAGGCAACACATTCAAAAAGATAAAATTTTATTTTGTTTTATTTTAACCCGATCCCTCAGCATCGTCCTGGCTGATGATAGAACCAGATCCCTCAGCATCGTCCTGGCTGATGACAGAACCGGATCCCTCAGCATCGTCCTGGCTGATGACAGAACCAGATCCCTCAGCGTCGTCCTGGCTGATGACAGAACCGGATCCCTCAGCGTCATCCTGGCTGATGACAGAACCGGATCCCTCAGCGTCGTCCTGGCTGATGACAGAACCGGATCCCTCAGCGTCATCCTGGCTGATGACAGAACCAGATCCCTCACCGTCGTCCTGGCTTGCATTGACAGAACCGGATCCCTCAGCGTCGTCCTGGCTGATGACAGAACCGGATCCCTCAGCGTCGTCCTGGCTTGCATTGACAGAACCGGATCCCTCAGCGTCGTCCTGGCTGATGACAGAACCGGATCCCTCAGCGTCATCCTGGCTGATGACAGAACCGGATCCCTCAGCGTCGTCCTGGCTTGCATTGACAGAACCGGATCCCTCAGCGTCGTCCTGGCTTGCATTGACAGAACCGGATCCCTCAGCGTCATCCTGGCTGATGACAGAACCAGATCCCTCAGCGTCATCCTGGCTAATGACAGAACCGGATCCCTCAGTGTCGTCCTGGCTGGCATTGACAGAACCGGATCCCTCAGCGTCATCCTGGCTGATGACAGAACCGGATCCCTCAGCGTCATCCTGGCTGATGACAGAACCGGATCCCTCAGCGTCATCCTGGCTAATGACAGAACCGGATCCCTCCGCGTCGTCCTGGCTGGCATTGACAGAACCGGATCCCTCAGCGTCATCCTGGCTGATGACAGAACCGGATCCCTCAGCGTCGTCCTGGCTGGCATTGACAGAACCGGATCCCTCAGCGTCATCCTGGCTGATGACAGAACCGGATCCCTCAGCATCGTCCTGGCTGATGACAGAACTGGATCCCTCAGCATCATCCCGGCTGATGACAGAACCGGATCCCTCAGCGTCATCCTGGCTAATGACAGAACCGGATCCCTCCGCGTCGTCCTGGCTGGCATTGACAGAACCGGATCCCTCAGCGTCGTCCTGGCTGGCATTGACAGAACCGGATCCGTCAGCGTCATCCTGGCTGATGACAGAACCGGATCCCTCAGCGTCGTCCTGGCTGGCATTGACAGAACCGGAACCCTCAGCGTCATCCTGGCTGATGACAGAGCCGGATCCCTCAGCTAAACCCAAAAAGTAACAATAACCATGTAAATTGAATAGTATAAACTCATACTACTTCAGTACAACAACAGTGTTAGATTAGGAAACACAAAAAGGCAAGGCAAGTTTATTTATGGAGCACATTTCATACACTACGGTAATTCAAAAGGGCTTTACACAGAAAAAAATTAATTAAAAGAGTAAAGATATATAGATAAACTTCTCATCTGGTAAAACACTGGTGTATAATATTTTTCAGAGCTGCTTGGGTTTATAAGGTCAGCAAACCTTTTTCTTTAACAGCCCTCCCAACATCACTCCAGGAGAAATCTAAGGATCCATCTTTAATTGGGGAGCTGAACACTGAAAAACACAGACGTTAAACATAAAACACAAATTACATTTACTACAATCAAACAAAACCAAAAATTAACTCACCATGCCACACCAATTGGTGATAAAGAACCATTAAAACAGTAACTTTAATCAAACCCATCGTATAACACAAACTGAGCCACTAAGAGAGCAAATGCCAACAAAAGTTTCAAACCAACCAAGGCTTTTAAAGCCAAACAGAACACCATTTGTACCACCTGGAAGACTCGTTAACCCATTATTGGATCAAATCTGCTAATTAATGAGATCAATTATTAATTAATCACTCAGCATAGAAGCTGATGTTATATCCTATAGAACTATGGGTACATTTACACAACAACGATGTACTAAAAACAGCAAAGTTTTTCTTTGTGTTTTTCGCATACAGATGACAATGTAGTCAAAACGGTCCCTGTTCACATGGATCTGCCAAAACAGCTATAAAGTCTGTATTTTCTTTGTAAATAACTATGCTCCAATAGACCAAACATGAAATACACATGCACATGAGGTCACCGTTTTGTGTTTTACACAGAGACAATAACAATATCATTTTCAAAAACTTGCCCTTTGAAACTCATTTTCAAAAGTTTGCGTTTTCAGGCCCCCGGAATGCCATTGTCGTGTAAGTGAACGTCCACGACGTTCTTACTTAAAAGCGATGTCATGTAAATGCCCCTCAATGTTAACCTCTTGTGATTCATTGACCCAACAACACACAGACATACTGTATTATTCCACATAAACTGGTGAATAGGCACAGAATAAAGAGGACAGAATATGTATATAGTTCCCTACTATATTTGAATACATATTCAATACACAGTAGGAAAATAATCCATGGATGATCTACTGCATCTGCACAGTGTCTTGGAAATCCTCAATATCTACTAATCTCCACTGACGATTTGAACAAACAACCTCCAGTGGTCAATATAATATAATACAATACTACAGTACCTTCGGGGTAATTCCCTTCCCGAATATAATTCAATTTAATACTACAGTATCTCGGGGTAATTCCTACAGGATCTCAGACTCCATGCTTGTCTGACCGGCCCCACAGATGTCTTAACGTTTTCATCCTCCAAGATGTTGCGATCTCTTTACGGCAGGTGTAGTTCCTCGGCTCCGTTTACGTGTCGTCAGGTTGGTAAGATTTGCAATGTGACACGTGAATCCAGGAATCACGTTCGGCAACCTTGATGGCAGTGTTGCTTGTCAGGATGATCACCCTGCAGCCATATCACCCTGTAGCCAGAGACTGGTTTCCCACTGAAGCTAAGCAGGGCTGAGCCTGGTTAGTACCTGGATGGGAGACCAAATTTGGAAAACTAGGTTGCTGCTGGTAGAGGTGTTAGTGAGGCCAACAGGGGGTGCTCACCCTGTGGTCTGTGTGGGTCCTAACGCCCCAGTATAGTGATGGGGACACTATACTGTAACAAGCACCGTCCTTCGGATGAGACGTTAAACCGAGGTCCTGACTCTCTGTGGTCATTAAAAATCCCAGGATGTCCTTTGATAAAGAGTAGGGGTGAACCCCGGTATACTGGCCAAAAAAATGTGCCCATTGGCCCCTGTCCATCATGGCCTCCTAATCATCCCCATATATATATATACGATTGGTATCATCCCTCAGTCTCCTCTCCACCAATCAGCTGGTGTGTGGTGGGTGTACTGGCGCAATATGGCTGCCGTCGCATCATCCAGGTGGATGCTGCACATTGGTGGTGGTTGAGGAGATTCCCCCCTTCTATGTAAAAGCGCTTTGAGTGAGTGCCTAGAAAAGCGCTATATAAATGTAATTAATTATAATTATTATTATTATTATTATTATCATATGGCCCCAACTACCTTGGACAGTTCCACGCCTTCCTCCGGAAGTCTCTGACTCAGATCCACTGTCCTGCAAAGCAGCTTTCACCTGCGATTGGAGAGATTTGATAGTTTTAGATAAAGACTTCACATACTTTCTTAATTGTTCATCGACCGCCACAAGGCCCTCCAGGGGAGGAGGCTCAATTCCCACACGCATAGGCTGACCTGTAGGAATTTCATGTGGGCTGAGGGCTGTCCTGGCTGTGCCATAATTTTACTCAATTTGTTTTTTTCAGTCTGCTTTGTCCTTTCCACTGCACCACCACTTTATAGGGTGAGTTTTCAAATGTATTCTCAATCCATTTGCCAATTCTGTGATTACTTTATTTACAAAGTGTGTCCCATTATCACTGGACAATCTTTATGGTTACATTTGACAATAAATAATTTTCAAGAGAATACATTATAATATACACATTTGAAATAAAAAATAAACACGTTTTCCACCATGTCTTAATTAAAACATTTAAACTGGTGTGCTGTTAACTGACCTACTTATATATGGCCTAGATTTTTTGATATAATCAGCCATTATGGATTCCAAAAGAAAACCGAACTGGCAGGAGGAAGAAGCACTACTGCTTGCTGAATTAGTCGAACAGCAGAAACGTTATAAAAGGCAAGTTCAGCCCGACCCAGCAAAGATGATGCCTGCTCTGTGCAAATGATACCGTTTGATGAACTTCTCATTGTCAAACAATTCAAAACCATTCTTCCTCTTCTAAAAAGATTTGCACACGTCTCTGTCTCCTCAGTGCCATCACAAACCCCTACTGGCAACTCCTAACCACTTGAGAGACCTCTCAAGCCGTCTTAAATGACTGGGAGAGTAAGAGTGATTCTTAGCTTTAAGAAATTTGATAACTTGCTTTTATACATAAGTTTGAAAGTAGGAGTAAATTTAATGAATTCTGAGCACTTAAGAATAACTTTGAGAAGCGTGATAAATACGGGCCCAAATCTCAAGTTTTTTTTATGCAACAGTGTGGGCTCGGCAGAAGTCCGCATCGAGAGCGCATATCGACCGCAAAGGGGGGCGCTCGCGAGCACCTTACGGTCTCGTGGACTTTACGGACACGCGCATGCGGCAGCCATTGTAAGTCCACAAGACCGTAAGAGCCTATGAAGTGTGCCATTTTGGATTCAGCTTAATTAAGATGGCTGGAGCAAGAGGGCAACTTGTTAAGAACTACTACCACTCACAGATCACGACACATGGAAGACTATTAAAGAATACAAAACCCTGATTGCCTGAGAGAGCAGCTGCAGCTAATAAGACCAGCAGCATTGCGATTACTATACTTTTTTACGTAATTGCAAAATTAGTTTACAGTGTACAATAAACATTCTTTTCTGCAACTACATTCTCTAGATGCTGTTCTCCATTTTTCTGATGTAGTGTCTAATGCATGGGTGCCCAATCCTGTTCCAGGAGGGTATTCCAGAAAGCAAGGTTAACTTACCGTCACATATACCTTGAACTCTCGGTTGATTAACCCAAACATTGCTTACTCAAGGTATGCTGGTTCCGAAAAACGAGTCCGGGAGTAAATTCAGACAACTCAGAGTATGGCCCTGTCCCAAATGGCACACTTCATGTGCACTTTCGGTCCTTACAATGGGCGCTGCGTGCGTGTGTCCGTTAAGTCAACAAGACCGTAGGGTGTCCCGTTTGTCATTTTAGGTCTCAGAAGGGTGCTCGCGAGCGCACCCTTTGTGGTCGATATGCGCCCTCGATGCACACTTCTGCCGAGTCCGCACTGGTGCGGGTTACGTAGTGGACTTCTTCCCGGCAGTCAAAGCGGCATTACGTTGTGAAAGTGCGGACCATTTGGTTATATTAATAACTATATTAATTATATAAAACACATCTGAATATCTGAATATATCTTAAGCAAACTAACCCTGATCATGAGCTGCTCCGGAGCAGGTTATATTTAGAGAGTGAGTTGCTATGGTTACTTACATACCCTGAAAGTTACCTCCGTTTTTGGAACCGAAAGTTAAGGTTATCCGCTAACTTACTCTACACATAACCTGCTTTCTTGAATACCCCCCTGGAGATCTACCTACCTGCGGGGTTTAGATCCAACCCTAATCCAACACACCAGTCAGTAATTATCAAGTGCTCCTGAAGATCTCGAATAGCTGGTTCAGTTGTGTTTGATCAGATTTGTAGGCAGGTATATCTCAAGGAACAGGGGGGTATTCCAGAAAGCAGGTTATGTGACATACCCGGGTATGTTTAAGAGTAAGTTAGCGGATAACCTCAACTTTGGGTTCCAAAAACGGAGGTAACTTTCAGGGTATGTAAGTAACCATGGCAACTCACTCTCTAAACTGTTGCCTCTGGCTTGGCGTGCTCAGTTGGGGACACAACATTTTTCAACTAAACATCGAAATAAATCTAATTAATAAACTAAATTAACCATATAAACTAAATTACTGATCTAATTATTGATCTAAAGGCCACACTGTCACCGTATGGAAATTGAAATGAACTGATGACATCAAATGGCTATACAGCTGAATAAAATTATGCTGCATTATTTTCCTGTTTAACACTGTAAAGCTGCTTTGAAACAATCTACATTGTTAAAAGCGCTATATAAATAAAGTTGACTTGACTTGACTTACATAACCTGCTCTGGAGCGGCTCATGATCCAGGGTTAGTTTGCTTAAGAGGTATTCAGATGTGTTTTATATAATTAATATAGTTATTAATATAACCAAATGTGTTTCAGTTATATAATATACAATATTATATATTCATTCTAAAGAATTAGAATAAAAAATAAATTAAAAATAAGTTTAAATGTTAATTAAATTAAAATATATTTATGATTTATTTTATTGTCATCTCACAAATGGATCTGCATTCAATTAATTAGCATCAAACAAACTATATATATTTTTTTAAATTACTTATTAAACGCAAAGATGATTGCATAACCATCAAATAGGTGGCGATGTGCACTAAGTAGGTAATGTAAACCGCCATTAAACAAAAGAAGAAGAGGAAGTAGAAGGTCTTAGCGTCTGTTTCCATGGTGAATCATCGATTCGTCGTTCTGTTGAGAATGTCTTGTGTGTTAACCGGGAACATACTCTGAGTTGTCTGAACTTACTCCCAGACTCGTTTTTGGAACCAGCATACCTTGAGTAAGCAAGGTTTGGGTTGATCAACTGAGAGTTCAAGGTATATGTGATGGTAAGTTAACCTTACTTTCTGGAATACCCCCCAGGATTGGGCACCCCAGTCTAATGAATGATCTGTAGTGTTTTTGTGTTTGACTGCTGTGTGTATGATCGGAAAGCTTTGAATGATTTTGAGGCAATGGCTTGATTTTGCCAGAAGAGTCAAAGGTTTTGTGAATGTATGTTGTGAAAAAACAGGGGAAGGTTTCAAAAAATGTGTCTTAGTAATTGTGAAAAAATTAATAACAAATGACTTTGAAGCTAAAAAAGCATGTTGAACAGCTTGAATTTTAACCAATTGTAATTTCAGAGATTGTGTTTTTGGGGGCTGAAATTCAACGTATACATGTATTTAACCTGAGTTCAATTGAAAACATTTCACACACAGTTTCATTATTAAAAATTCAGTAATCCGAGACCTTCCAGACTTCCTTTCCAAAATATTCAGTCCTAGGGCTGTCACGGATATGATTATGAAATTTGGCTGACGATTAATTGTCTGAAAAATAATTGCAATTATGCCTATTAATTAACCGTTTAAGGGCTTTGACTTTTTTTCATTGTGCTTTGTTCATTAATAATTGGGATGAAAAGTAAGTTATCATTTTGCAGTGAAGATTGCAGTTAATACCTTAAAAAAATGAAACTAATATATTTAATTCAGTAAATAACTGAAACAATTGCAACAAGCTGGCCAAACATAGAAAAGAAAATGTATTTATATATGATACATAGTGTGTGTGTGTGTGTGTGTGTGTGTGTGTGTGTGTGTGTGTGTGTGTGTGTGTGTGTGTGTGTGTGTGTGTGTGTGTGTGTGTGTGTGTGTGTGTGTGTGTGTGTGTGTGTGTGTGTGTGTATACACTCACCTAAAGGATTATTAGGAACCTGTTCAATTTCTCATTAATGCAATTATCTAATCAACCAATCACATGGCAGTTGCTTCAATGTAGAGGTCTTCACGGGTCCAAAAATTCATACCCGAACCCGAAGAGACCCGTAATGTGCTTAACGGAACCGACCCGGACCCGTCTATTATTTCAAAAGCTGGACCCGGACCCGTGAAGATCCGAGAAATGCCAAAAACGTAGTACCCGGAACCGACCTGGACCCGTCTATTATTTAAAAGCTGGAACCGAACCCGGCGTGAAGACACAGACCCGACTGGACCCGTTTGTCACATATTCCACAATAACTGATATTAACAAGTCAATAAACAAGTTATGAAAAATATAACTTTTTGTCTTACCTAGCCGTCGTCTCCCTTCCTTGTAACGTTACTTGTGATGCATTACATCCTTGCCAAAAAGTTAAATCCATGTTATTCCTCTCTTGTTATTCCAAGCATGCTTAATTCACTCATCATTTCAGCTTTAAAAGTCCACTTTATGTCACGGTGATGGATGACAAATGCGTCTTTGCAGATTTGCATTTCGATTCGAGTTAACTCCCATAATAACTTTGACTGTTTGCCCTTTTTAACTAATAACGATTGCTCGTTCGGTGGCCGCTGACGTCCGCATTATTTATTTGCTATAATCTCTGTGAGCCGAGCCTGACCACCAAAACTTTAAGAAATAAGACGGTTCATTCATATTATTATTAAAGTCAATCACAGCGGAAGCTCGGGTTGCCATAGAAATGACACGCGCTTGATACTGCACATGCGCGGTGGCTGGAGCAACCTGAAATATGAGCTTTTTTACGCAATTTGAGCATCATAGAAAACATTTGTGACAGTTTTAGTGCTGATTTTAAATATATTATTTAAATATAATTTCAAATCAAACTTCAACAGTGCGTCACACGTAGACAGCACTTACTTTTTTCTCATGTTTGTCCACAATATGCATGAAGGATGCCCGGACAGAAGAGGTGGCCGTGGGTTTAACTTCTTTATATTCGTTGTTTTTTAGCTTTTTTCACACATCACTCATGAAGGTAACCATTATTATTACCGTGCGCTTGCAGAGAGAGCGAGCGAGAGAGAGAGAGGGAGAGAGAGAGAGCGCGTGAGGCGAGCGAGCAAGAGAGAGAGAGATCGCTCGTGTTTTTCTTCTTTCTTTTTTTTAAACCTTATTTCCCGGCTCACACTTTTCTTATCCTAATTTTACAGTTGCAAGTTACAAAAAACACACAAGCAGTGCTGACTGACTCAGATCACGGGCAGGTGTTCTCCGAGTCCGGATCGACTCGGGTATTGCACACAATGTTAAACAGACCCGGGACCCGTAGTAATAGATTGGGACCCGACCCGGACCCGGATGATCATTTAAAATATAGACCCGAACCCGTACGGGTCCCGGGTCGGGTCCCGGGTCCACGGGTCTCGGGGGCTCCGTGAAGACCTCTACTTCAATGCATTTAGGGGTGTGGTCCTGGTCAAGACAATCTCCTGAACTCCAAACTGAATGTCAGAATGGGAAAGAAAGGGGATTAAAGCAATTTTGAGCGTGGCATGGTTGTTGGTGCCAGACAGGCCGGTCTGAGTATTTCACAATCTGCTCAGTTACTGGGATTTTCACGCACAACCATTTCTAGGGTTTACAAAGAATGGTGTGAAAAGGGAAACACATCCAGTATGCGGCCGTCCTGTGGGCCAAAATGCCTTGTTGATGCTAGAGGTCAGAGGAGAATGGGCCGACTGATTCAAGCTGATAGAAGAGCAACTTTGACTGAAATAACCACTCGTTACAACCGAGGTATGCAGCAAAGCATTTGTGAAGCCACAACACGCACAACCTTGAGGCGGATGGGCTACAACAGCAGAAGACCCCACCGGGTACCACTCATCTCCACTACAAATAGGAAAAAGAGGCTACAATTTGCACGAGCTCACCAAAATTGGACAGTTGAAGACTGGAAAAATGTTGCCTGGTCTGATGAGTCTGGATTTCTGTTGATACATTCAGATGGTAGAGTCAGAATTTGGCGTAAACAGAATGAGAACATGGATCCATCATGCCTTGTTACCACTGTGCAGGCTGGTGGTGGTGGTCTAATGGTGTGGGGGATGTTTTCTTGGCACACTTTAGGCCCCTTAGTGCCAATTGGGCATGGTTTAAATGCCACGGCCTACCTGAGCATTGTGTGTGACCATGTCCATCCCTTTATGACCACCATGTGCCCATCCTCTGATGGCTACTTCCAGCAGGATAATGCCCCATGTCACAAAGCTCCAATCATTTCAAATTGGTTTCTTGAACAATGAGTTCACTGAACTAAAATGGCCCCCACAGTCCCCAGATCTCAACCCAATAGAGCATCTTTGGGATGTGGTGGAACGGGAGCTTTCCACAAATCTCCATCAACTGCAAGATGCTATCCTATCAATATGGGCCAACATTTCTAAAGAATGCGTTCAGCTCCTTGTTGAATCAATGCCACGTAGAATTAAGGCAGTTCTGAAGGCCAAAGGGGGTCAAACACAGTATTAGTGTGCTGCTCCTAATAATCCTTTAGGTGAGTGTACATTATATTACAATTAGTTTCTCTTGTTAACCAAGTTCTCTTTTAGTGTTCTGTTACCCGATTGGATGTGAACACCATGTGCCTGGCTGTGACAGTGATGTCGGGAATGTACTGCAAGAAAATAAAGGTTTCTTTGTGAATTATCTTTCTTAATTAGCATAAAGATGTATGTACTTGCATGAAAATGTTTTTGGTAACACTTTTTATTTTGATGGTCCCTTTTGAACATTCTGTTGACTATAAGTAACTTTGAAACTACATGTACATTTTTTCTAAGCCTAATCCTGCCTGTCTACAAATACTCTACTGACACTGTAATGAGAGTTTGTAGACGTGTAGGTGCAACGTTACTTATAGTCAACAGAATGTGTCAAAGGGACCATCAAACTAAAGTAAAAACATGTTTTTAACTACCATCCACTGTAGTATGTTGCCACCTGGGCAATTAAAGTTTATTCATTTACATTTACATTTAGTCATTTAGCAGACGCTTTTATCCAAAGCGACTTACAAATGAGAGCAAAAGAAGCAACTAGAACAGTCAAGGGCAACAGTATGCAAGTGCTGTAGCAAGTCTCAGTTAATCTAGCTCAGAACACACAGGACAGTTTTTTTTTTTTTTTTTTTTTTTTTAAATAAATTTGACAGACAGAAAATGAATAGAATGATAAGTGCTATTCTTGATTGGTCAGGTGCTGCTGGAAGAGATGTGTCTTTAGGTGTTTTTTGAAAATGGCTACAGACTCGGCCGCACGAATTGAGATAGGCAGGTCATTCCACCAGGTGGGAACAGCCCAGGAAAAGCTCAGTGAGAGCGATTTCATGCCTCTCTGGTATGGCACCACAAGGCGTCGTTCACTAGCAGAACGTAAGTTCCTGGAGGGTGTGTAGGTCTGAACGAGCGAGTTTAGGTATATTGGTGCAGAGCCAGTGGTTGCTTTGAAGGCGAGCACCAGTGCCTTGAATTTGATGCGAGCAGTTATTGGCAGCCAGTGCAGACTGATGAACAGAGGCGTGACGTGCGCTCTCTTCGGCTCATTAAAGACCAACCTCGCCGCTGCATTCTGGATCAGTTGCAAGGGTTTGATAGTGCATGCCGGAAGGCCCGCTAGAAGAGCATTACAGTAGTCCAGTCTGGAGAGAACAAGAGCTTGGACCAGTAGTTGTGTGGCATGCTCTGATAGGAAGGGTCTAATCTTCCTAATGTTGTATAATGCAAATCTACAGGATCGGGTTGTTGCAGTAATGTGGTCAGTGAATTTTAGCTGATCATCAATCACAACTCCAAGGTTCCTGGCTGTCCTGGACGGAGTTATGGTTGATGAACCTAGCTGAATGGAGAGATTGTGGTGAAGTGCTGGGTTGGCAGAGACAACAAGAAGTTCTGTCTTTGCAAGGTTAAGTTGAAGGTGATGTTCCTTCATCCAGGCAGAAATGTCTGTTATTCAAATGCTCCTTTAGGACAGACTGAACATGACTATTCAAACCATTTTGAGAAGTCTAATTCTGAAATTAAGAAAAACAGTTATAAGTCATTTGAGGATTCTACCTTTAACCCTCAGAAGTTGAATGTTTTTGTGGAACCCAGTAAATCCCTCCAATCTGAGACATTCAGTCCTCTCTCCAATTCTGCGTGAGGGCCCAAGTTCTCCTCTCCCAGTGAAATCAATTATTTTCTTCTCGAAGCCCAGTTCTATTCTTGAGAAAGCTAGTGCTCCCGAGGAATCATCTACATCTGAGGAGTCTAGCTATCGTTCCTCTGAGAGAACCATTTCTAATCCTGAGAAACCTATTGTGTCTATGGAACCCAGTTCCTCCTTCCCATCTGAGAAGTCTAGCTCTCGTCCCTCTGAGAAACCCCGTTCTAAACCAGAGATCTCAAGCTCTCGTCTCCCAGTGAGATCAAGTATTTTCTTCTCAAAGCCCAGTTCTGTTCCTGACAAACCTAGGGCTCTCATGGAATCCAGTTCCTCTCCCCCTGAGAAGTCTAGGGCTCGTCCCTCTGAGAAGCCCAGTTCTAAACCTGAGACCTTAAGTTGTCCTCTACCAGTAAGTATTTTCTTCTCAAAGCCCAGTTCTGTTCCTGACAAACCTAGGGCTCTCATGGAATCCAGTTCATCTCCACCTGAGAAGTCTAACTCTCGTCCCTCTGAGAAGCCCAGTTCTAAACCTGAGACCTCAAGTTCTCCTCTCCCAGTGAGATCAAGTATTTTCTTCTCGAAGCCCAGTTCTATTCCTGAGAATCCAAGTGCTCCCATGGAATCTAGTTCATCTGATAAGTTTAGCTCCCTTTCCTCAGAGAAACACCGTTATAATGCTGAGAAACCTATCGTCTCAATGGAACTCAGTTCCTCCTCCTCATCTGAGAAGTCTAGCTCTCGTCCCTCTGAGAAACTCAGTTCTACTGCTGAGAAACCTATTGTCTCTATGGAACTCAGTTCCTCCTCATCTGTGAAGTCTAGCTCTCGTCCCTCTGAAAACCCCAGTTCTATTCCTGAGAAACCAATTGTCTCTATGGAACAAAGTTCATCCTTCCCATCTGAGAAGTCTAGGGCTCGTCCCTCTGAGAAGCCCAGTTCTAAACCTGAGACCTCAAGTTGTCCTCTACCAGTAAGTATTTTCTTCTCAAAGCCCAGTTCTGTTCCTGACAAACCTAGGGCTCTCATGGAATCCAGTTCATCTCCATCTGAGAAGTCTAGCTCTCGTCCCTCTGAGAAGCCCAGTTCTAAACCTGAGACCTCAAGTTCTCCTCGTCCAGTGAGATCAAGTATTTTCTTCTCGAAGCCCAGTTCTATTCCTGAGAATCCAAGTACTCCCATGGAATCTAGTTCATCTGATAAGTTTAGCTCCCTTTCCTCAGAGAAACACTGTTATAATGCTGAGAAACCTATCGTCTCAATGGAACTCAGTTCCTCCTCCTCATCTGAGAAGTCTAGCTCTCGTCCCTCTGAGAAACTCCCTTCTAATGCTGAGAAACCTATTGTCTCTATGGAACTCAGTTCCTCCTCATCTGGGAAGTCTAGCTCTCGTCCCTCTGAGAAACTCTGTTCTAATGCTGAGAAACCAATTGTCTCTATGGAACTCAGTTCCTCCTCCTCATCTGAGAAGTCTAGCTCTCTTCCCTCTGAGAAACTCAGTTCTAATGCTGAGAAACCTATTGTATCTATGGAACTCAGTTCCTCCTCCTCATCTGAGAAGTCTAGCTCTCGTCCCTCTGAGAAACTCAGTTCTAATGCTGAGAAACCTATTGTCTCTATGGAACTCAGTTCCTCCTCCTCATCTGAGAAGTCTAGCTCTCCCCCCTCTGAGAAACCCAGTTCTAAACCTAGACCTCAAGTTCTCCTCTCCCAGTGAGATCAAGTATTTTCTTCTCGAAAACCAGTTCTTATGTTGAGAAACGTATTATCTTTATGGAACTCAGTTCCTCCTCCTCATCTGTGAAGTCTAGCTCTCGTCCCTCTGAGAAACTCCCTTCTAATGCTGAAAAACCAATCGTCTCAATGGAACTCAGTTTCTCCTCCTCATCTGAGAAATCTAGCTCTCGTCCCTCTGAGAAACCCTATCCTAATAATGAGAAACCAATTGTCTCTAAGGAACCAAGTTCCTCCTCCTCATCTGAGAAGTCTAGCTCTCGTCCCTCTGAGAAACTCCCTTCTAATGCTGAGAAACCTATTGTCTCTATGGAACTCAGTTGCTCCTCCTCAACTGAGAAGTCTAGCTCTCGTCCCTCTGAGAAACTCCCTTCTAATGCTGAGAAACCTATTGTCTCTATGGAACTCAGTTCTTCCTCCTCATCTGAGAAGTCTAGCTCTCGTCCCTCTGAGAAACCCTGTTCTAATAATGAGAAACCAATTGTCTCTATGGAACCAAGTTCCTCCTCCTCATCTGAGAAATCTAGCTCTCGTCCCTCTGAGTAACTCCGTTCTAATGATGAGAAACCTATTGTCTCTATGGAACTCAGTTCCTCCTCCTCAACTGAGAAGTCTAGCTCTCATCCCTCTGAGAAGCCCAGGTCTAAACCTGAGACCTCGAGTTCTCCTCTCCCAGTGAGATCAAGTATTTTCTTCTCAAAGCCCAGTTCTTCTGAGAAGTCAAGCTCCCTTTCCTCAGAGAAACACCGTTCTAAACCCGAGAATCCTAATGATCCCATGGAATCTAGTTCATCTGAGAAGTCAAGCTCCATTTCCTCAGAGAAACACCTTTCTACAAATGAGAATCCCATGGGATCTAGTTCATCTGAGAAGTCAAGCTCCCTTTCCTCAGAGAAACACCATTCTAAACCTGAGAATACTAGTGATCCCATGGAATCTAGTTCATCTGAGAAGTGAAGCTCTCGTTCCTTAGAGAAACACCATTATAAACCTGAGAATCCTAATGCTCCCATGGAATCTAGTTCATCGAAGAAGTCAAGCTCTCATTCCTCAAAAAAACATAGTTCTAAACCTGAGAACCCTTGTGATCCCATGGAATCTAGTTCATCTGAGAAGTCAAGCTCCCTTTCCTCAGAGAAACACCGTTCTAAACCTGAGAATCCTAGTGATTCCATGGAATCTAGTTCATCTGAGAAGTCAAGCTCCCTTTCCTCAGAGAAAGACCGTTCTAAACCTGAGAATCCCATGGGATCTAGTTCTTCTGAGAATTCAAGCTCCATTTCCTCAGAGAAACACCTTTCTACAAATGAGAATCCCATGGGATCTAGTTCATCTGAGAAGTCAAGCTCCCTTTCCTCAGAGAAACACCGTTCTAAACCTGAGAATCCTAGTGATCCCATGGATCCCATGGAATCTAGATCATCTGAGAAGTCAAGCTCTCGTTCCTTAGAGAAACACCATTCTAAACCTGAGAATCCTAATGATCCCATGGAATCTAGTTCATCTGAGAAGTCAAGCTCCCTTTCCTCAGAGAAACACCGTTCTGAACCTGAGAATCCCGTGGGATCTAGTTCTTCTGAGAAGTGTAGCTACCTTTTGTCAGAGAAACACCGTTCTAAACCTGAGAATCCTAATGATCCCATGGAATCTAGTTAATCTGAGAAGTCAAGCTTCCTTTCCTCAGAGAAACACCGTTCTGAACCTGAAAATCCTAGTGATCCCATGGAATCCAGCTCATCTGAGAAGTCAAACTCCCTTTCCTCAGAGAAACACTGTTCTAAACCTGAGAATCCTAGTGATCCCATGGAATCTAGTTCATCTGAGAAGTCAAGCTCCCTTTCCTCAGAGAAACACCATTCTAAACCTGAGAATCCCATGGAATCTAGTTCATCTGAGAAGTCAAGCTCCCTTTCGTCAGAGAAACTCTGTTCTAAACCTGAGCATCCTAATGATCCCATGGAATCTAGTTCATCTAAGAAGTCAAGCTCCCTTTCCTTAGAGAAAGAACGTTCTAAACCTGAGAATCCTAGTGATCCCATGGAACCTAGTTCATCTGAAAAGTTTAGCTCTCATTCCTCAGAGAAACACCGTTCTAAACCGGAGAATCCCAGTGATCCCAAGGAACCCAGTTCTTCATCTGAGAAGTCAAGCTCTCATTCCTTAGAGAAACACCGTTCTAAACCTGAGAATCCTAGTGATCCCATGGAATCTAGTTCATCTGAGAAGTTTAGCTCTACTTCCTCAGAGAAACACCGTTCTAAACCAGAGTATCCCAGTGATCCCATGGAACCCAGTTCTTCATTCTGAGAAACCTTTTTCTAATACTGAAAAACCTGTTGTGCCTATGGAACCCAGTTCTTCCTTCTCATCTGAGAAATCTAGCTCTCTATCCTCTGAAAAATTGACTTCTAAATTGGACATGGCCAGTTCTAATGCCACAGTGAAATCCATATTTCTTGATAAACTCTGCACTCATGTGAAGGCCATTTCCTTTCCCTCTGAGATATCCCTTCTGGGAATTTTGGGTAATTTCAGTTGTGAACCTAAGAAACACTCTCCTACCCTCACTAAGAAGCTAAGCTTAAAACACGAAGAGCCCAGTGCTTCTCCTTGTGAGAAATCCCATATTGAACCTGATAAGTGTTTATCTGTGAAATCCAACAACAAACCTGATGAACTGTCCATTTTCTTACGTTCTGAGAAGTCTAGTTTGGATTTTGAATCCAGTTCTCTGCTCTCGAAAACATTGAGTTATGTAATCTCAGGGAAAGTCAATTTTAGATCAAAATTATTTGGTTCTTTCCATTCTAGGAGTGCTCTACTACTAGAGGAATCCAATTCTCTTGTCTCTAATGTACGTGGCTCTCTCCTGCTTGAAGAAACCAACCTCCTTGTGGTTCAAAACTATCTGCAAAATCCAGTTCACCCAAGTGATTCTGGAAGAGCAAACAACTCGTATGATTTTAATCAAATCTGAAAGCCAAACTTCCAAAAGTTATTTTTTTGTGTGTTTTTTCTTTTGTTTAAATGTTGCATTGACTGACAATTGTTCTGTGCTAAAGACCGCGCTGGGGATGGCATTCCAGCTCAAATGTGGTGGAGGAACTGAACCGTTACTTTTAATAGATGAGATAACAATGGAATATTGTATTGATAAAACTGTGTTTAATCTGAAATTATACCGGTTTAATCAGATTTAATATAAACGGTCTAATAATGATGTCTAGCCTGACAAGAGACTGCGTTTCTGTTAATGAGATATAAGCTATTGTAGAGTTGCACGATTAATCATTAAAAGATTAAGATCTTGATTCAAACACCCACACAATCTTATTTCTAAATGACAGCGATTCGGCTATGTCTATATTAAACCTTTGACAAATATAATCACAGCAAACATTTAGATATGTATTGGCGCTGCCGCTGATCCAGAGAGAGCCGTTGTCCTGTTCAGGTATGAAACGGCTTCCCAAACGTTCTTTTCAACCACTGTAAGAGTGGACTCCTGTAGATGGTTCAATCTGCAGGGTTGCCAGAAGACTAAAGAAATGTTATCAGAAAGATGGAAGAAAACTGTACATTTCTCGTCTGTTTCCACCCACTGCAACTTATACCAACGACGGAAATAAGTGCAGTTACAATAGCAAAATATGTGGGAGAGCGTTGCTATAATGTGACTATATTGTATTGCAATAGGGAGCACTTCAAAGTCAATATCAAATTTAAACTAGTTAGCACAATTCGTAATATAAAGGATTTAATGACAAAATCTGGTTATGGTTACACATAAAATAGTTTCAAAATGGATGTATGAGATGATAAACTTATACCATTAATCGTACACAGCATGAATACAATGTTACCTGAGAGAGAGAGAGAGAGAGAGAGAGAGAGAGATAGAGAGAGAGAGAGAGAGAGAGAGAGAGAGAGAGAGAGAGAGAGAGAGAGAGAGAGAGAGAGAGAGAGAGAGAGAAGAGAAGCCCCAATCACCTCAAGAGCCAGAGAGTAAGAACCCCAGAGGAAAAAAGAGAGCCAGAGGAAAAAGAGAAAGAGCAATAATTCCAATCTCCTTTTATCCCTTTCTCTGACCATGTGACTGAAACCAAATGTGAGATATTTAAACTGACCAATCAGACCAAACTCAAACATGACATTCAAACCAAACTTACCCCGCAAGGTGTGACCCACATGTGGCCTACAGGCCTCTCTATTGTCTTCCAGATGTCCCTTCTGATAAGCAAATGGGGGGTGACAACAGTAAAGCAAATCACTTTGTTGGATTTCAAATATCGAATATCTTTGATGATTTTCAATTCCTTCAGTCCCCCCTTGGCACGTTTGGCCACGTTCATAAAGTGTCCAGAGGTGACACAGTCAACAAAGACATGCTTTCAGTTGTGTGTAGATGTCATCTTCAGACTTGTCGTCCAGGCATGTTGCAAAGGCAGTTTGTCAGTCTTCAGTCTTCATTTTCCTTGCAGCCCTGCTTGAGAACTTCATCAAATGGTGTGGTGCAAACATCATTGATGTGCAAATTGTCCATTGAATACTTCACACCTCAAGAACAGTCACTGACGATGAGAACAAACGCTTGTCTCTCTTTCTATGTCAGAACACAGGAGGTGAACTCGAGCAGCAGGAATCCTGTAACATACAGCCCAACAAACAGCAAAATAGCATACATGGCATTTGTCATTGGTCAGAAGTTTGATATGGTCAGATTAAAATAGTCTCTGGCAATAAGCCTTTAAATCGATGTACTTAATAAAGTGGTCAAGGTTTAGAATTAAAGAAGATATCACAAGCTCTTACATTATTTTTTAGAAACATTGAAATAAATTGCATTATAACAAAACAACAATCATTGTTGGTTTTAAACTCCTCTTTCATGAGAAGTATCAGCAAAATATTGTGTAACCAAATTCAGAAATTCAATTGAATTCATGTACGAGTCTATACGAGTCAAGATGGCGCCGAGGATGGCCGCTACGTCACGAGCTCTGTTGAAACATTGTAGTTTTTTGTTTGTTCTGTTTATAGTTTTTGTGTTTTTTGTCTTGGATGTTGTCTGCCTTACTACGTACGACAGACAGACACTTTTGGACATTGGTTCGGCAATCGCACACCGAAAACCGGACTTTAAATTCTTCAGTGACGAACCGCCGTTCACAAACACAGCAGCGGATCCTTTTGTCAAACCGACCCCCGCTTCCCAGTATTTTACTGGCTAATGTTCAGTCTCTGGACAATAAACTCTGCGAGCTGAGAGCGCGGATCTCTTTCCAGCGAGACACGAGGGACTGCTGCATTATCTGCCTTACAGAAACTTGGATGTCCGCTGAGATTCCAGATTCGGCCATCGAAACCACAGGGTTCTCCATGCATCGAATGGACAGAGGAAAAGAACTCTCAGGGAAAAGCAAAGGCGGGGGTGTGTGTTTTATGATCAACAGATCCTGGTGTGATCAGTGGAACGTACATTCTATCAAGTCTTTCTGTTCTCCTGGTCTGGAACTTCTCATGGTTCTGTGTCGACCATTCTGGCTACCGAGGGAATTCACCGCGGTCATCATCACAGCTGTGTATATTCCCCCACAAGCCGACACAGACCGGGCACTAAAGGAACTGTATAGGACAGTGAGTGAGCAGGAAACCGCGCATCCTGAGGCTGCGTTTATTGTGACCGGGGACTTTAACAAAGCCAACTTCAAGCGCATCGCACCCAAATACCACCAACATGTTAGCTTCAACACGCGAGGGAACCGTGTTTTGGATCACTGCTACTCCCCCTTCAAGGATTGTTACAAGTCCCTCCCGCGCCCACCATTTGGCAAATCGGATCACGCTTCCATTCTTCTCTTGCCCGCATATAGGCAGAGACTGAAACAGGAAGCACCCGCCCTCAGAAACGCCAGTACAGGGACAAGATTGAAGGACAGTTCAACACCACCGACTCCAGAAGCATGTGGAGGGGAATTAACACCATCACGGACTATAAAGGGAACACAAACTCCACCGTGAACACCGCTGCCTCTCTCCCGGACGGGCTCAACAGCTTCTATGCTCGCTTTGAGGGAACTAACACCGCCCTCGCGGAGAGAGAGCTCGCGGCTGAAGATACAGAGGTTAGTGCACTCTCCGTATCTGAAGCGGATGTAACCCGATCCTTCCGGCGGGTGAACGTCCGTAAAGCTGCGGGTCCAGACGGGATTCCGGGCTGCGTGATCAGAGCGTGCGCGCACCAACTGGCTGGAGTTTTTACGGACATTTTTAACCTGTCCCTCTCCCTGTCTGTGGTCCCCACATGCTTCAAAACGTCCACCATTGTTCCTGTACCTAAGCAGTCAAAATCCACCTGCTTAAACGACTGGCGTCCTGTTGCTCTGACCCCAATCATCAGTAAATGCTTTGAGAGACTAGTCAGAAACCACATCTGCTCTGTTCTCCCCCCCTCACCGGACCCACTGCAGTTTGCATACCGCAAAAACCGCTCCACTGATGATGCCATTTCATCCACTATACACACTGCTCTCTCCCACCTGGAAAAGAGGAACACGTATGTGAGAATGCTGTTTGTGGACTACAGCTCAGCATTCAACACCATTGTGCCCTCCATACTTGACATTAAACTCTGGGCTCTAGGCTTAAACAGCTTGTTATGCAGCTGGATCCTGGACTTCCTGTCAAACAGACGCCAGGTGGTCAGAATGGGCAGTAACATCTCCTCATCACTGACTCTCAACACTGGAGCCCCTCAGGGCTGCGTTCTCAGCCCACTCCTGTACTCCTTGTACACACATGACTGTGTGGCAACCCACAGCTCCAACACCATCATCAAGTTTGCTGACGATACGACGGTGGTAGGTCTTATCACCGACAATGATGAAACGGCCTACAGAGAGGAGGTGCACACTCTGACACGGTGGTGTCAGGAGCACAACCTCTCCCTCAACGTCAGCAAGACCAAGGAGCTGGTGGTCGACTTCAGGAGGAATGAGAGAGAACACCGCCCCATCACCATCGATGGAGCACCGGTGGAGAGAGTCAGCAGCTTCAAGTTCCTTGGTGTCCACATCACCGAGGAACTCTCATGGTCCGTCCACTCCGAGGCCGTTGTGAAGAAGGCTCATCAGCGCCTTTTCTTCCTGCGACGGCTGAGGAGGTTTGGAATGAACCGCCACATCCTCACACGCTTCTACAGCAGCACCATCGAGAGCCTGCTGACTGGCTGCATCACCACCTGGTACGGCAACAGTACCGCCCGCAACCGCAAAGCCCTGCAAAGGGTAGTGCGCACAGCCAGCTGCATCATCGGAGGTGAGCTTCCCTCCCTCCAGGACATTTACGCCAGGCGGTGTGTGAAGAGAGCTCAGAGGATCATCAGAGACTCTAGCCACCCGAACCATGGGCTGCTCTCACTGCTGCCATCAGGCAGACGGTACCGTAGCATCAGAACACGCACCAGCCGACTCCAGAACAGCTTCTTCCCACAAGCAATCAGACTACTTAACTCCTGATCCATCAGGATCATAACACACACTGGACAGAATATCACTCAGCACAACCCACTGTAGATACACACACATTATATACACATTTATTTATCATACAGCATCTATTGCACTTTGGACTTCAATTTGTGAACATATTGTATACTGTACATTGTATATTATTACTATAGCTTAATGTATACTGTTATTGTTTAATGTATGTTTAGTGTATATTGTTTTAAGTATATGTATATTGTAAATATGTGTATATTGTTTAAAGCTGTGAGAACTACACTCACATTGTGTAAATTATTTATTGTTTATTGTACTGTCTACTGTGCTGTGAGTAATTTGTGTGCGCATCAGATGATGTAATCTGATGTTGCTTAAATGTTGTACGTCATGTCGTGACTGCTATGTTGCTCGGAACTGCACCTAAGAATTTCACCTACTGTTGCACTTGTGCATATAGCTGTGTGACAATAAAGTGATTTGATTTGATTTGATGTCCACAACCATTGTTACATTGTAAAATAGAAAAATACAAAGACTCAGAAATCAAAATCAAAAATGAATCAAATGCATTCTTACAATACAATGATAAAATAATATTTTTCACTAGGTAAGAATGAGAAATACTCTTTTGATATTTAACTTGGTGAGATAAGTAATCCCTGATTTAGTAAATCAAAAGGAAAAAACAAAACAAACAATAACTGGAAGAAATTCACAGTTATAACAGTCTAGATGTAAAGACATTTTGTGAGGCAGATATAGATTTAACTTAATCTATGTGACTGAATTTAGCTGTTGACTATGTGTAAATCATGCCCAAACATTGTGAGGAAGTCTGCAATTGTGATGCAAATTTAGCCCTGTTGTAAAACAGGCAGCCAGCAATACAATATCAGTATGAGGTGTGGTCTGGCTCAAAATCTTCTCCCACCAATGTTTTTGTTAAAGAGCATGATAAAATGCAAAGTTTGGAGTTCTCAAATCCTGCTGTGATGAAAACATTCTCATGGTAAATGCAATTGTAATTCACACTGTAGCCACATGGCAATTCTGTGCTCCTGTACATGGTTTCACTACAGCTATATAGGAAATAGCAGAGTTTCCACTATAGGAGACTAACAAATTCAACATAGACACACATGCAATCTTGAAATTGCTGTACAATTCTAGTATTAAAGTTATTCCAATTTACACAAGATACATGGCCTAGAATGCATAGCATCTACAGCCTTAATCCTAAGTGTTTTATCACTTACAGTAAAGCAATCGTGTTTTAAAGAATAAACTTGATTAGTCTGTGTATCTCATAGCACAAACAACTAAAATGTGTAATCAATGTGCACAATGTGTTTAGTCCAATTACAAATTTGAAAATACAAACCGGATCATTGCAATCTGGATATTTTACAATTAAACTCATTGCTATTAGGCTGCTAGCCCGCTCGCAAGTGAAGTTAATAGCTGAAGGCCTTGCATGAACAATGCAGTCAACTCACTGAGAGTTTTACCTGCAAATGAGCGCTGATTTTAATTTCCTATTTTTCTGAAAATAAGGTGGAGCTCGACCCCTTCCCATTGACCAGCATTTCCCCTCTGAATGGCCTATTTTCTGACAGAAACTGCAAAACCTGTTCTCTTTGCCATTGGGTTGTCTGCTATGTTCTCCTGGAGGATATTCTTGTCTCTCGAATGCTTGCACACCATGCGTACTGGTACATGACTCGGCGCTATTCCGGTGCTGCATCACCGTAAGAACTGAAATAGGCACACTTTCTTGTGCATTTTCTGAACTAAACGCTTCAGATTCATTAGAGCAAGTCACTTCATCTAAGAAGTGAACATGCTTTTTAACCCCATCGCTGTTAAGCGGTCTGGGAGGTATGAGCTTTTTAGCATTTAGCTTAGCCTTGAGGTCTGCAATGGTTTCCTTGTGTTTGCTACACTTTGCAGTCAGGGCTAACTGCTCAACTAGTAATTTATCTAGCTGTGTTTGAAGATATTGAATCTTTGCCTCAGCCTTTTCTACTTCTTCATTTTTAGATTCCAGTTCTTTACATTTCGCATCTATACTTGAAAATAGATGTGTCGTCACATCACATAGCCTTTAACAACTTATGAAGTTTAAAGCCTCAATTATTTCACCATGTTTTGATTTCTTTTGGTGTTTGCCATTTAAGTCCCAATATCTGATCATTTCATCATCTGAACTTTTAATTCCAATATACTCTTTCTTGAGTTTGGACAAGGTAGGCTCAACTTTTTCACTCCATAAAGCAAACAATACATTACAAAATTTCCCTTCCATCCCGAGGAGATTATCTGAATATTCACAGATTGTACAGTAATGGGACTATTGAAGCTATTTAAAACCTTCTAAGTTCTGTTTCATGCAATTCCTTCAACCATTAAACAATGAAAACAGCCTTACCCATTCCTTGGTCAGAAGGTCAGCTTTAATCCATTCACAAGATCAACTGTGAAAGATGTCCTCATTCTTACACAGATCCAAGTAAATTTCAGAAAATTCACTGCAAGGGATTCCTGGGTTTCAGCACCATCTGTAAGAGTGGACTCCTGCAGATGGTTCAATCTGCAGGGTTGCCAGAAGACTAAAGAAATGTTATCAGAAAGATGGAAGAAAACTGTACATTTCTCATCTGTTTCCACCCACTGCAACTTATACCAACGACGGAAATAAGTGCAGTTACAATAGCAAAATATGTGGGAGAGCGTTGCTATAATGTGACTATATTGTATTGCAATAGGGAGCACTTCAAAGTCAATATCAAATTTAAACTAGTTAGCACAATTCGTAATAGAAAGGATTTAATGACAAAATCTGGTTATGGTTACACATAAAATAGTTTCAAAATGGATGTATGAGATGATAAACTTATACCATTAATCGTACACAGCATGAATACAATGTTACCTGAGAGAGAGAGAGAGAGAGAGAGAGAGAGAGAGAGAGAGAGAGAGAGAAGAGAAGCCCCAATCACCTCAAGAGCCAGAGAGTAAGAACCCCAGAGGAAAAAAGAGAGCCAGAGGAAAAAGAGAAAGAGCAATAATTCCAATCTCCTTTTATCCCTTTCTCTGACCATGTGACTGAAACCAAATGTGAGATATTTAAACTGACCAATCAGACCAAACTCAAACATGACATTCAAACCAAACTTACCCCGCAAGGTGTGACCCACATGTGGCCTACAGGCCTCTCTATTGTCTTCCAGATGGCCCTTCTGATAAGCAAATGGGGGGTGACAACAGTAAAGCAAATCACTTTGTTGGATTTCAAATATCGAATATCTTTGATTATTTTCAATTCCTTCACCACACAATATAATTTCTGCGTTACAGTAATTAAAATGATCAAATTCTGGGAAATAAAAAAGTTTATAGTTCAGATTAAATGACCTTTCAAAAGTCACTTCAAATAAAGAATTTAAAAGAATTATATCATTACATCAGTACGTGGCTACAATTGACTGTTAAAATGTATTTGCCATTGAATAATTCATTCAAGAGATTCATTCAAAATCAATGATTCATCCAGTAATGAAACAAGTGTTTATGAGGGAGTCATTGAATCATTCATTCAAACTGATAGTTAAAAAATAATTCAAATGAATTCAAAAACGTAACATTTTGTCAGAACCTCTAGTAAATTACGTGTTATTTTGTTTAGTTTTTATTCAGTCTTTTGACATAACCCCAAACAACTGTAAAAAAAAGCCCCAATTCGCATCCTAAATAGAATTCAAAAATAGAATTAGTATGTCCCAAATCATAGTATGTTGAAAAGAGTATTCCAAAGACACCCGAATGGTCTACTCTTTCCGAAAAAAAAACTTTAGCACAGATCGTATCAGTTGGATGCAGTAAAGATGCACGTTTAGAGTATGAAATACCTCTACATAAAGAAACAACACCCGAAGAAATAGCACCAATTACAAAGGCAAATTCTTTAGGGGAAACAGAGAAGTTGAAGTATGAAAGGAATTCATCATAAGTCATTAAATGCCTTTGATAATTCAACAACTGTCCAACAAATACCCTTGTCAAACCAAGTTTTTAAAAATATACTCTTATGCTTATACAAAATATTTTAATTATTCCAGATGTTAAAAAGATGTGGTGAAAAATTATGCTTGTCAAATCAAATCACTTTATTGTCACTCTACCATATGCACAAGTGCAACAGTAGGTGAAATTCTTAGGTGCAGTTCCGAGCAACATAGTAGTCACGACATGACGTACAACATTTAAGCAACAACAGATTACACATCTGATGCGCACACAATTACTCACAGCACAGTATACACTACAATAAACAATAAATAATTTACACAGTGTGAGTGTAGTTCTCACAGCTTTAAACAATACACACATACTTACAATATACATATACTTAAAACAATATACACTACAATAAACAATAAATAATTTACACAATGTGAGTGTAGTTCTCACAGCTTTAAACAATATACACATACTTACAATATACATATACTTTAAACAATATACACATACTTACAATATACATATACTTTAAACAATATACACTAAACATACATTAAACAATAACAGTATACATTAAGCTATAGTAATAATATACAATGTACAGTATACAATATGTTCACAAATAGAAATCCGATGTACAATAGATGCTATATGATAAATAAATGTGTATATAATGTGTGTGTATCTCCAGTGGTTTGTGCTGAGTGATATTCTGTCCAGTGTGTGTTATGATCCTGATGGATCAAGAGTTAAGTAGTCTAATTGCTTGTGGGAAGAAGCTGTTCTGGAGTCGGCTGGTGCGTGTTCTGATGCTGCGGTACCGTCTGCCTGATGGCAGCAGTGAGAGCAGCCCATGGTTCGGGTGGCTAGAGTCTCTGATGATCCTCTGAGCTCTTTTCACACACCGCCTGTTCAGCGGTGTTCACGGTGGAGTTTGTGTTCCCTTTATAGTCCGTGATGGTGTTAATTCACCGCCACATGCTTCTGGAGTCGGTGGTGTTGAACTGTCCTTCAATCTTGTCCCTGTACTGGTGTTTTGCTGCTCTGATGGTTTTCCGGAGGGCATAACTTGCTTGTTTATGCTCCTCCGCATTACCGGAGTTAAAGGTGAAGGTCCGCGCATTGAGTGCCGCGCGAACATCCCCATTTAGCCACGGCTTCTGGTTTGGGTACAGCCGAATTGTTTTTGTCGGAACAACATCTTCTACGCACTTCCTGATGAAACACGTTACGCTATCAGCGTAGACCTCGATGTCGTCATCAGAGGCCGACCGGAACATCTCCCAGTCCACGTGATCAAAACAGTCTTGTAGCATAGAGTCTGATTGGTCCGACCAGCACTGGATGGTTCTGAGGGCGGGTGCTTCCTGTTTCAGCCTCTGCCTATAAGCGGGCAAAAGTAGAATGGAAGTGTGATCTGATTTGCCGAATGGTGGGCGCGGGAGGGACTTGTAACCATCCTTGAAGGGAGAGTAGCAGTGATCTAAAACACGGTTCCCTCGCGTGTTTAAGTTAACATGTTGGTGGTATTTGGGTGCAATGCGTTTGAAGTTGGCTTTGTTAAAGTCCCCAGTCACAATAAACGCAGCCTCAGGATGCGCGGTTTCCTGCTCACTCACTGTCCTATACAGTTCCTTTAGTGCCCGGTCTGTGTCGGCTTGTGGGGGAATATACACAGCTGTGATGATGACCGCTATGAATTCCCTCGGTAGCCAGAATGGTCGGCACAGAACCATGAGAAGTTCCAGATCAGGAGAACAGAAAGACTTGATAGAATGTACATTCCTCTGATCACACCAGGATATGTTGATCATAAAACATACACCCCCGCCTTTGCTTTTCCCTGAGAGATCTTTTCCTCTGTCCATTCGATGCACGGAGAACCCCGCGGTTTCGATGGCCGAATCTGGAATCTCAGCAGACATCCAAGTTTCTGTAAGGCAGATAATGCAGCAGTCCCTCGTGTCTCGCTGGAAAGAGATCCGTGCTCTCAGCTCACAGAGTTTATTGTCCAGAGACTGAACATTAGCCAGTAAAATACTGGGAAGCGGGGCGTCTTACTCTGATGAGCACGCCGGCTCTCTTCCCCCTTCTCCGGCCGCGTTTCCGCGGTCGGGCCACCCACACAAAAGGTTCCGCTGCCGTGTTTGTAAACAGCGTGTCGTCGTTGATGAATTTAAAGTCCGGTTTTCAGTGTGCAAATTGTCCATCCATCCATCCATCTTCTTCCGCTTTATCCGGGGCCGGGTCGCGGGGGCAGCAGTCTAAGCAGAGATGCCCAGACTTCCCTCTCCCTAGACACTTCCTCTAGCTCTTCCGGGGGGACACCGAGGCGTTCCAAGGCCAGCCGGGAGACATAGTCCCTCCAGCGTGTCCTTGGTCTTCCCCGGGGCCTCCTCCCGGTTGGACATGCCCGAAACACCTTCCCGGGAAGGCATTCAGGAGGCATCCGGAACAGATGCCCGAGCCACCTCAGCTGTCCCCTCTCGATGTGGAGGAGCAGCGGCTCTACTCCGAGTTCCTCCCGAGTGACTGAGCTTCTCACCCTATCTCTAAGGGAGCGCCCAGCCACCCTGCGGAGAAAGCTAATTTTGGCCGCCTGTATCCGGGATCTTGTCCTTTCGGTCATGACCCAAAGCTCATGACCATAGGTGAGAGTAGGAACGTAGATTGACCGGTAAATCGAGAGCTTCGCCTTACGGCTTAGCTCTTTCTTCACCACGACAGACAGGTACATCGACCGCATTACTGCAGAAGCTGCACCGATCCGTCTGTCAATCTCCCGTTCCATCCTCCCCTCACTCGTGAACAAGACCCCTAGATACTTGAACTCCTCCACTTGGGGCAGGAACTCTCCACCAACCTGAAGTGGGCAAGCCACCCTTTTCCAACTGAGGACCATGGCCTCGGATTTGGAGGTGCTGATCCCCATCCCAGCCGCTTCACACTCGGCTGCAAACCGTCCCAGTGCATGCTGAAGGTCCTGGTTAGAAGGGGCCAACACGACAACGTCATCCGCAAAGAGCAGAGACGAAACCGTGTGGTCCCCAAACCTGACACCCTCCGGCCCTTGGCTGCGCCTAGAAATTCTGTCCATAAAAATTATGAACAGAACCGGCGACAAAGGGCAGCCCTGCCGGAGTCCAACATGCACCGGGAACAAGTCTGACTTACTGCCGGCAATGCGGACCAAACTCCTGCTCCGGTCATACAGGGACCGGACAGTGCAAAAAATTTATAAAACAAAATTGTATAGTTCCACAAGGACATGAAGGTGAGTAATGAGTTTTTATTATTGAGAGAACAATCCTTGATGAAGACATATAGGTTGAAGATGAGATTAATATTACTATATAAAATAACATTATAATATTGTAAAATGCATTGTGGCCATCTGGTGTTCAAACGGATGAACCGGGGCTATCAAACTGTGCCCGGATGTGCAACTGAATCTTTATGAACATTTTATTTTATTTTTATAGAATTCTCAAAGTTTGAAATATGTAGAAACAATAAATGACTACACAACTTATCAGTGTATAAGGTTTTTTTTATTTTTTTATTTCATATTCCAAGCAGTTCCAAGCAGTAGCTCTTTCTATGTGATTACAGGATATATATAAACACGTTTGCATTGGCAAGAAAAAATTACTGAATCCAGTTTTATCAACTCTAAACAACATTTATACGTGGTTTAAAATCTAATTTGGAAATCCACATCAGAAATGCAACATTAAATTTAATTTCTCAAAAACACCACAAGCTATGAAACACATGGAAACAAAAGAAGAGACAGGAATACGTTTTAAATTGCTTGATAAATGTATAATCATATTTTTTTTTAATAGAAACAACAAATTAAAGTTCAAAAGCACATACAGTAAGATCAATCTGCAAATGTTAACCAGTTACTGGTTAAATTTGGTTACAGTCGGCCAGCCTGTGTGGCTGCGGATCCAGTCGAAATAATGTGCCACTTTAGTGTAGACGCCAGGATAATTGGGTTCGCCGCATTTATCACCCCAGCTCACTATTCCCCACACGTACGACAGGCCAGACGCGTCTTTACACACCAGCGGCCCTCCGGAGTCGCCCTGACACGAGTCCACCTTCCCCTCCAGGTCACCTGACACAGAGCACAACCAATGAGAGCACAAGGAACGGGTGAACGAAGAGTCACTAAGCACATGGTACTGTTACGTTATTTAAACAAAGGCATAAACATTAATTACAGAAGTACATGCCTATAGTACACACTCACACACCTACCTGCACACTCCATTCCAGGGAGGAAACGGTCCTTGTAATAATTCTTGCAGTCTCCGATAATCGTCACATTTGCCCATTTTAGAGTCGCTGCTGACTTTCCCGCTTCAAACAAACAGACATAGAGACAATAAAACCCCGACTGTAACCCCACCAGAGTAAAAGAACTCAGAGTAAAAGAGTATAAGCATGAGCTGCAGTTTTGTTGTCTTTCACTTTAAAAACTATAGCTCATTAAAGCAGGATAGCTTCTGATTGGCTGTCAATGTTTTTATTGTTCGTCAACTATGGGGAAAAAAGTGATTTGAGCAATATCGTTATAGTTGTGGTGTGGACTCTGATATTCTTTTATATTTGGAACGATTTGTGGAATATGGCAGTTTAGAGCTGAACCTCTGTCGCGGCCCCAGCCGGAGATGGTGCAGGTGTCGTTGGGCTGGAACTGTTGGGTGGACCAGGGCACGCAGACGGCTCGGACCGCGGGGTTGTCCGTCATGCACTTGTCCGAAAGATTCAGCTCCTGTAGCTGCACCAAAGCAATGTCGTTGGCGTAGGTTTGTGGGTCATATTCATGATGGATGATGATGTTCTTCACTGGGATGCTGTCGGTCGTCGACTGAATACGATGCTTCTTCCAGATAGAGAACTTGATGCGGTAGGACTTTGGGTTGGGCCTAGAGACACGAAAATGCACAACTGCTTAGCTGCATTTGAAAACTGCTTACAGTATGTGAAAACAGTATGTGACAAAAGAAGCATGTCTGAATTCACAGTACTGTAGGCAAAAAAAAGTAGGCAAAAAGCAGCCAGATGACCTACTTGCGGGTGAGATTATTATCCCATGAGGCCATGGGAGAGAACGCAACTATTGCTGGTAGGTCACATGATAATGTAAAACATAGCGAATGTCCAGATTACATTCATTCTACTCACATTAAAACTATATAGAACATACTCACGAGGTAATTACTTATTCAAAATAAGCACCTAGTACGCGATTTCAGATGCAGTCTTTCTCAGTAACTGTTCTGTACAGGTTGATCAAAACGTGTGCCGATGGTTTGTACCTGACACAGTGGGCAGCGGTCAAAACCCAGCAGCCACCCAGATATACCCCTCCGCAGTGGATCGAGCCGTCGTCCTGTATGGCCACCTGCCACTGTATCTGAGTCTGCAGGGGCAAAAGTCACAAACACGGATCAGACCAAAACAAAGAGGCATTTCATGATGTACTACCTCTAGAAGTTAATTAGTTAACTGGGGTTTGGGAGCAGGGCCACACCTCAACCAATCACCAAACCTTCTTAAATCGGGTCGCCCCTTACAGTACTGTTTGTTCTTTCGAAGTTCACTCTCTTTGGATTCAGAGATACAGAATAATTCAATTCAGATCTGTTCGATTTAATTCCACCCTATCGAGGATCATTCCGATCACAGTCATACTTCCCAACACTTGCATTCCCTTATGCACATTCCTCAGCCCCTCAAGCATTCTCGTCCAAAATCATCTCAAGGAAACTCTCCAACTCCGACTCGTTCCCAGGTTCCCTCTTCTCCACCTTCAAGACCATTGAACCCGAGATCACCATACTCATAGTAGATGTGGAATCTGGCTTCCTCGTTCTCCTCACCAGCCACCTCCCCAACACTCAATTCCTGATAACTCTCCTCACAACTCCTGCGGCTACCACACGTCTATCAGATCCAACATCATGGACAGGACCGTTCAACAGTCTACATTGCTTCCGGCAACTCTCCTTCACCCTTGACATCACAAGACGTTCTCCTCCACAACAGCGCCCCCTAGCCGCATCCAAGCTGTATGATTGCACTCGCTCCATCTGATCAGCTCTGATGATTTCATCATTCTTTTCTTCTCTGTGCTCACAACTTGCTCAGAAACCCTACTCACATACATCCTTTCATCCCATCAACCATTCCTTTACCCCTGTTTTAGCCGTTCACAGCAATACGACTCTTGTTTACTCTTTCTCAAACAGCCAAACAAATAGTAATACACTAAAAAGGTAAAATATACAATCTACTCGACTTTTCACATAACTGACGCATTTGTGTGAATGAAAGTCAATGGAATGAAAAGTGTAGTGTGACCGCCCCTTAACTCTTCAGTCCAGATACCTTATCCAGTGCCCCAAGGAATTCTACCTTATGCGGGCCAATCTGGACTACTTAAACCTCCAGTTCTATTTTCAATCTTCCCACAGCATTCCAAGCATTATAAGTATCATCCCAGCTCCAGACTTCTCCATGCAATATGCTACCAATGACCATGTCATCAAACTCATTTGCCTGATAGGACACAGAGCATTGCTTGCTAAAGCATATATCCCTAGTACCTTCAATGTCTTGCCTATCCACCCAGATTTCTGGCTCTTCTTTGAAGTCCTCTGGAAATACGCCTACTATTTTGCCGTACACCTCACCTTCGGTTGCAGAAGCAGCCCTTCTTTGACTACGACTCCTTCAAACTCCTCCATATCACTCAGCTTCTCTCCAACTTCCTATAGAATCACTATATTGCCAAAAGTTTTGGGACGCCTGCCTTTACATGCACATGAACTTTAATTTAACAATGCAGTCAGGCAAGTCCTGTTCTGCGGCAACCACCAAATCCAGACTCGTCCATGGGATTGTCAGCTAGAGAAGCATGATTGGTCACTCCAGAGAACACGTCTCCACTGCTCTAGAGTCCAGTGGCGCCGGTGGGCGCCGGTTGGCTGAATGGCCCCCAAAGGTCAGTTCTCTTAACTCACAGTCAGGCACGGTCCCCTCAGTACTTTACGAAATATACTCCATAATCATAGCCACCATCCTTTAGGGACACGAATGGTCTAGAAAATCAGAATCTTGGCTCCATAATCGGATATTCATCCAGCTTTTGTCAACCAACTTCAACTAACCCAGCAGATCAGAAATATCTCTATCTTTAATTGCCTTGCCCTGAGCACTCTTTCAGCTTAACTGGCTGGAACTGTTTCATAGGTTATCATGACACCACAAATGCCTTCCACTAACTTAGCCTTTGCGTCCTCTCTCTACGCTCAGGCTATTTAAACCCTACCATCGACTGAACCTTAGAGTCCATGTTCCTGGTTGCCTTTTTCGGCTTCCTATGATGTTCAGAATTTGCCCCTACTTCATCCACCTTCAATCCGCCTATCCATCCCTGCATCTCTGTAATTTTTATCCACTCTCCAGACCTGGACCTGAAGAGCCACTGTCCTGCTGAGTTTAGCTCAAACCCTGATCAAACTCACCTACCTGCAACTTTTCTTCTAACTCTGAAGACCTTGATTAGTTTGTTTAGGTGTGTTTGATCAGGGTTGTAACTAAACTCTGATGTGCAATGGCCTTCCAGGACTGGATCTGAGGCATATTCACTCTTTGGAGAAGCAAAATAGACCAATTTGGAGCATCATACCCTATTTACATCTTCTGTTTAAACTCCTTCCACAGCCCATTGAAACCTAATTCTGAATACGTTCACTCCAGGTATGTTGCCTGAGCATCTCCCAAAGATCCACTCTTTCTTAAAGAAACCGAAAAACTGGCCACAAGATTCTAGGTCAACAAGCACTTCTATCAAATTCTCTGTATCCCCAACATATCTCCAGAACACTACTTGTCCAGAGTAGGGTCTACAGCAGGGGTCTCAAACTCGCGGCCTGCAGGATGATATTTTGTGGCCCCCTTCTTGACATCAAAGTTTAGTGTTAGTGCGGCCTGCGAGTTGCTCTGAAAAGCACCTTTTTGCTGAGTCGTTGCCTGTGCAGCGCTTGCCACGCTTGCTGCCTCCTTTGTGTGTGTGTGTGTGTGTGTGTGTGTGTGTGTGTGTGTGTGTGTGTGTGTGTGTGTGTGTGTGTGTGTGTGTGTGTGTGTGTGTGTGTGTGTGTGTGTGTGTGTGTGTGTGTGTGTGTGTGTGAGAGAGAGTTGGCTCGCCCCTCCCTCGTGCAGTATAATTGGTTGACACCGTGTGATTGACAGGAACAGACGAACGAAGCTGATCAGACAGTTGAAACGAAGGGGGTCTAACAGCGCTCGTCAATGTCAAAATGATTGAGATGCCAATCAAATCAAAGTACGCGGGTTTATGTTCTCTTTTGGCTCGTGCACACTGCACAGTCTTCACACACAGACGAGCGCGTCAATCTATCGCTTAATGCCGTTGCTGAGAGAGACTCTATTCTTTCCGGTGAAATCACAAAACAAAATGCAAACGTGTCCATGGTCTTATTATACAATCATTGATTAACATCTTTGATTTTAATGAAGAAAAATTAATTTTGAGGGTGGATTAGAACCCAGAAGCTTTGACACGGTTGACAAAAAAATCTACCACCAGACCACTAGAAATTCGAAAGTCTTTCGCTGATCTATGTATTTATTCACTCACTCATGCGAAGAATATCGGGACTAATAATATATTTGACGCAAATTAATGCAAATATTGTTTACAAATAGTCCCAAAAAGACTATTTCCCAACTAGAATTAGATCTAGAATTTCGCTCACTGTTCTGTTTGACCTGGTTACGGCCTTGCTGTGAATTTGTCTATTTTTTAAAATAAAATTATAATCATTCATTATTTCATATTACATGTTTTAATTTCTATAGGCTATATTTATTTCAAATTCAGAGGAACAGTTCATGTTCAGAAGAAACATTCATGTTGAAGAACTGTTAATAATAAAGATTGAGAAGATTGAATCAGTTGTGCTACTTTTTATGTGGAATACTTGATGCAGCCCATCCTGACCCAGAGTCTACCTCCAGCGGCCCCCAGGTAAAATGAGTTTGAGACCCCTGGTCTACAGTGTCCAGACAAGGTATCTCAAACAAGACGATCCGACTCCTTGGCTGTTGGTCTTCAGAAGCATATCGCTCTTACATCCTTAACAATCTCAACGCCCCCGTCAAGCACAAGCCTACCTCAGCTCTTCCCAGTCTTAGGGGTCCTAATCAGTCGGCCTACATTTAACTGATGTCACTCTGAGTCTTCGGGCCGCCAACACCTGACGCCCAGATCAACCTGACTACCATCTCTTTCCCCCTTCAACTTCATCCTCTCCTTATTCAACCCTAACTTTCTTCAATATATAATTCTACAGCATTCATGGTTGTGGCGTGCTCCTTGCTTGGGGAAATATCTCAAAACATTCTGGCAAAGTTCTCTCATTTATTAACAAACAAGTTAGGAACAAATATTCTCCCAGTAACATTTGTTCAAAGTTATCTGGTCTTAATGTTCTCAAAACGCTTGCAGAAAAACGTAATTTATACATCGTTCATGGAACGTTTTAACGTTTATAATTGTTACTTCTCTGAACAGTTTCATTTCATTAATGTTCGCATTTCCAAGAAAAAACATATTTTAAAACTGGACGTTTTAAACCTTCAGGGAGCATTCGAAAACAATGGGAACATTAGCAAATTGATGTTCAAACATTCGTTATGCATTTTCAGAACACAGAACGAGACGATTAAAGATGTCGTGTCGCACAGACAACCGAATTGATTTTTTTTATCATTGTGTACACATTTGTTTAAAAGTTGTGTAAAAGGGAGTTTCGTATACTAGTCTCCTTTAAATATTTTAAAAACGTTAGTCTTGTTTATGTGAACAGTAAGGGAACATTACATTTTGTAAACATTATGGAGTTTTATTAACATTCTGGAACATGCTAAAATGTTTCAGAAAGAAAAAACATTGCATGAACGTTGTATAAATAATGTATTTGTGCTTATGTTTTGATCATTCTGAACATTCTATTAGCATTACTGCAAGACCGTTTGTTTATAACTTTGACAGAGCATTGCCAAAACGTTAGCTAAAGTTCTGAGAACATTACCTGGGTCAATATGTGTTCAGCTGTAAAAATCATTTTGAAAAAGATTTGTGTCACTTTGCACCAAAACAGACTGCTATCTTTATTTGTGGATAGTTACGTGTTTGCATATTATATAAAACTCTCCTAAAGTATAATCAGAAGCTTGTATGCTTTTTCAACTGGATTCCCTCATCCTTCCCTTTGACCCGAAACTCATTTTAACTTTTTTCATTTTTCCAAGACCCTAGGACTTTTGTCGCACTTGAATCATGAAGGTTCGAGGAGTTTTGTGGTTGAAACTTAAAAAAGGTCAATTTGACCCCCTTGGGAATTAATGGAATGTGTCAGTACACATAGAAAACCCTAAAAATGCTCAAACTTTACCAAAAAATGATTTTATAATGTGTATCTGAAATCATACTGAAGAGATAAACTTGTGAACTGACTTTTTAGAACAGCTCATCCGCTCCATAAATAGAGCCATCTAGTGGCAAGAGTCATGAAATATCATCTTATATTAGTATTTTTCCAAGAGAGGTCGGCAGAGACGCCCAATGTGAGATATTCTGAGCTGAATAAACAGGGTTATTTTGAATTTAAGTTGAAAGAATGTGAATAATGTGCTTAAATTATTATGTATTAATTATTTTTTGATACAAACCTAGCAATTTAAAGGTAAATTAAAAAAAATGCATTAAAAATAGAAAAAATATAATCAAAATTAAATGAAATATGCTTTCTGGAGCATCATTTTAGGGCTTCGGGTCATTTTGACCCACGAGGGAAGGATTTGTTACAAAGTGCGAGGGAGGGATAAGGGTTAAAAGTTTTGTTCTTTGGCAATCTGGAGTCTTGCACCCATTTTTAAAGTAAGTCAGAAACCACAATATACAGTATATCATCATACTGCCCAGCCCTGGTGTTTCTGAAGTTTTTTTCAAGACTGACCGGTAAGGCCTCTTCCCCTCCTACTAAGCGTTTCCTGCGTGTGTGGGTCTTTTCATCCTCTTTTTTGTACGCATACTCCATATTGGGAATGCCACACTCCAGCTGGCTCTCTGTAGACGAACGTATTCTTCTGATCTCTGGAACAATGAGACAAAGCAGATGTGCACACCATTGAACATTTTCCCAGCTAGCATAAAACATGTTCTAAAATGTTTTGCTAACATACCCATTAAGTTACAAAACATTATTTCTGAATATTCCCTGGACATTCAAAATGTTATTTTTAAAAAAATCTCTCTTGGTAATGCTAACGTTACAGCTGCAGTCCGTAACTTTTTTTCATTAAAAATGATCCAAAATCGATGACTGAGCAAGTACATAACCAGTCAGTGTTCAAAGCTATCTCCTTACCTTAGCTCGATGCACAACGGTAAGCTTGTAATAATGTTTTGGTCTGTGGTCTGGTCGGTTTCCGTGGGAAATACGAGTTGTCTTTGCGACATTACGTAACGTCCTTATGCATAAAGAAAGTCCTGGCTAGTAGGCTATCGCATGTGTGGATGCTGCAGGTGGTGGATCTTTTGTAGCCTCTTCTTACTGCAGCTGGAAACTTGGCATTTTGATGCCGACTTGTAAACCAGAAAGTTCAAAACTGCAATCATCGTTGACAACTGGTGCATTGATAGACAACTACACATTTACATTTATTCATTTAGCAGACGCTTTTATCCAAAGCGACTTACAACTGAGGAATTCAGGAAGCAATCCGTCATGAAGAGGCAAAAAAACACAACAAGTGCCTGAAATGCTAAGTTTTAGGCATTACCCAGTGTAGCACAAGCTAGAATAGAGAGGAAATAGAGGACTTTCAATGTTGTTACTACGAGCCTCGAAACATTAGATTAATGTGCCGATGCACAACCCACGTAAAGTATTTAAAGAAGAACCCACATAACTGCAATTTCAGGTTTCAAACAGAGATGCCGACAAAAAGGCAAAACTTACAGACAGCAGCTTTAAGGGAAGATTCTTTAAACATTATGGGAACGTTACTTTTGAATGTTCTCTGAACAGTAGTTTGAAGTAGTAAGATTTTAAAAAGTTCAACTTTTTCAAGCTTTTCGAGATCAATGAATAATGTATAAATAATGTTTTTGTGCTAACGTTTTGAGAACATTATTAAAGAACGTTCCCTGTTAGCTGGCTGACCAGATCAAGAAGGGTCTCTTCTAGAGGTTTTTGGTCAGGAGTTTGTTCTCACCTGACATTGGATCGGAAAACAAATCTTCCGTTTCATTCTTCTTTACTGTTTTTTTGTTTTCTGAGACACAATGAAAAGAACAGACAGTTATTCTGTAACAAAAACAAGCATGACTGACTGAACCTACTTACAATTACAATGAACATTGTAATGAAGAGTTCACTGACCATCCAGTTCATCTTCTCCTCCCAGACAGTCCCTGATTCCGTCTCCGACGGCGCGTAGGGGAATACAGACGTCCGACTTACAGTGGAACGCTTTATTTTCACAGCCTTCACACAACAGAAATGGTAACATTAGGAAGGGGTTTTTATACTGTGTTTTAAGACAATGCATTCATTGTTTACAATTACAAATGTAATGCGTTTCATCCCGTGTTAATTTCGTTGACAAATAATTTTCATCAATTTTCGTTAACAACCTTTTTTCACCGACGAAAACTATGGATGACAAAAACTATGACAAAAATCAAATGTAATTTTCGTCAGCAAATAAAAACGAGACGAAAATGTTAGTGAGGGACGATTAGGGAAGAGATCGGGTCAGAACTGATGTCCTGTGTAACAGATGAGCACATTTGATCTGAACTGATCTAACTGCTGGAAAACATGGCGCTGTTGCGCTTCTACAGGCTCATCCCCAATCCAGCGCTCCAGAGCGGCTCAATCAATCAATAACACACATTTATGCCAGGATATTGTTTATGAACTAATGCTGATGAATAAGGACAATGTTTACTTTACGATGTTTATATAGTAATGTGTTTTAGACGGTTGTAATGACGCATATTTTATCTCCTGAACTTGAATGAGCTCCTGCAACTGCAACAGAGGCGCAGACATTTCAAAATAAGAGTCCCGGTGTATTTCCAGCTTGTTTATCATTAAAAGTCACGCATTATATATTTGTTTTTGCTTACACAATAAACTGTATTTAATTTGATTTCCCATTTAATTCATAGTCAGGAGAAAATACCAGTATTTGACACATATTCAATAAAGTATCAGGGTTATAATAGTTCCCTAAAACCATTTAAAAAAATGTCATTACTTGAAATTAAATAAAATAATAAATAAACAAACTTATTTGAAGCTTTAGCTTAACCTGATATGGCCTACTAACTAAAACAGAAATACAAAGTTATAAAAACTTTATAGCCGTTTTTAAAAAACAAACAAAAAAATTAATTGAGCTCTTTCGTGTATTTTTAATGTCAAAAACAAAATGATGTCAAAATGTCAGTTCAAGTGACAGTCGGTTATGTAATGCTTAAATGCTTAATGTATTACAATTGAACTAAACTCATTAGATTTTAGGAGACTAAATCTACTGTAGATATTTAGTCGACTAAAACTTAAAACAATTCAGGTGACTAAAATATGACTAAAACTAAATGGCATTTTAGTCAAAAGACTACGACTAAAACTAAATCAAAATATGCTGTCAAAATGAACACTAGTTTTATCAAAAGATTTATAGTACTTTAATTACAAACAGCAAACAACAGACGGGATTGTGGAAAACAGGAAGAGGAATGATGATGTCACAGACAGAGGCAGGAAGTAGAGACTCACCTGTGCAGCACATCTCATCACTGTTGTCTCCACAGTCATCAATACCATTACAGGGTTTTCCTTGGATTAAACACTTCCCGTTTGCACATTTGAACTTGCATGGGCCTACACAGAGAAAAAACATCAGTGTGTGCGAGAAGGGTCAACATATTACAACCCAACATGAATTTACCTTAAATGTCACATTTTCTTCTATTAGGGTCAATCATGCAGTAACATGGTTGCACAGAAGTTAATGCTCACCTTTTCTATAAAAAAAAAAACTCTGCTGAAGATGCATTTTAAGTCACTTATGTTAGATACTATGAAAGCCTGTTTCTGCCTCGGAATTAAAAAAATTAAAAAGGTAATTGTGACTTTAAAAAAAAATTGCAATTCTGAGTATATAACTCACAAATATGAAAGAAATTGTGAGAGATAAACATTGCAATTGCGAGAGAAACGTAGAAGGAAGAGCACGTGCAATCGCACTTCAAGTTTTGCGTTGAGAAGCCGAGTCCCCTTTCAATCAGTCATGACTGACTTTATGTGGGCTGTTAATCCCAAGGAGAGGTCCAAAGAGGGTACAAGGTGAGAGCGAGGAGAACCAGTACGTGCTTGCCTAGTAGCAGCGATTTGAAGTGGCTCAGCGCAAGCCGTACTGCTAGCAACTCGAGTCGTGGTCCCTGTCGGCTGTGGTCCCAGCCAAGAACTGCCACCTTGTGAGATGGGAGCATCGAAAAAGTATGATTTGTCGACATCTCACACCCCAACAATCTGTCTCAAAGGTGGTGGATAGGAGCTGTGGATGACCCCACTAGGTGGCAGCACATTGGGGGCATAAACCGCAACAGCACACTCCACCTGGAGCCGTGCCTCAGAGGGACAAGGGCCGTCTTCCTTTCGTGAAGACACAAGGTGACAGGGACAGCCCGAAAGGGAGCACTTTGTACTGATATGCCCGACCCTCAAATGAAAAGCGTAGGAACTGTCTGTGTTGAGGGAGAGTCATGGTAGACTAGTACTTCAGGTCGATCACAGCAAACCAATCTCAGGGAGGGATGCATTCGAAAATGTCTTTTTGCGTTAGCATTTTGAACGGGAGCTTGTAAAGGGACCCATTCAAAACATGCAGGTCCAAATTTGGCCATGACCCACCACCTTTCTTGGGTACAATGAAGTAGGGGATGTAGAACACTTACTTCATATCGGCTGGAGGGACTGGCTCTATTGAGTCCTTCACCAGTAGGACTGCTATTTCTCCCTGCAGGACAGGAGCATCCTTGTCCAGCACGGAGGTGAACTAAATGAACCTGAACTTGGGAGTCTGATGGTCCAAATGAGCCAGCGATACAGGCTGGGAAGCGCTAGCCAGACCCCCAGGGACCATACAAGCGGGGTCAGAGGGACCACAGATGTACCCGCAGTGGAACAGTGAGGTGGAGCACAGTGACCTGACCCGGAAGGCATTGCATCCCGGAGCGGGGTCTGAAGGTGATGATACATGGGGCAACTTTTTTGAGCAATGTTGCTGGGTAATGTTACAATGTTCCCATTGGGAATTGGCAACAAATTTCTATCTGGATACTTTAGATCTGTCATGGGCCCTGTGTCTTACCTGGTTGCCCGTTGACGGCAACATTGCCTAGTAACATTGCTCAAAAAGTTGCCCTGTGTATCATCCCCATTAGTGTGCGGTGAAACACTTACATGGCTCCATGGATGGGCAGGGGGTGCGTGAGAAGGCATTGCATCCTCAAACCGCACCCCGCTGCCTGTTGGTGATAGGAGAGGGGGATGAAAGTGGCAAGGCATAGCCTTGAAATTTGACTCAACAAATTAGTCTCTGCCCAGCACATGTCGACATCTTGCACCCCTACAAGCAGTCTCAAAGGTGCTGGACGAGAGCTGTGGATGACCCACGAACCCACTGACCGCCCCACCATCATGGGTGGCAAGAGAGATTTTTGCATCTTTGGCGTTCAATATTGGCACTAATATGTTTCTATCATGCCGAAGTTCTTCATGCACATCCGGGAAGAAAAGCATGGGACAGGGCAAGGTGATTTACGTGCCGCACTGCAGACCCACGGCTGTGTTTTAGCGGCGGCGGCTGGTCAACAGCAGAGGGGACTCAAGATTTCAGGAGAAATAAGAGTCGGAAAAAAGAAGTGTCGCAACCAGCCTGCCGACATGGTCATGTTCTCGTGCGAAAACATGAACCACCCATGAACACCGTCTTAGCATGCTTATGCCCAGCGATCGTGGCCGTCAGATGAGGATAGGAATGACGGAACCCAGAAATGCACGGGTGGAATAACATCTTTAGTGTCACACCCGCGCTTGCTCTTTTAGGAAAATAAGCTCTTTTATGCATAGGAGATGGTCGCAGCACAACTTACAGGAACTATAACAACCGCCAGCAGTGTGAAAAGGCTCTTTTAGAAGCTGAAGAAACAGCAGGAAATGCACTTTTAGATAACTCCGTCACATCAACACTGAATGAAGAGCTTCTCTCAACTTGTAGCATATTCGTTTGATGATTGCAGAGCAAAACAACAACCGCTCGGCTCCGAAGTGAAAGCTTGAAGTGCGATTGCATGCGCTCTTCCTTATATGGCGTGCACGATACTATGTGCATTGGCTTATTTTGTTTATACTCAAAAGGTAATTGGGCCCTCAGGTGGAGATCACAATTCATCAGTTATTCTGACGTAACGTTGAACCTCAGTTCTCTTTCGATTCTGTTCACTTGAATTGCATCAGTTTTTGCTGACGCTATGGAGGAATCTCTGTTTCTCCAAATACTGAAGCCCTGATTGGATCACACCTGTGCACCTGTACAGACAAATGGCATTTGACCCTGTAAAAACAGGCGGGGCCAAATGCCTATATAAGTCTGTGTTGGATGCCATATGCTCTCTGAGGCATGGTACCCTAATCTGGCAGGACCCTTCAGGGGCAAAGGACTAGTTTTAAATGGACAAAATCCATACTTGAAGAGTAGGGACGTCTAGGCTATAAAATCTGGAAAAGGTGGACAGTGAGAACCAGTCGGCTTACGCACAGATGTCACCAATGGACACCCCACTTAACCACACTCAGGAGGAGGCCATTCTCTTGGTGAAGTGGGCCTTCACTCCGATTGGACACTGCAAGCCCACGGAACAATAGGCCAATGCTATTGCATCCATTATACAATGAGATAGTCTCTGCTTCATGACTGGTGTAACCCCTCCTGTTCGAACCGCCCCGCTCCAAGCGGGACTCGAACCCGTGTCCGTCGGCATGAGAGTGGGACGCTCTAACAAGGAGGCTAAAGGCTGCAACCCCTAGCGTCAGTCGCTAGAGCATCTCTTGAGATCAGAGGAGTGAGGTTTTACTCGCACAGCAACTACTAGCTGGCCTCCGTTACACTCAACCCCCTAAACCTCACTCCCATCCGGGTCACGGCACCAATATAACCCCTCCTGTTCAAACTGCCCCGCTCCAAGCGGGACTCAACCCCGGGTCCGTCGGCATGAGAGTGGAACGCTCTAACAAGGAGGCTAAAGGCTGAAACCCCTAGCATCAGTCGCTAGAGCATCTCTTGAGATCAGAGGAGTGAGGTTTACTCGCACAGCAACTACTAGCTGACCTCCGTTACACTTGCAGCCCTTTGAAACAGTCTCCGAAGCACACAAACAGCTGTTCTGATTGCTGGACCTGGCAAGAAAGCTCGATATATATACTCTGACGGCCCGGACCAGGCAGAGTAAATATAACGAGATGACTGCTCATCCTCAGAAGCAGGAAGAGCAGAAAGCATCATCACCTGAGCTTTGAGAGTACCATAGGTACGTAGCCTTGCCTTGATTTAAGGAAGACTTTACTGTTATTGAGTCCAAAATCAAGACAATATGCATCGCTTGACTGATGCTAGTGCTAGCAGGAGGGCAGTTTTAAGCGAAAGAAATGTGTTCTTATTAGGTGGCCGGATAGCCGAAACTGAAACTGCTGAATCATTTACATTTACATTTATGCATTTGGCAGACGCATTTATCCAAAGCAACTTATTGGAGCAACGTGGAGTAAAGTGCCTTGCTCAAGGACACACTGGTGGTGACCGCTGGGATCGAACCAGCAACCTTCTGCGTATCAGTTCAGTGACCACCATCGAATCGCTGTTAATCCACTGCTGGTAACTAACATATATTATTGTTCTCACAACCAAACTCGTGTGCCTCTAATTCTTCTAAAATGTATGGGACACCAAAGTCTTCATTTTCATTAAGCAAAATATCTTATTTTGTACGATTTCAAGGAAATTAAAAGAATAAAAGATATCATATTTTGCACGAAGCAAACAAAGAACACTTTTGTTTGAAATATTTGTGTGAAGTGCCAAATGCACTCGCTCATAAGTAGGATGTTTAATTGTCTTTAAAAATCACCTTTGGCTCCGTTATAACACTGTGCGACGGCCACTTTAGCGTCATCTGTGATTGGCTGTGGGTTATGGATGGTGCACTCCGCCAGTGAGAGCTCAGATCCCGTGCAGCGAACCCTTATACACTCCGTTGACCAGTTAGAGCCAGTAAGAGACTTGTACTTGATTTTAGTCGCCCTCTCCGCTCCGCTGAGACACAGACAGAACAAGAAAAGCAGTCAGTACATGATGAGTCGAGAGGAAGGACGTTGTGTGTGTAGTGATGGGTGTGTTTACCTGGCGACATTCAGAGGGTTTCGGCAAACGACATTCGCTGCAGCCATATTCCAGCCCTCTCCACATACCAACATTTTACCCTTCGTTGTCTTTATCATGACCACTTTATCAGAGCCAAAGTCCTGCAGACTGACTTCCACCTTCTCTTCCGCTGGACACAAACACGTGCAAACAAACCGGTGAGCACTGTATAATCACACACCACTTCATCCCACACTTGCGTTGTGTTCCGGGTCAATTTGACCCGCAGCACATTTTTGTGAGATTGTGTGTTAAATGCTTTTCTAAAGAAACCAATGCACTGATCTGAAGAACCTCAAGAACTTTTGTTTAACTACTCCAAAGAATCATGAAGCAACTAAACAGTAAAAAGGGCTCTTGATCCATTCTGTTCAGTTTCACATTCTGTTGTACACGGATGATGTCGCAAACTTGTGATGACGACTAACAGGGAATGTATTCAGTACGTTCTGTCAAAGTTCGTTCAGAGTTATCCCAAAAAGCACAAAATGGTATTTATACATCGGTCATGGAAGTTTTGAATGTTCAAAGAATCCAAGATGTTCATGTGTTTCTTTCTTCAGTCAAAAAGAAATTAAGTTTCTTGAGGAAAACATCCCTAGGATTTTTCTGCACATAATGGACTTCAATGGGAACCAAAGGTTGAAGGTCCAAATCAATGCAGTTTCAAAGGAAGGGCTTCAGAGGCTCTGATCCCAGACGAGGAATAGAGTCTGATCTAGACAAACCATCGCCACATTTACAACACAAATACACATTTATATACTTATGAACCACAAATGCTCGACTTCGGTGTTCTGCTTTTGTCGGACAATTTTAAAGTTGGAGGAGGACATAAGTTTTTCGGCACTGGGACGGCACTTCCAGCCCTTCCTTTGAAACTGCATTGATTTGGACCTTCAACCGAAGGTTCCCAGAATTTATTAGAACATATTTTTGTTAGCGGAGGGTTTTTTGTCTTGTTCTCATGCATTATGTCCTCACCTTTGCAGGTTGTGCTGATATGAGAGAAAAGGGGCCTGTTGGATCTGCAGGAGATGGCTTTGGCCTGACACATGGAGTAATACTCGGATCCTTCCAGCGTACACGCACGGTAATCCTGCCGGGGACACTTGTACGGCATCTTACAGACACACTGTCCCGCGATACATCGCCTCCAAGGTGGACAGAACACTTTTGAGCAAGACATCCGTGTGTACTTCTGTTCCAGACATTGGGCCGGACCCAAGAATGACTTTTCCTCTGACGGTGAAATCTTGTTTGGAACTGACTCTAAGTTTAGATCCGGTTTGTGGTTCAAGTCTGACTCTGAATTTGTGTTTTTCTCTAAGTTTAGATTCAGTTTGTTCAAGTCTGACTCTGAATTTGTGTTTTTCTCTAAGTTTAGATCCGGTTTGTTCAAGTCTGACTCTGAATTTGTGTTTTTCTCTGAGTTTAGATCCGGTTTGTTCAAGTCTGACTCTGAATTTGTGTTTTTCTCTGAGTTTAGATCCGGTTTGTTCAAGTCTGACTCTGAATTTGTGTTTTTCTCTGAGTTTAGATCCGGTTTGTTCAAGTCTGACTCTGAATTTGTGTTTTTCTCTGAGTTTAGATCCGGTTTGTTCAAGTCTGACTCTGAATTTGTGTTTTTCTCTGAGTTTAGATCCGGTTTGTTCAAGTCTGACTCTGAATTTGTGTTTTTCTCTGAGTTTAGATCTGGTTTGTTCAAGTCTGACTCTGAATTTGTCTTTTTCTCCAACTTTAGATCCGGTTTGTTCAAGTCTGACTCTGAATTTCTCCCAAAATCTTCACATGAATTTTGCTCTGGTTCGTTGATTGGGTTTTGGGTTTTATCGGGTGCTGTTTTTTCATCCAGAATCTAATAAGACAAAAGTAAACTTTAATTAAATGTCAAATGTACATCAATCAATTAACTATGGAAGCTTGTTTTCGCCACAGAATAAAAAAGTTAATTGCAACGTTTTTAACCTTCCCAGACAGCAACAGTGTCAGCCCAGATCCGGCCCACATCTGGTACATGTGGACTCAACACGTACCAAATATTGCAGTTTTGACTTATTTTTCCTCAGAATTGTGAAACAAAATGCCAGAATTTTGAGAAACATTTTATTCTGAGGCAGAAACAAGCTTTCATAATTGACATATTAATGTAGTTGAATTAATAACAATAATAGTAATGTGAATTAAAAATTACATAGCAGAAAGAGTAAAAACAGCGTGAGATTCATTTGTCTCACTGTGAAAAAAATTATATGATCAATAAGTTATGACAACATATGTTTTTACATTGCTTTAACTAATAAGTTAAAGGGTTAGTTCACCCAAAAATTTAAATGACCCCATGATTTACTCACCCTAGGTGTGTATGACATTCTTCTTTCAGACGAACACAATCAGAGTTATATTAGAAAGTGTCCTGGCTCTTCCAAACTTTATAATGGCAGTGAATGGCTGTTTCTGTTTTGAAGTCCATAAAAGTGCATCCATACGTCATAAAAGTCCAGAAGGCCTTTATTAACCCCCCAGAGCCGTGTGGAGTACTTTTATGATGGATAGATGTACTTTTATGATGGACAGATGCACTTTTATGATGGACAGATGCACTTTTATGATGGATAGATGCACTTTTATGATGGATAGATGTACTTTTATGATGGACAGATGCACTTTTATGATGGACAGATGCAGTTTTATGATAGACAGATGCACTTTTATGATGGATAGATGCACTTTTATGATGAATAGATGCACTTTTATGATGAATAGATGCACTTTATGATGGATAGATGCACTTTTATGATGGATAGATGCACTTTTATGATGGACAGATGCACTTTTATGATGGATAGATGCACTTTTATGATGAATAGATGCACTTTTATGATGAATAGATGCACTTTATGATGGATAGATGCACTTTTATGATGAATAGATGCACTTTATGATGGATAGATGCACTTTTATGATGGATAGTTGCACTTTTATGATGAATAGATGCACCTTTATGATGAATAGATGCACTTTATGATGGATAGATGCACTTTTATGATGGATAGATGCAGTTTTATGATGGACAGATGCACTTTTATGATGGATGGATGCAGTTTTATGATGGACAGATGCACTTTTATGATGGATGGATGCACTTTTATGATGGACGGATGCACTTTTATGATGGACAGATGCACTTTTATGATGGATAGATGCCCTTTTATGATGAATAGATGCACTTTTATGATGGACAGATGCACTTTTATGATGGACGGATGCACTTTTTTGATGGACGGATGCACTTTTATGATGGACAGATGCACTTTTATGATGGATAGATGCACTTTTATGATGGATAGATGCACTTTTATGATGGACAGATGCACTTTTATGATGGATAGATGCACTTTATGATGGATAGATGCACTTTTATGATGGACAGATGCAGTTTTATGATGGACAGATGCACTTTTATGATGGATAGATGCACTTTTATGATGAATAGATGCACTTTTATGATGAATAGATGCACTTTATGATGGATAGATGCACTTTTATGATGAATAGATGCACTTTATGATGGATAGATGCACTTTTATGATGGATAGTTGCACTTTTATGATGAATAGATGCACCTTTATGATGAATAGATGCACTTTATGATGGATAGATGCACTTTTATGATGGATAGATGCAGTTTTATGATGGACAGATGCACTTTTATGATGGATGGATGCAGTTTTATGATGGACAGATGCACTTTTATGATGGATGGATGCACTTTTATGATGGACGGATGCACTTTTATGATGGACAGATGCACTTTTATGATGGACAGATGCACTTTTATGATGGATAGATGCCCTTTTATGATGAATAGATGCACTTTTATGATGGACAGATGCACTTTTATGATGGACGGATGCACTTTTTTGATGGACGGATGCACTTTTATGATGGACAGATGCACTTTTATGATGGATGGATGCACTTTTATGATGGACGGATGCACTTTTATGATGGACAGATGCACTTTTATGATGGATAGATGCCCTTTTATGATGAATAGATGCACTTTTATGATGGACAGATGCACTTTTATGATGGACGGATGCACTTTTTTGATGGACGGATGCACTTTTATGATGGACAGATGCACTTTTATGATGGACGGATGCACTTTTTTGATGGACGGATGCACTTTTATGATGGATAGATGCCCTTTTATGATGGACAGATGCACTTTTATGATGGAGAGATGCACTTTTATGATGGACAGATGCAGTTTTATGATGGATAGATGCACTTTTATGATGGACAGATGCAGTTTTATGATGGATAGATGCACTTTTATGATGGACAGATGCACTTTTATGATGGACAGATGCACTTTTATGATGGAGAGATGCACTTTTATGATGGACAGATGCAGTTTTATGATGGATAGATGCACTTTTATGATGGATAGATGCACTTTTATGATGGACAGATGCACTTTTATGATGGATAGATGCACTTTTATGATGAATAGATGCACTTTTATGATGGATAGATGCACTTTTATGATGGATAGATGCACTTTTATGATGAATAGATGCACTTTTATGGAAAACGAATAAGCCATTTACTGCCATTATAAAGCTTGGAAGAGTCAGGACATTTTTTAACATAACTCTGATTGTGTCCGTCTGAAAGAAGAATGTCACACACACCTAGGATGACTTGAAGGAGAGTAAATCATGGGATAGTTTAAATTTTTCGGTGAACTATCCCTTTAAGAAATAATACAAGAAATAGCTCATTTTTTAAATGTAATTTAAGTTGAAATAAGTTGCATTAATAAAACATCCATGTTGATTGTAGGTAGGAACATTTTTACAGTGATGCTAGTAATTTGATAAACTGGTAAATCACATTTGAAACAAACAGCAGTAGCAAAGAAAAAAGTATGAACATAAGAAGGTGAGCTGAATTTCATCAGAGAGAGAGTTGCAAAATACAACATATTGAGCAACAATTGAGCTCCATTGATGCAACAGATGAAGGTGTCCACCCTGAAACTAAACTCTGATGCTCAATGTTTTATTACAAATGTGAATCACACAGCACATCCTATTAAAACAGTTTTATTAATATAATATTTCTATGATATAAAAACATTTGCCTCATTATTATAACGTGTCATTTCTTCTCTAGGGTTAGGGTTTGCAACACCAAATTCATTTTCTGGAAGAAGAATGGCTGTTTTCACACTACAGAAGCACCCTTGTCCTGATTTTTAGACATGTATTTCATATGATGAGATGAAAGAAACAGAAACTCACGGCGGTCTGGAAGAGAAGACACGTGAAGATAAGAACAGCGAGGACCCTCATGACTCCTGCAGCTTCTTCTCTGTTCTGCTCTTTGTCCCGTCAGCTCAGCAGACGCACTTCCATCACAGAGTCAGACGGACAAATCATTAACCGCTGTCAACACAAGCCTGACAGCAGACAGTGGAGGAGGAGAAAACACCAGTGGGAGGAGAAACTCAGCGGCTGCTGCCCGGAAAGCTTTATTGACACTAATGATGTGCAGATATGAGCCATTATAGGTTATAGGGGTCAATGACGTGCATATTTCATTATGCATTATTTCTAAGTGAATATATAGTAAAGTGTCATTTATTCCTGTGATCAAAGCTGAATTTATCATCATTGCTCCAGTCTTCAGTGTCACATGACCCTTCACTGATCATTCTTGGCTTGTTTTGGTAACATCGTGGTATTTACAGTCACTGAATATCTTGTGTCGAATGAGGAACGTTCATCGATTACACAATGATGTTATTTGCACAGAAGTGTAACAGTATTTCTCAATATAAACCACTGGAACTAACAGAGGCATGTGTTTTACAGCTTCATGCGCAGAATTCATCAGAAACCCGAGGTTCGGTAGGACAGTAAATAAACATGCATTGAGTTTGTTTAATTATTAACTTTCAATCAGAGTCTCAAACAAAACATAAACCTCTGGACTGAGCAGAAATCAAAGTTTGACATCGGACTTTCCCTAAACCACTAAATATTTTGTGCATTTCTATCATAATTACATTTAATATTTCATTATTTTACATCTACTTTTGGACAACAGCTTCAGGTTTATTCCACAAATCTGTCGTTTGTAAGCAATGGCAACGTCAAACTCTTATATTGTTTGGTATAAATGACCATGAATTGACTGGTGCAGATTGTTTTAAACATTAAAAACTAAAACATCAGGAATAAAAAGTGCTTATGAACTGAAGACACTGGAGAGGAATCACCCTAAAAACACTGATCCGGCCAAATACAGCCGGATAGAGCAAATAAAACAGCTCTCCAGTCCTTCCCCAATGATCCCATCTGTCCAAACACAAGCACGATCGCAGGTCATCGAGCTGATCCCACACCAGTAAACAGACACATGTAGAAATCGACAGCGCTTGATTGGAACGACTGATTAATACAGCTAAAACATTTAAGAAAACACGCTCAATAAACTTTTTTTTGTGCACACCACGCTTACATTATGACCGGTGAATAACACTGATGATCTCTGTTAGTGGGTGGGATATATTAGGCAGCAAGTGAACATGTTGTCCTCAGAGTTGATGTGTTAGAAGCAGGAGAAATGGGCAAGCGTGAGGATTTGAGCGAGTGGCCAGATTGTGACGGCTAGACGACTGGGTCAGAGCATCTCCAGAACTGCAGCTCTTGTGGGGTGTTCCCGGTCTGCAGTGGTCAGTCTCTATCAAAAGTGAAGGACCAGTGGAGAACCGGCCACAGGGTCATGGGCGGCCGAGGCTCATTGACGCACGTGGGGAGTGAAGGCTGGCCCGTGTGATGGCCTGAAGCTGAAGGTGGCCTGGCCTGATGAATAACGTGTTCTTTTACATCACGTGGATGGACGGGTGTGTGTGCGCGGCTTACCTGAGGAACACATGGCACCAGGTTCACTATGGGAAGAAGGCAAGAAACCAGCACAATATTAGGAAGGTCATAATGTTATGCCTGATCGGTGTATACTGTGAGAATTTGTGTCCTTCTCTGAGTTTGGATCCGGTTTGTTGAAGTCTGACTCTGAATTTGTGTTTTTCTCTAAGTTTAGATCCGGTTTGTGCAAGTCTGACTCTGAATTTGTGTCTTTCTCTAAGTTTAGATCCGGTTTGTGGTTCAAGTCTGACTCTGAATTTGTGTTTTTCTCTGAGTTTAGATCCGGTTTGTCCAAGTCTGACTCTGAATTTGTGTCTTTCTCTAAGTTTAGATCCGGTTTGTGCAAGTCTGACTCTGAATTTGTGTTTTTCTCTAAGTGTAGATTCAGTTTATTCAAGTCTGACTCTGAATTTGTGTTTTTCTCTAAGTTTAGATTCAGTTTGTTCAAGTCTGACTCTGAATTTGTGTTTTTCTCTGAGTTTAGATCCGGTTTGTTCAAGTCTGACTCTGAATTTGTGTTTTTCTCTAAGTGTAGATTCGGTTTATTCAAGTCTGACTCTGAATTTGTGTTTTTCTCTGAGTTTAGATTCAGTTTGTTCAAGTCTGACTCTGAATTTGTGTTTTTCTCTGAGTTTAGATCCGGTTTGTTCAAGTCTGACTCTGAATTTGTTTTTTTCTCTGAGTTTAGATCCGGTTTGTGGTTCAAGTCTGACTCTGAATTTGTGTCTTTCTCTAAGTTTAGATCCGGTTTGTCCAAGTCTGACTCTGAATTTGTGTCTTTCTCTAAGTTTAGATCCGGTTTGTTCAAGTCTGACTCTGAATTTGTGTTTTTCTCTAAGTGTAGATTCGGTTTATTCAAGTCTGACTCTGAATTTGTGTTTTTCTCTAAGTTTAGATTCAGTTTGTTCAAGTCTGACTCTGAATTTGTGTTTTTCTCTGAGTTTAGATCCGGTTTGTTCAAGTCTGACTCTGAATTTGTGTTTTTCTCTAAGTGTAGATTCGGTTTATTCAAGTCTGACTCTGAATTTGTGTTTTTCTCTAAGTTTAGATTCAGTTTGTTCAAGTCTGACTCTGAATTTGTGTTTTTCTCTGAGTTTAGATCCGGTTTGTTCAAGTCTGACTCTGAATTTGTGTTTTTCTCTGAGTTTAGATCCGGTTTGTTTAAGTCTGACTCTGAATTTGTGTTTTTCTCTGAGTTTAGATCCGGTTTGTTCAAGTCTGACTCTGAATTTGTGTTTTTCTCTGAGTTTAGATCCGGTTTGTTCAAGTCTGACTCTGAATTTGTGTTTTTCTCTGAGTTTAGATCCGGTTTGTTCAAGTCTGACTCTGAATTTGTGTTTTTCTCTAAGTGTAGATTCGGTTTATTCAAGTCTGACTCTGAATTTGTGTTTTTCTCTGAGTTTAGATCCGGTTTATTCAAGTCTGACTCTGAATTTGTGTTTTTCTCTGAGTTTAGATTCGGTTTGTTCAAGTCTGACTCTGAATTTGTGTTTTTCTCTAAGTGTAGATTCGGTTTATTCAAGTCTGACTCTGAATTTGTGTTTTTCTCTGAGTTTAGATCCGGTTTATTCAAGTCTGACTCTGAATTTGTGTTTTTCTCTGAGTTTAGATCCGGTTTATTCAAGTCTGACTCTGAATTTGTGTTTTTCTCTAAGTTTGGATCCGGTTTGTTCAAGTCTGACTCTGAATTTGTGTTTTTCTCTAAGTGTAGATTCGGTTTATTCAAGTCTGACTCTGAATTTGTGTTTTTCTCTAAGTTAAGATCCGGTTTGTTCAAGTCTGACTCTGAATTTGTGTTTTTCTCTGAGTTTAGATCCGGTTTATTCAAGTCTGACTCTGAATTTGTGTTTTTCTCTAAGTTTAGATTCAGTTTGTTCAAGTCTGACTCTGAATTTGTGTTTTTCTCTGAGTTTAGATCCGGTTTGTTCAAGTCTGACTCTGAATTTGTGTTTTTCTCTGAGATTAGATCCGGTTTGTTCAAGTCTGACTCTGAATTTGTGTTTTTCTCTGAGTTTAGATCCGGTTTGTTCAAGTCTGACTCTGAATTTGTGTTTTTCTCTGAGTTTAGATTCGGTTTGTTCAAGTCTGACTCTGAATTTGTGTTTTTCTCTGAGTATAGATCCGGTTTGTTCAAGTCTGACTCTGAATTTGTGTTTTTCTCTGAGTTTAGATTCGGTTTGTTCAAGTCTGACTCTGAATTTGTGTTTTTCTCTGAGTATAGATCCGGTTTGTTCAAGTCTGACTCTGAATTTGTGTTTTTCTCTGAGTATAGATCCGGTTTGTTCAAGTCTGACTCTGAATTTGTGTTTTTCTCTAAGTGTAGATTCGGTTTATTCAAGTCTGACTCTGAATTTGTGTTTTTCTCTGAGTTTAGATCCGGTTTGTTCAAGTCTGACTCTGAATTTGTGTTTTTCTCTGAGTTTAGATCCGGTTTGTTCAAGTCTGACTCTGAATTTGTGTTTTTCTCTGAGTTTAGATCCGGTTTGTTCAAGTCTGACTCTGAATTTGTGTTTTTCTCTGAGTTTAGATCCGGTTTATTCAAGTCTGACTCTGAATTTGTGTTTTTCTCTGAGTTTAGATTTGGTTTGTTCAAGTCTGACTCTGAATTTGTGTTTTTCTCTGAGTTTAGATCCGGTTTGTTCAAGTCTGACTCTGAATTTGTGTTTTTCTCTAAGTGTAGATTCGGTTTATTCAAGTCTGACTCTGAATTTGTGTTTTTCTCTGAGATTAGATCCGGTTTGTTTAAGTCTGACTCTGAATTTGTGTTTTTCTCTAAGTTTAGATCCGGTTTGTTCAAGTTTGACTCTGAATTTGTGTTTTTCTCTAAGTTTAGATCCGGTTGGTTCAAGTCTGACTCTGAATTTGTGTTTTTCTCTAAGTTTAGATTCGGTTTGTTCAAGTCTGACTCTGAATTTGTGTTTTTCTCTAAGTTTAGATTCGGTTTGTTCAAGTCTGACTCTGAATTTGTGTTTTTCTCTAAGTTTAGATTCTGTTGGTTCAAGTCTGACTCTGAATTTGTATTTTTCTCTAAGTTTAGATTCGGTTTGTTCAAGTCTGACTCTGAATTTGTGTTTTTCTCTAAGTTTAGATCCGGTTTGTGGTTTAAGTCTGACTCTGAATTTGTGTTTTTCTCCAAGTTTAGATCCGGTTTGTGGTTCAAGTCTGACTCTGAATTTGTGTTTTTCTCCAAGTTTAGATTCGGTTTGTGGTTCAAGTCTGACTCTGATTTTGTGTTTTTCTCTAAGTTTAGATCCGGTTTGTGGTTCAAGTCTGACTCTGAATTTGTGTTTTTCTCCAAGTTTAGATCCGGTTTGTGGTTCAAGTCTGACTCTGAATTTGTGTTTTTCTCTGAGTTTAGATTTGGTTTGTTCAAGTCTGTCTCTGAATTTGTGTTTTTCTCTAAGTTTAGATCCGGTTTGTGGTTCAAGTCTGACTCTGAATTTGTGTTTTTCTCTAAGTTTAGATCCGGTTTGTGGTTCAAGTCTGACTCTGAATTTGTGTTGTTCTCTAAGTTTGGATCCGGTTTGTCCTTTAAGTCTTTCTCTGGTTTTCCTCCAAAACAGCATCTATGTTTTGATCTGAGTTTGAATCTGTTTTTTGCACCAAATCTGCACCTGGATTTTGCTCTGGTTTTGTGGAAGGGATTTGGTGTTGGGTTTCATGGGTTGTAAACTTTAATTAAATGTCAAATGTACATCAATCTATTGACTTTGGAAGCTTGTTTCCGCCACAGTATAAAAAAAAGGTAATTGCAACAGTTTTAAACATCCATGTTGATTGTAGGTAGGAACATTTTTACAGTGATGCTAGTAATTTGATAAACTGGTAAATCACATTTGAAACAAACAGCAGTAGCAAAGAAAAAAGCAGATGAAGTATGAACATAATAAGGTGAGCTGAATTTCATCAGAGAGAGAGTTACAAAATACAACATATTTAGCAACAATTGAGCTCCGTTGATGCAACAGATGAAGGTGTCCACCCTGAAACTAAACTCTGATGCTCAATGTTTTATTACAAATGTGAATCACACAGCACATACTATTAAAACAGTTTTATTAATATAATATTTCTATGATATAAAAACATTTGCCTCATTATTATAACGTGAAGAGTGTCATTTCTGCTCTAGGGTTAGGGTTTGCAACACCAAATACATTTTTGGGAAGTATAATGACTGTTTTCACACAAGTTTCCAAGACATTACAGAAGCACCCGTGTCAGGATTTTTTAAATTGTATTTCATATGATGAGATGAAAGAAACTCACAGCGGTCTGGAAGAGAAGACACGTGAAGCTCAGACGCACTTCCATCACAGAGTCAGACGGACAAATCATTAACCGCTGCAGGGCTGTACAGTGTAGCACGTGCTACAAAAAAATCTGTGCGATGAAGCGGTAGCACGTGTGAGATACAGTTAGCATGGGAGACAGAGCTTGTTGTGTGAAGAGAGATTTGTTTTGTGCTTGTGTGAGGTTAATCTAGGGCTGCACGATTGACTGAAATTAAACCAAAAAGCAGAGCAGAGCACAGTTCACATGAAATATTGCTAATGTGAAAGCTGTCATGAGGAGCTCGGTGCGCAATGGGGAACCAAACCTGAGACTACCTGGAGTTTGGATGCACTCAAACTGTGCTGCGATTCACGTGAATGTGAAAGCAACACGGGGTGCACACTTGTTCCGAAAAGTAACCTTCACATTCGTTTTAGCCGATGACGATGTATAGTTGTAAAGGCAAATGTAAGGGATGATAGTGATGATTATTTTCCTTGGATGCGAGCAGCTGTGTGCAATTATCATTCTCGTTTGTGTTCACAACTTAAAAGGTGTCATGAACTGGCTTTTTTTTTTTTTTATATACTGGTGTCTGAGGTCAACTTATGATGTTTGCGTGGTTTTTACATTCAGAAACATCATAATGAATAAGTAATCGGCTATTTTCTGCCTTGGTTTTTTTACGCTCTCTGAAAAACGATCGATTTTGATGGGCGTACCACACTGAAGACTTGGAAGTAAACGCCCACGATTGGAAAAGATTTGCATATTTAATGAGCTTCAGCTCCCCTCAGTACATGTGGGGATTGTTTTGATAGCGTGTGGAGAAACACTCACAGGACTCGCAAAATGCCTTTATCAAACAAACACAATGATTCATCTCTCATCCACCCGCGATTGATTGGGATGTTATTTCTGTATCATTTCGCCCTATCATCAGTGAATATAACCACGAACCGTACACACACACACACACAGACGCAAGAAAGGTGATAGCCTGTCTGAAAAACACATAGCCCCGGGACTTTAGGCTTTGCAGGCTGGCGTTACAAGTCCGAGTCTGATCCCGAATGAACCAATAACACCTTCTCCAGCCTGTGACCGCGTGCTAAGGTATGTAATCAATAGATATCAAATGATCTGTAACAATGCAATACTAATACATATAAAAAAACATGTTTACTCGCATCAGTGTGTTGCACCATTCCTGTCGGATCCAGAAGGCACAGCATTGTGTTTTAATCTCAATATGTCTGCAAATCCAGTCTCGACCTGTGTCTTGTTTACAATCGATTCTACGGTGAAATGAAGCGAACAAACACAATGTCTTACGCACGTGAGCTGGAACCGGCATGTTTATTGCTTGAACCGTTTAGCTCCACGAGTCGGTGGGCGGGGCTTGAGGCGGTGCTTCTTCGTCCTAATACGTCAGCGGTCGACATATTCTGAGATCTCTCGTTTTCTGGGTATGGTGTCAATAAAAGCTTTTCTTTGACTAACAAGAACGTTTTCAGCTCTGAAACTTACAGGATATTCTTATATACTGTGTATCAAAGGCTCAAAGGAAAAAATAGGTTTCTCAATTCATCACCCCTTTAAGTTGTTCCTTCTCCTGCACTCCTTGTCTGTATAATTTTTGGGAAGCTGACTTTATTGACAGTATTTGCGGGCACCATATACAATGGCGTCAGCTGTTTTCGTATGGTGCTGATCGAAAATACCCGTATTAACGGGAGAAACTGGGAGAAAACAAAACTAGAGGTTTTTCGCATTTTGTGGAAGGAAAGTGTAATTGCATACTGCTTACTTTTAGACTCTCGTAGAAGAAAACAAACACAACCCTGGGTATTTAATTGATACAGTGGCTAAATTAATGCAAAATAAAGCTTCAGACATCATGCTAATGACCCTCAATAACAGTTCCATTCATTCTTTGCTATGGGAGAGGAAGAACTGCCTAAACGTATTAAATCAAATGAAAAAAAATATGTACACTATATTGCCAAAAGTTTGTGACGCCTGCCTTTACATGCACATCAAATTTAATGACATCCCATTCTTAATCCGTAGGGTTTAATATGCACCCTTTGCAGCTTGAACAGCTTCAGCTCTTCTGGGAAGGCTTTCCACAAGGTTTAGGAGTGTGTTCATGGGAAATCTTCTAGAAGCACATTTGTGAGGTCAGGCACTGATGTTGGACGAGAAGGCCTGACTCTCAGTCTCCGCTCTAATTCAACCCAAAGGTGTTCTATCGGGTTGAGGTCAGGCCAGTCAAGTTCCTCCGCACCAAACTCGCTCATCCATGTCTTTATGGAGCGACGCTTTGTGCACTGGAGCGCAGTCATGTGGGACAGGAAGGGGCCATCCCCAAACTGTTCCCACAAAGCATAAATTGAGCATGAAATTGTTTAGAATGTCTTGAAGCATTAAGAGTTCCTTTCACTGGAACTAAGGGGCCAAGCCCAACGAGATGGTGATGGAGATGGAGATGGTGGTCCAGTGGGTTAAACCATGGAACTGACATGCAGAAGGTTGCTGGTTTGATCCCAGCGGTCACCACCAGTGTGTCCTTGAGCAAGGCACTTTACTCCATGTTGCTCCAGGGGGATTGCCCCTGTAATAAGTGCACTGTAAGTCGCTTTGGATAAAAGCGTCTGCCAAATGCATAAATGTAATGTAAATGTAACCCCTGAAAAATAACCCCACCCCATAATCCCCCACAAACTTTACACTTGGCACAATGCAGTCAGGCAAGTCCCGCTCTCCTGGCAACCGCCAAACTCAGACTCGTCCATGGGATTGTCAGACAGAGAAGCGTGATTAGTCACTCAGAGAACACGTCTCCACTGCTCTAGAGTCCAGTGGCGGCGCGCTTTACCCCACTGCATCCCACGCTTTGCATTGCACTTGGAGATGTAAGGCTTGGATGAGCTGCTCGGCCATGGAAACCCATTCCATGAAGCTCTACACACTGTTCTTGAGCTCATCTGAAGGCCACAGAAGTTTGGAGGTCTGGAGCTCTTGACTCTGCAGAAAGTTGAGTCAGTAAGACGCTTAAGAGAGTAAGACGCCGCGCAAACCGACCCCCGCTTCCCAGTATTTTACTGGCTAATGTTCAGTCTCTGGACAATAAACTCTGCGAGCTGAGAGCACGGATCTCTTTCCAACGAGAGACGAGGGACTGCTGCATTATCTGCCTCACAGAAACTTGGATGTCTGCTGAGATTCCAGATTCGGCCATCGAAACCACGGGGTTCTCCGTGCACCGAATGGACAGAGAAAAAGATCTCTCCGGGAAAAGCAAAGGCGGGGGTGTGTGTTTTATGATCAACCGATCCTGGTGTGATCAGAGGAACGTACATTCTATCAAGTCTTTCTGTTCTCCTGATCTGGAACTTCTCATGCTTCTGTGCCGACCATTCTGGCTACCGAGGGAATTCACCGCGGTCATCATCACAGCTGTGTATATTCCCCCACAAGCCGACACAGACCGGGCACTAAAGGAACTGTATAGGACAGTGAGTGAGCAGGAAACCGCGCATCCTGAGGCTGCGTTTATTGTGATCGGGGACTTTAACAAAGCCAACTTCAAGCGCATCGCACCCAAATACCACCAACATGTTAGCTTCAACACGCGAGGGAACCGTGTTTTAGATCACTGCTACTCCCCCTTCAAGGATGGTTACAAGTCCCTTCCATGCCCACCATTCGGCAAATCAGATCACGCTTCCATCCTACTTTTGCCCGCTTATAGGCAGAGACTGAAACAGGAAGCACCCGCCCTCAGAACCATCCAGTGCTGGTCGGACCAATCAGACTCTATGCTACAAGACTGTTTTGATCACGCGGACTGGGAGATGTTCCGGTCGGCCTCTGATGACGACATCGAGGTCTACGCTGATAGCGTAACGTGTTTCATCAGTAAGTGCGTAGAAGACGTTGTTCCGACCAGAACAATATGGCTGTACCCTAACCAGAAGCCGTGGCTAAATGGGGATGTTCGCGCGGCACTCAATGCGCGGACCTTCACTTTTAACTCCGGTAATGCGGAGGAGCATAAACAAGCAAGTTATGCCCTCCGGAAAACTATCAGAGCAGCAAAACGGCAGTACAGGGACAAGATTGAAGGACAGTTCAACACCACCGACTCCAGAAGCATGTGGCGGGGAATTAACACCATCACGGACTACAAAGGGAACACAAACTCCACTGTGAACACCGCTACCTCTCTCCCGGACGAGCTCAACACCTTCTATGCTCGCTTTGAGGGAACTAACACCGCCCTCGCGGAGAGAGAGCTCGCGGCTGAAGATACAGAGGTTGGTTCACTCTCCGTATCTTTAGCGGATGTAACCCGATCCTTCCGGCGGGTGAACGTCCGTAAAGCTGCGGGTCCAGACGGCATTCCCGGCTGCGTGATCAGAGCGTGCGCGCACCAACTGGCTGGAGTCTTCACGGACATTTTTAACCTGTCCCTCTCCCTGTCTGTGGTCCCCACATGCTTCAAAACGTCCACCATTGTTCCTGTACCTAAGCAGTCAAAAACCACCTGCTTAAACGACTGGCGTCCTGTTGCTCTGACCCCCATCATCAGTAAATGCTTTGAGAGACTAGTCATAAACCACATCTGCTCTGTTCTCCCCCCCTCACTGGACCCACTGCAGTTTGCATACCGCACAAACCGCTCCACTGATGATGCCATTTCATCAACAATTCACACTGCTCTCTCCCACCTGGAAAAGAGGAACACATATGTGAGAATGCTGTTTGTGGACTACAGCTCAGCATTCAACACCATTGTGCCCTCCATACTTGACATTAAACTCCGGGCTCTAGGCTTAAACAGCTTGTTATGCAGCTGGATCCTGGACTTCCTGTCAAACAGACGCCAGGTGGTCAGAATGGGCAGTAACATCTCATCATCACTGACTCTCAACACTGGAGCCCCTCAGGGCTGTGTTCTCAGCCCACTCCTGTACTCCTTGTACACACATGACTGTGTGGCAACCCACAGCTCCAACACCATCATCAAGTTTGCTGACGATACGACAGTGGTAGGTCTTATCACCGACAATGATGAAACGGCCTACAGAGAGGAGGTGCACACTCTGACACGGTGGTGTCAGGAGCACAACCTCTCCCTCAACGTCAGCAAGACCAAGGAGCTGGTGGTCGACTTCAGGAGGAATGAGAGAGAACACCGCCCCATCACCATCAATGGAGCACCGGTGGAGAGAGTCAGCAGCTTCAAGTTCCTCGGTGTCCACATCACAGAGGAACTCTCATGGTCCGTCCACACTGAGGCCGTTGTGAAGAAGGCTCATCAGCGCCTTTTCTTCCTGCGACGGCTGAGGAGGTTTGGAATGAACCGCCACATCCTCACACGCTTCTACACCTGCACCATAGAGAGTCTGCTGACTGGCTGCATCACCACCTGGTACGGCAACAGTACCGCCCGCTTCCGCAAGGCCCTGCAAAGGGTAGTGCGCACGGCCAGCTGCATCATCGGAGGTGAGCTTCCCTCCCTCCAGGACATTTACGCCAGGCGGTGTGTGAAGAGAGCTCAGAGGATCATCAGAGACTCTAGCCACCCGAACCATGGGCTGCTCTCACTGCTGCCATCAGGCAGACGGTACCGCAGCATCAGAACACGCACCAGCCGACTCCAGAACAGCTTCTTCCCACAAGCAATCAGACTACTTAACTCTTGATCCATCAGTATCATAACACACACTGGACAGAATATCACTCAGCACAACCCACTGTAGATACACACACATTATATACACATTTATTTATCAGACAGCATCTATTGCACTTTGGATTTCAATTTGTGAACATATTGTATACTGTACATTGTATATTATTACTATAGCTTAATGTATACTGTTATTGTTTAGTGTATGTTTAGTGTATATTGTTTAAAGTATATGTATATTGTAAGTATGTGTATATTGTTTAAAGCTGTGAGAACTACACTCACATTGTGTAAATTATTTATTGTTTATTGTAGTGTATACTGTGCTGTGAGTAATTGTGTGCGCATCAGATGTGTAATCTGTTGTTGCTTAAATGTTGTACATGTCATGTCATGACTGCTATGTTGCTCGGAACTGCACCTAAGAATTTCACCTACTGTTGCACTTGTGCATATGGTAGAGTGACAATAAAGTGATTTGATTTGATTTGAGTTGGCGACTTCTGTGACCCTCAGCATGCGCTGACCCCGCTCTGTGATTTTACGTGGCCTACCACTTCGTGACTGAGTTGCTGTTGTTCCCAATCGCTTCCACCTGTTATAATCCCACTAACAGTTGAGCGTGGAATATTTAGTAGTGAGGAAATTTCACGAAATGATGTTTTATTAACAAAGTTCGGGAGGAACACGTTCAGATAATTAAACCCAAATACACAAGAGTGGAGCACATTTAGTTAATCAACGAGACCAAAGGTATTCCGAAGTCCTCTTCGTCTGATGTTGAACCCAACTTCCCCCGGGATCCTCCGCCACAATCTGCCGGCCCAAGGACAACTCCTCCTCACCCGAGCTCCAGGCTTCTTCACGCAGCCACCAGCCTGCCCGATCAGCCTCACACTCACCAAGATGCTGAGGCCAACCCTCGCTTCCACCGGCGAGACACCCAACTCCCTCCCCGGCGTCCTCCTATAGCTGGCCATCCCAACGATTCCACCTATCGGGAGGTGGACAGTAGTAGGATTGAGGCAAGCGCTGGCTAATTCTGAAGTACAGTTCTTGCGGAAGATTAACAAAGCTGGAACTGGAACTGTACGACCTTGACGTCAATTCACAGTCAGCCTACTTCTCTCCCAAGTCCTCTCCAGCTCGCAAGACGGCCAAGAGGCAGAGCAAAGCCCACAGGGCTCAGAACTTGCCTCGCTCGACACCACAGTCTTCCTCCCTCACAAGATCCATGCCGTTCATCCAGCCGATTCCACCGCTATAAGACCTCAACTGCATCCTGCATCTAAAGTTGATTCACGGCGTTCGCTCCCCAGAGATAAATCATTCACAAACCTCCCTCCTGATCAAAGGGAATCAATGATCCCAGCCTACCCGCACTGACAGGAGACAACCCATAACGCTTGACCTTCTCACAAAATGTATTCATATCCTTTGCACAGGTTACTTGCTTAGTTGGAGACACTTAACCCTCTGGTGCTCTTCGTTTAGGGGTTTCATTGGTCGTCTTCCCTGGTCATAAGTGACCGGACACCTAAAAATTAAGCTTCCTCCACCCCAGTAAAACCAATGAAATTTATTTTTCTTCAATAATATTTTTTCTTTAGGGGTTCAAGCATGAAATGCTGAAACCCTATTGTAATTGTAAGGATTTGTAAAACGCATCGTGCCAGCCAAACCGTAAGGCCTAGAGACATGAAACCTGGCCAGATGGTAGGCCTCAATTTGGGGACAACCTATCAGAGTATGACCCCGATTGGCCCATAGGTGGCGCTACAGCAACCAAATACCCTAACCCTAACCCCTAACCCCGACCATAACTCTTAGACTGTTTGTCCCAGGATCAAGTGTCTTATATCGTTGGAATACTTGGCTCAAGGCGGACAAAATGGCTATCTCCGATTTTGATTTAGGCATGGAAACATTTTTATGCAAAAATTTTGCATTTTATTGCCTTTTGATTTAGGCAATACATTTTTTTTATTTTTATTATTATTGCACTATTTCAAGTTAAAATAGAGACTAGGCCTTCAAAATATTTTTTTTTGAAGGCAGATTAGCGCCCTCTTTTGGAATTATTTAAGAAATCATGCAACCATGGGTGTGACCACTAGAGGTCTCTGTGGAGAGGCTTGAGAATTCACTAGTTCTCTTTTGAACACATTTAATGATTTTTTTGGATTTGGATTTGAATATATATTTAAAAAATCTCAAAGACTATTTATTATAAAGTTTTAGATGTTAGATGTTTGATAGAAATATAGATTTTTTTCTGTGATTTTTTGTGTTTTTGCAGATTTCCCATTCATTTCCTATGGTGGCCATTTTTGACCGAAGAGCACAAGTGGGAGTATTTTTTTTTAACGACCAATTAGCATGCTCGAATCATAAACCCAATTTTTCTGTGTGTTTACATACCTAATGCTAGAAAAGTCAAAATGTGGTTCATAGGTTCAGTTTTTCATAGGTGTGTGTGTATAAGTGTGTCAATATCACACTCTTGATGTTTGAGAGTGTCACCCCTTCACTGCTGTGTACTTTTTTTCAGCATCGTGGCCGATTTGTAGATTGTACACGCAAATATTCAGAGAATTTGTGTTTTTGCAGATTTCCCATTTATTTCCTACGGTCGGTCATTTATGACCGAAGACAATGAACCCTACTTTTTTTTTATACGACCAATTAGCATGCTCGAATCATGACCCCAATTTTTTTTGTGCGTTTACATACCTAATGCAAGAAAAGTCACCAAGTTTCATATCATTTCCGATGAAGCTGTGATTTTTAACATTTCAAAACAGAACATTTTCCGGTCAGAAATGACCGAAGAGCACCAGAGGGTTAATATTCAACAATATCAATGTTGTCTGACTCTACTGATGTGTTGGATGAGAACTGAACTGAGCTGGACGAAGACATCATTGTTTTTGTTTTTCCAGAGCTGCTGTATAGATAAACGAAGCAATTTAATACTTGACGATCTTTACAATGGAGCTGAATCAACACTGAACGTGCTTAAGGTGGACAACAGCCGAAATGCATCATCATGCGAGAGCCGTCTTTCTTGAGGCAAAGGCAAACAGCACGGACACGTTCTTTGTTGCCTATAAAGTGGACGAGTTTCAAAGCCTGCTGCTTTTACATGAATAATGATTACATTAAAGTATTCCAGTCTATAATTAAATCCAAAACGTGTAGTTCCACAAGGACATGAAGGTGAGTAATGAGTTTTTATTATTGAGAGGACAATCCTTGATGAAGACATATAGATAGAAGATGAGATTAATATTACTATATAAAATAACATTACAGGGAGTGCAGAATTATTAGGCAAGTTGTATTTTTGAGGATTAATTTTACAACATTAATAATTAAACAACAACCATGTTGTCAATGAACACAAACTCATTAATATCAAAGCTGAATATTTTTGGAAGTGGTTTTTAGTTTTAGCTATTTTAGGGGGATATCTGTGTGTGCAGGTGACTATTACTGTGCATAATTATTAGGCAACTTAACAAAAAACTAATTTATACCCATTTCAATTATTTATTTTTACCAGTGAAACCAATATAACATCTCAACATTCACAAATATACATTTCTGACATTCAAAAACCAAACAAAAACAAATCAGTGACCAATATAGCCACCTTTCTTTGCAAGGACACTCAAAAGCCTGCCATCCGTGGATTCTGTCAGTGTTTTGATCTGTTCACCATCAACATTGCGTGCAGCAGCAACCACAGCCTCCCAGACACTGTTCAGAGAGGTGTACTGTTTTCCCTCCTTGTAAATCGCACATTTGATGATGGACCACAGGTTCTCAATGGGGTTCAGATCAGGTGAACAGTGAACCAGCCCAAACCAGTACTCCACCTCCACCTTGCTGGCGTCTGAGTCGGACTGGAGCTCTCTGCCCTTTACCAATCCAGCCACGGGCCCATCCATCTGGCCCATCAAGACTCACTCTCATTTCATCAGTCCATAAAACCTTAGAAAAATCAGTCTTGAGATATTTCTTGGCCCAGTCTTGACGTTTCAGCTTGTGTGTCTTGTTCAGTGGTGGTCGACTTTCTGCCTTTCTTACCTTGGCCATGTCTCTGAGTATTGCACACCTTGTGCTTTTGGGCACTCCAGTGATGTTGCAGCTCTGAAATATGGCCAAACTGGTGGCAAGTGGCATCTTGGCAGCTGCACGCTTGACTTTTCTCAGTTCACAGGCAGTTATTTTGCACCTTGGTTTTTCCACACGCTTCTTGCGACCCTGTTGACTATTTTGAATGAAACGCTTGATTGTTCGATGATCACGCTTCAGAAGCTTGGCTATTTTAAGACTGCTGCATCCCTCTGCAATATATCTCACTATTTTTGACTTTTCTGAGCCTGTCAAGTCCTTCTTTTGACCCATTTTGCCAAAGGAAAGGAAGTTGCCTAATAATTATGCACACCTGATATAGGGTGTTGATGTCATTAGACCACACCCCTTCTCATTACAGAGATGCACATCACCTAATATGCTTAATTGGTAGTAGGCTTTCCAGCCTATACAGCTTGGAGTAAGACAACATGCATAACGAGGATGATGTGGTCAAAATACTCATTTGCCTAATAATTCTGCACTCCCTGTATAATATTGTAAAATGCATTGTGGCCATCTGGTGTTCAAACGGATGAACCGCGGCTATCAAACTGTGCCCGGATGTGTTTTATTTTATTTTTTATAGAATTCTCAAAGTTTGAAATATGTAGATACAATAAATGACTACACAACTTATCAGTGTATAAGAAGTTTTTTTTAAATTTCATTTCATATAAAGTTTTCAAGCAGCAGCTCTTTCTATGTGATTACAGGATATACATAAACACGTTTGCATTGGCAAGAAAAAATAACTTTTATCAACAACATTTATACGTGGTTTAAAATCTAATTTCAGAAATCCAACTTCTCAAAAACACCACAAGCAATGAAACACATGGAAACAAAAGAAGAGACAGGAATAAGCTTTAAATCGCTTGATACAGTAAGATCAATCTGCAAATGTTAACCAGTTACTGGTTAAATTTGGTTACAGTCGGCCAGCCTGTGTGGCTGCGGATCCAGTCGAAATAATGTGCCACTTTAGTGTAGACGCCAGGATAATTGGGTTCGCCGCATTTATAACCCCAGCTCACTATTCCCTACACGTACGACAGGCCAGACGCGTCTTTACACACCAGCGGCCCTCCGGAGTCGCCCTGACACGAGTCCACCTTCCCCTCCAGGTCACCTGACACAGAGCACAACCAATGAGAGCACAAGAACACCGTTATTTAAACAAAGGCTTAAACTTTAAAGTGCCCCTATTATGCTATTTTAAAGGCTCCTAAGACTCCTACGACAGGTTGACATGCATCAAATGCTTTAATTTTCTCATAATATACATTATCAAATTTTTCAACGATTCTCAAACGACAGTCTCTCTAAATCCCTCCTTTCCGTGAGCTGACTCTGCTCTGATTGGCCAGATGGCCCAGTCTGTTGTGATTGATCTACTCTGCTCTGCTCTGATTGGCCAGATGGCCCAGATGGGATTGAGCTGGACGTTTCTCAGTTATACGCTGCTCAGTTTGAGGTACATTATGCAGCGGACAACGTAGAACATAGAACATTATGCAAATGTGTTAGTGTAGCTGTAACATTGGTAAGTGGGATTTGTTTAGACTCGTTCAGAGTCGATTATTTATCGTGCACTTTCGGTTTCACAACTTTGCAGTCCATTTACATTCACAGACAGCTATATTATAAACTAGGCCTGGTATTGACACAAATTTCACAATTCGGTTCGATTCACAAGCTTTCGATTCAAATCTCTGAGCTAATGTTGTAAACTATATGGGAGTCAGTTGATACTACATTAGCCTACTAATATTGAAGGTAAAAATTAACTGATTTGTAGGATACAAACACTTAAATTACACTAAATTATGTTTTTTTTAAATAATAATAAAGTTATAATATTAACTTTACAATGACAATCATAATTCTACTTTGATGGTCATAATATATTCATACATACATGCATTAAATATTGAAGAACATTAAAAATGATAATGAATAGGATAATGTAATGTGGTGCATATAATAAGCAAAATGCTCCTCTCTAGAGTTAATGTTTCTAGCTGACTAACGAGTTTATGGACACTGGTTTTTCTGAGGTAAATGTGACGTTACATGACATTGTTTACGTCTTTCTGCGGTTGAAACACTGATTGAGCTATTCCATGTGACTTGATATGGATTTCGGGAAGTTGTCCTGTATCTTTTAACACACTTTCAGAAGCTCATTCATGTTTATTTCGAGCTTTTACTGGTATTAAGGCGGAAAAGAAGATCCATTCATGTTTGCTCCGTGCTGCCGGTTCTCTTGAGCAGAGCGATCGGTATTTATGTCTTTGAATTTCATAAAAAATTTGACGAAATTTGAAATCGGAGACTTTGTTTCATATCAATAGTAATAAAGCACAAATATTATTGCGATTTATTGGATGGGAGGCGCGCTAAAATGTTTATTTCATTCATTAACTGAAAACAGGATGACTAATCGATTCTTGGGATTTAAGAATCAATATTGTTTTGTAAAAGTGAGAATCGATTAAAATCGAGAAATCAATATTTTTTTTTACCCAGCCCTAATATAAACTGCATGAAAGGGAATATTTGAAAAAGCGTACTAGGGGCACTTTAACTACAGGCTTATAGAACACGTAATATCTTTACATAATGCTTTTCTACTCATCTAGACTGAAAACATGGGTGTTGAACAATTTCCACTCAGAAATTGCAAGTAAATGTTTACACTAAACCTACACATCACACATATTGCCATCTTTGTGGGGACATTTTGTCCCCATAATGAAGGGTTTACCAGGACACACACACACACACACACACACACACACACACGTACCTGCACACTCCATTCCAGGGAGGAAACGGTCCTTGTAATAATTCTTGCAGTCGCCGATAATCGTCACATTTGCCCATTTTAGAGTCGCTGCTGACTTTCCCGCTTCAAACAAACAGACATAGAGACAATAAAACCCCGACTGTAACCCCACCAGAGTAAAAGAACTCAAACTAAAACCAATAACTACATCAGCGTCCACACCAGCGGACGATATCGTTCTGTTTATTATAAGCATGAGCTGCAGTTTTGTTGTCTTTCACTTTAAAAACTATAGCTCATTAAAGCAGGATAGCTTCTGATTGGCTGTTAATGTTTTTATTGTTCGTCAACTATGGGGAAAAAAGTGATTTGAGCAATATCGTTATAGTTGTGGTGTGGACTCTGATATTCTTTTATATTTGGAACGATTTGTGGAATATGGCAGTTTAGAGCTGAACCTCTGTCGCGGCCCCAGCCGGAGATGGTGCAGGTGTCGTTGGGCTGGAACTGTTGGGTGGACCAGGGCACGCAGACGGCTCGGACCGCGGGGTTGTCCGTCATGCACTTGTCCGAAAGATTCAGCTCCTGTAGCTGCACCAAAGCAATGTCGTTGGCGTAGGTGTGTGGGTCATATTCATGATGGATGATGATGTTCTTCACTGGGATGTTGCCGGTCGTCGGCTGCTTACGATTCTTCTTCCAGAGAGAGAACTTGATTCGGTAGGACTTTGGTTTGGACCTAGAGACACGAAAATGCACAACCGTTTCTCAGTAGCTGTTCTGTACAGGTTGAAAACATGCGCCAATTGGTTGTACCTGACACAGCGGGCGGCGGTCAAAACCCAGCAGCCACCCAGATACACCCCTCCACAGTGGATCGAGCCTTCCTCCTGTATGGCCACCTGCCACTGTATCTGAGTCTGCAGGGGCAAAGCAAAACTGAGGCATTTTTAATTTTTGTGTCAGTTTACTAATTAAACTACATTGTTGACTAGCTAACTTTCTCAAAACATTCTGGCAAGATTCTCTCAAAGGGCTGAACAAACGTTCTCCCACTAACATCTTTTCAAAGTTATCTGGTCTTTAAAGTCTTAAAGTCCTCGTGGTCAGTGAGGAACCTGGGTGTGCTCTTTGATACCAATCTTTCGTTTGAAAGCCACGTTTCTAGCATCTGTAAAACTGCATTCTACCATCTTAAAAATATCTCTAAATTACGGCTCATGCTCTCAATGGCAAATGCTGAACAGTGAGTTGATGCGTTCATGAGCTGTAGATTATTGTAATGCTCTGCTGGGTGGTTGCCCTGCTCGCCTAATAAACAAACTCAAGCTGGTCCAAAACCCAGCAGCTCGAGTTCTTATTAGAACCAGGAAGTGTGACCATATTAGCCGGTTCTGTCAACACTGCACTGGCTCCCTAGCCTGGATGCCAGCCGAACTTAGCCCCGCCCACAACATTTGAGCTCGGCAGTTCGGTCTGGACTTGATCCGTAGAGGAGTAATTATGCCCGAACAGAAACTGTTCGGACCAATGAAATTGTCAGGGCGGGCTTTAGACGATGATGGACAGATGATAAACAGTAACGTAATCATCCACGTCATCAAAGAGCGCTTGGGTTGAATTTGTTCTAATCCTAAAAAGAGAACTCTGTGTGTGCATTCACCTTTACTATTTCTCTCAGAAATGATGATCGGACGTGATGCAGGCGGTGAGGAAAGACGTGCATTAGTGAGCTCCTCTGACTAGCTATATTATTATCAAGAATCCTACACTAATCTCCCTAGTTGATAGATTTTTGAGTACATTAAGGAATTTGCCAGGCAATATTGTTTATGGCAGATCACAATTTGCGCCGAAAAGGACGTAAAACACGACCAATTAACACCACCTCCGAAGCTAACGACCCTAACACGCTACCCAACATGGCCGAAGATGTGGAAGGCGAAATATCGTTACAGACTCTGTGGAAGGAGATCAAAACCAGTAAAGAGGAAATTAGCAAACAAATGGACAGGATGACCAACGATATTCAGGCTAAACTGACCCGTATCGAAACCTCAATGTCAACATTATCTGAACAGATGGTTGAGGTGGAAACTAGAGTAAGCGCCACAGAGGATGACTTGAGAGATACTCGTTCGACAGTTAATCGTTTGGAGAAGGACGTCACCTACCTAAAAGATAAAGTGCAAGACCTGGAGAACAGAAGTAGGAGATCTAATATTCGGATTGTAAATTTGCCGGAAAAATCAGAGGGAGGCGATATGGTTTCGTTTTTGGAACGCGTCATCCCGGAGATCCTCGGCGCCGAGAACTTTCCGTCTCCTCCAACAATTGAGCGGGCCCACAGAACGGGAAATACTTCGTCTGATAGGGCGACTCCAAGAGTAATTGTGGCGAAACTCCTGAACTTCAGAGATAAGCAGAAAATCCTTCAACTTGCGAGAGAACGTAAGGAGGTTTACCTCAACAACCGGCGCATCCACTTCTTTCCTGATTTCAGCGTGGAGCTCCAGAATGCTCGCAAAGCTTACACGGAGGTGAAGCGAATGTTGAGAGATCGGGAAATTGAATACTCCTTCATATATCCTTCTGAGCTTCGGATCATATACATGGGTAAAGCAAAGTTCTTCTCCACTCCTCTCGAGGTTAAGAACTTTATTGATTTTCACAGCAAGGATGCAGAAGCCTCAACCACGGAATGAGAACTGATGCTACCGACTAATCTAATGGCTTTCACACAAAGGATATCCTGTGAGTTAAGACTATAAGGTTTTCTTGTAAGACTGTAAGCCTTTTCTTTTTATTTCTATTTCCTTGACCAAAGGCCAAAACAAGAAATATTGTTTTCCATTGTTGCCAGATTACAATTTAGCCACTGCTGAAAATTCCTCTAGTGTTCAGTATGTAGTCTGGCATAACGCTACTATTTGAATTGTTCCACTAGTTCGCAATGTAGTTTAATACTTGGTTTATTAGCTTCACCATTGTTCATTGTCTGCACCTAATTAAGCACAATATTAATAGAAAATATGAATATCTGACTGAATATAATTTAATTTTGTTTTGTTCTATTTAAATTCTGAATGGGGTGTTTCATCATACTAACTATTTGAATATGGCTAGTCAGCGTCAGCTACAAGTTGGTAGCAAGGCTGTTACTAAGGCGTAATTTGCCTTTTTTCTTTTTCATTCCTTCTTTTCTTTCAGATTTGAAAACTAAAATTTCAGTTAAGGTGATTTTTGTTTTTGTTTTTTATTTTTCATGCAACAAGATGTATCTTTTGCAATGGTATCTTGTAGGAGTGGCAGTACATTATGTATGTAGTGGGGATTTCTCTGTTATTTTTAAGATCAAGATAACTGGCTAAGATTTTAAACTGTGTATCATGGAATGTTAGGGGTTTAAATAATCCGATAAAAAGAAAGAAAGTACTGTCATATTTGAAAAGGGTTAACACGGATATAGCTTTCATTCAGGAGACCCATCTTACGGATCAGGAACATAGAAAACTCAAGAGAGAATGGGTTGGTCAGGTCTATTACTCATCTTTTTCTTCCAGTGGTCGAGGAGTAGCAGTACTAATCCACAAAAAACTTCAATTTAACTTGATCAATACATACTCTGATACTGCTGGTAGATATGTAATTGTTGAATGTGAGCTGAATAGGGAACATATAACATTGGTAAATGTCTATGGTCCTAACCATGATGATCCCACCTTTTTTAGCAAATTATTATTACGATTAGCTACTATTGAGGGTAGTTGCATTCTTGGAGGTGACTTTAATCTAGTATTAGACTCTTCCAAGGATAGATCATCAAAAAAATCTCTTAAATCCAAAGCAGCAACCATTCTGAGGCAAGGGTTGACTGATTTGGGTTTGTATGATGTATGGCGTAATATCTACCCAGACCAAATTGACTACTCATTTTATTCAAATGTACATAATGTCTACTCAAGAATAGATTTCTTCTTAGCATCTCAATCATTAGCTTACCAAGTGAAAGACTGTACCTATCTTCCTGCATCCATCTCTGATCACAACCCTGTCAAGCTTACATGGGAACCAACAATGGCCCTACCTTACTCCAAAAAATGGAGATTTAAAACTTATATGCTGAAAGACCCAGATTTTATCAAATTTATGACTACTCATATTCAGATTTTCCTTGAAGCTAATGTTAATTCAGCCTCACATTCAACTATATGGGAGGCACTTAAAGCTTTCATGAGAGGACATATTCTTTCATATGGGGCTTATAAACAAAAAGAAAAAAGAGCTGCTTTAACAGATTTAGAAAAAGAAATAAGATTACTGGAATTAGAACATTCTTTGACCAATAATGATGAATGTTTATTGAAACTTAATCCAAAACGGGTCTTGTATAATAATTTGTGCACTCAGAAGGCCGAATCTAGTATGGCAAGAACAAAGTATCATTATTACGAATATGGAAATAAGACTAGCAGATTACTAGCTTGGCAAATTAAAAAAGAAGAATCAGAGCGATATATTCACTCAATACTATTAGATGACAGTAGATGTATAAAAGACCCTAGAGAAATTAATATCTTATTTAAGGATTATTATGAAACTTTATATAAAACTGATCACAGTCAGGGAAATGCTAATGCTAAGAAATTTATAAACAAAATACAGCTACCAAAAATTGATGATGAAGATAATAAATTATTGAACTCTGATATAACTGAAAAGGAAGTACTTAAAGCAATTAATGCTTTGGGAAATAACAAGGCCCCTGGTCCAGACGGCTTCCCAATTGAATATTTCAAGTCATTTTAAATATGTTATTAACTCCCTTAACAAACATGATTAAAGAATCACTTGAGAGAGGTTCACTCCCACACTCCCTGGAATTGGCTACAATAACTTTACTTCCTAAGCCAGGGAAAGACAGGCAAAAATATGGGTCTTATAGGCCACTAAGTCTCCTTAATGTTGACTATAAAGTTCTAACCAAATTGCTCGCCCTAAGACTAGAAACTGTAATACCCAAATTAATACACCCAGATCAGACAGGATTCGTTAAGAATAGACAAGGGGCTGATAATATTAGAAGACTATTGCATATTATCAATATTGCACAAAAACAGAAACTATCAATGTTTATTCTGTCTATGGACGCCGAAAAGGCTTTTGACAGAATCGAGCCTACTTTTCTTTTTGCTACGCTAGAAGCCATGAGCTTTGGGTCTAAATTTATCGGTCATTTAAAAACTATCTTTAATTCCCCTAAAGCACAGATATGTACCAATGGTATTATATCAAACACATTTACATTGTCTAGAGGCTGTAGACAAGGATGCCCTATATCGCCATTATTGTTTGCCCTGGCCGTTGAACCTCTCGCTATTGCGATAAGGTCCAATACTGTAATAAAGGGAATTAAAATTGGCACTAATGAACATAAATTATCGCTATATGCTGATGATCTACTAGTATATCTGACCAATCCACAGCGCTCTATTCCCCCTTTACTAAATGTATTTAGGGAATACAGTGATATATCGGGTTACAAATTAAATTATGACAAAAGTGTAGCTCTCCCTATTAATATACCAGATGAGTTAAAATATATAGTAAAACCATTGACAATGTGTGCTAATGGGTTTAAATATTTAGGTATTCATATTGATCTAACTCATGATGACATGTTTAAAAAAAACTACTCCATACTTATGGAGAGAGTGAAAGATGATATGCAAAAATGGAAAGATTTACCTTTATCATTAATTGGCAGAGTCAATGTTATAAAAATGAACATTCTACCTAAATATCTATATAAATTCCAATGTCTTCCCTTGAACATTCCCAAATCCTACTTTAAGGAACTAAATAGAGTGATTTCTGTGGAAAGGTAAAATTCCTAGAGTAAAACTTCTGAAACTCCAGGCACCGTATAAGAAAGGTGGTCTGAATCTTCCCAATTTCAGACATTATTATTTAACTTCACAATTTCGGCCAATATGGATCTGGTTACATCCTGACAAGGTTGATACTAGCTGGACAGCTATAGAACAGTGGGAGATGAACTCTACTCCACTAAGTGTTATTCCTTTCCTAGGGTCCAAAAGATGTTTATCTACTTATACTAAAAATCCATTAATACTGCACACATTTTCCGCATGGTTAGAATCGCATCAGTTATGCGGCTCAAGCATTGTCCCTCTTAGACATTTACCACTGTGGGAAAACCCTATTATACCTCCTGGTACTGCTGATAATTCCCTAAAAACATGGGTGAGTAAAGGTATAAAGACATTGGAGGATTTGTATGACAACGATTCTTTAATGCGCTTTGAATTACTATCCAAGACATACAAAATACCAAAACACAGCTTCTTTAAATACTTGCAAGTCAGACATTGGGTCAAAGAGATCACCCCCCAGACTTTTCCTAAGATTCCTACGCTATCACCATTTGAAAATATTATGTTTAATAAAACTGTGTCCTCTCCAAGAGGAATGTCTTCTGTAGGGTACAGCACAATAAATAACTTTAAGCCGTTTAATGTAAACCTGAAACAGAAGTGGGAAGTAGATCTTAACTGTAAATATGACCTGGAAGAATGGGAGTATGTTATGGAAAGTATGCAGACTATTTTAATATCCACCAAACATAGACAAATCCAATTCAATATTTTGCATCGAACATATTATACTCCTCAAAAACTTCATATGCTAAATACCAGTATATCTTCAAAATGTCAAAGGTGTAAAACATCTGAAGGCAATTTACTTCATATGCTTTGGAATTGTCCTGTACTGAATGACTTTTGGGAATATATAATTGGTACCACTTCAAAAATTATAGGTATCCCAATCATTAAAGATCCCAGAATTTGGATATTAGGGAATATTGATTTGTTAGGCTCATCTCATCATAAAAAGTATTTTTCACTGTTAGCAGGAACTGCGGGGAAAAAGTGTATATTAGTGAACTGGAAGTCGATTCACTCCCCATCCAGACGACAATGGATCAATGAACTACTTTCATACTGCACCCCTGAGAAAATCCTCTTTAATGTTAGGAAATCTCAGAGGACTTTTGAAAAGATCTGGGGCCCCTTTTTGGAACATTTACCTTCTCTTACTGTAAACTAAATGCAATGTCATCTGTTGCCCTCTTTTTTTTTATTTTTTTTTTTATTATTATTATTATTATTATTATTATTTTTTTTTTTTTTTTTTTGTAAAAGTAAAAGAAAAATTAAGGTTATAATGTTATTGTGTATGTATATGTTTTCATGCATTATAAATGAAAATAAAACTTAAAAAAAAAAAGAAATGATGATTGTGTTGGTAAGTACTCTGTGTATCCTTACATTCTTTTTTTACAACACCGGCAAAGATTGTTTACACTCATCTTACTTATTCCAGCGTGCGTGCAGACAGGGTTGCCAAGTTTTTACAACAAAACCTGCCCAATTATTACTCAAAACTAGCCAAAAACAAGCCCAATAGCTTTCCGGGGGGGGTTCTCCGGAAAAAAAATGGCGTTTGTGGGGTAAAATATGTGTTATTTTTGCAGGGCTGCCTGCTAAAATTCACATTCCTGGGTCTGTATATCATATAATTGGGGTCGTTTCAACCCGCGGACATGGAAAACAATCCACGGACTTGGCAACACAGTGCAGTTGAGTTCTGTTGACATTTGACAACTAACGTTATGCGTCGCTCCGTTGCTCTGATTGGTTGTAGGTCTATCCAGTTGAGGTCTTTCCTGGTTCGGTTGAAACACGGCCCATAATCACAGCCCAACGGAGCAGTATCAGACTCATATTCTGACTAGAATTGAGCATGACGACGTCAGGTTACTGGCTCCTTATTAAACATTGTATTTAGTGCTTTTTTAAAATCAAAGCACTAGGTTTAGCTCCCCAGTACCTGAACGAGCTCTTAACACATTATACTCCATCACGTCTATTGCGGTCTCAAAATTCTGGCGATACTGGTCATGGCATTAAAATTTGTTTCATAGACTGTTGCCAGTTCTCCTCCACGACCTGATGTCCTCGGGGAGGAGGTACAAACAGTCTCACCCACAGGAATCCACATTTCCGTTACAGAGAGAAAATCCAGATCACGCGACTCAAAAAAGTCCTTCAAGATGAAAGTTTTGTTTGCTAGAGATCTAGCATTCACCAGGGAAAACCTAGCTGGATCCGGGGCTTTTGCAGCCAGTGTAGTCCGAGCAAGCGGCCGGAGATTCTGCTGATTCACCCCGCGCCAGCGGAGTTGAGGAGTCTTAACACGGCAAGCAGGGAGCCCCACATCCAAGCCAGCCACTGGAACCAAACAGGAGTTGATTGGGTCCGCAGAATGCCTTGGTGCGAGGCGACGAAATTCCAAACGGATTCCAGGCAAAGTCATGGTGGAAGACGCCAGCCAGGTCCTCAGTTTCACCAGCCAACCACCGCGTTTTCCCCGGCGCATTCTGCGCAAAGGTGGAGCTGACACACAGCGAAGGTGAGCTGGTATTCCCGTAAGAAACGGAGGACAGAACGTTTTTGGGCCATCATGCTCAAATGGCACCAAGGTTTTAATCAAGGGTCGAAGATCTAAGCGTATTTGGCGGTCATAAACCAGTAGAGAGATGACATTTGCAATAATAATTAACAAAAATAATGTAAATACAAACAGAGTGCGCAGAGACAGACGGCAGGCCATAGACACCGGCGCCATCGCCATCGAATGGCATCGGCTCCAGGCCCTGACCAGCGTCCAGAGACAGCTCCAGCCCATGACCAGCATCCAGAGACGGCTCCAGGCCCTGACCAGCATCCAGAGACGGCTCCAAGCCCTGACCAGCATCCAGAGACGGCTCCAGGCCCTGACCAGCATCCAGAGACGGCTCCAGGCCCTGACCAGCATCCAGAGACGCTCCAGGCCCTGACCAGCATCCAGAGACGGCTCCAGGCCCTGACCAGCATCCAGAGATGGCTCCAAGCCCTGACCAGCATCCAGAGACGGCTCCAGGCCCTGACCAGCATCCAGAGATGGCTCCAGCCCCTGAGCAGCATCCAGAGACGGCTTCAGGCCCTGACCAGCATCCAGAGACGGCTCCAGGCCCTGACCAGCATCCAGAGATGGCTCCAGCCCCTGAGCAGCATCCAGAGACGGCTTCAGGCCCTGACCAGCATCCAGAGACGGCTCCAGCCCCTGACCAGCGTCCAGAGAAGGCTCCAGCCCGTGACCAGCGTCCAGAGATGCTCCAGGCCTGACCAGCGTCCAGAAATGGCTCCAGGCCCTGACCAGCATCCAGAGACGGCTCCAGCCCCTGACCAGCATACAGAGACGGCTCCAGCCCCTGACCAGCGTCCAGAGACGGCTTCAGCCCCTGACCGGCATCCAGAGATGGCTCCAGGCCCTGACCAGCGTCCAGAGAGGGCTCCAGCCCGTGACCAGCATCCAGAGATGCTCCAGGCCTGACCAGCGTCCAGAAACATCTCCAGGCCCTGACTAGCGTCCAGAAACGTCTCCAGGCCCTGACCAGCGTCCAGTGATGGCTCCAGCCCCTGACCAGCTTCCAGAGACGGCTCCAGCCCCTGACCAGCGTCCAGAGAGGGCTCCAGCCTCTGACCAGCGTCCAGAGACGGCTCCAGCCCCTGACCAGCGTCCAGAGATGGCTCCAGCCCCTGACCAGCGTCCAGAGAGGGCTCCAGCCTCTGACCAGCTTCCAGAGACGGTTCCAGCCCCTGACCAGCGTCCAGGCCCTGACCAGCATCCAGAGACGGCTCCAGGCCCTGACCAGCATCCAGAGATGGCTCCAAGCCCTGACCAGCATCCAGAGACGGCTCCAGGCCCTGACCAGCATCCAGAGATGGCTCCAGCCCCTGAGCAGCATCCAGAGACGGCTTCAGGCCCTGACCAGCATCCAGAGACGGCTCCAGGCCCTGACCAGCATCCAGAGATGGCTCCAGCCCCTGAGCAGCATCCAGAGACGGCTTCAGGCCCTGACCAGCATCCAGAGACGGCTCCAGCCCCTGACCAGCGTCCAGAGAAGGCTCCAGCCCGTGACCAGCGTCCAGAGATGCTCCAGGCCTGACCAGCGTCCAGAAATGGCTCCAGGCCCTGACCAGCATCCAGAGACGGCTCCAGCCCCTGACCAGCATCCAGAGACGGCTCCAGCCCCTGACCAGCGTCCAGAAATGGCTTCAGGCCCTGACCAGCATCCAGAGACGGCTCCAGCCCCTGACCAGCGTCCAGAGAAGGCTCCAGCCCGTGACCAGCGTCCAGAGATGCTCCAGGCCTGACCAGCGTCCAGAAATGGCTCCAGGCCCTGACCAGCATCCAGAGACGGCTCCAGCCCCTGACCAGCATACAGAGACGGCTCCAGCCCCTGACCAGCGTCCAGAGACGGCTTCAGCCCCTGACCGGCATCCAGAGAGGGCTCCAGCCCGTGACCAGCATCCAGAGATGCTCCAGGCCTGACCAGCGTCCAGAAACATCTCCAGGCCCTGACTAGCGTCCAGAAACGTCTCCAGGCCCTGACCAGCGTCCAGTGATGGCTCCAGCCCCCCCCAGCACTCCGTCATGCTGAGGGGAACACCCCTGACCAGCCCCTAATAAAGCTGACTCTCCTGACTTGATTCCCCAAAAGGTACGCACCAGCAAGCTGTAAGTGACACTATTCCATACGGCCTCTGCTCAAGGCACACACCCTAACTGAGGAAAGTCCTCGCGGGGCGAAGCGGTAGGGCTCGGCCCAAGGGCAGAGCTCAAAGGCTTGGAATTATTTACTTACTGAAATATTATTTTAAGAGAATATGGCCAGGCTCACGAAAAGCGACAGAAAAAAAAATCTCAACTCTGGATAAGAAATCATAAGCCCCGTTTCCACCGAAATTACCCGGAACAATTTGTACCAGGAACTTTTTTACAAGAACTCCCCACCCAAACCCAAAAGAGATCAGAGCAAAACACCTGCAGTACATGCAAACAGCCCCCTTGAGGACTGAGGACACGGATCGACACAATTCCTGAATGCTTTGCAACCACCAGTCTCCATATTGATCACTCACTGACACGCTTCAAAACAAACGGCTCCTGAAGACGAACAAGTTCCCCAGATGACAATTTCCTTGCATGCTTTATCGACCTGATTAAAGTTTTTGTCATACTGCCCTGCTCTGGTGTTTCTGAAGTAGTTTTTTCAAGACTGACCGGTAAGGTCTCTTCCCCTCCTACTAAGCGTTTCCAGCGTGTGTGGGTCGCATCATCCTCTTTTTTGTACGCATACTCCATATTGGGAATGCCACACTCCAGCTGGCTCTCTGTAGACGAACGTATTCTTCTGATCTCTGGAACAATGAGACATATGTGTTGACTCAGCCGTATGAATCCTGGGGAGATACTTCAGACACAAACTACAAATAATTAAGTTACAAAAATGTTATTTTCTGAATGTTCTCTGAACGTTCAAATTTAAAACGTTTTTTTCTCTTGATAATGCGAACGTTAAGGGAACATTCCATTGTATCATTCTTCAAACATTATGGGAACGTTACTTTTGAATGTTCTCTGAGCGTTATGAAACAACATTAAACAAACGTCCAACTTTTCAGGATCACTGAACGATGTATAAATAATGTTGTTGTGCTAACGTTTTGAGAACATTATTAAAGACCAGATAACAAACGTTCTATTAATGTTACTGGAAGAACGTTTGTTCATAACTTTGCCAGAACGTTCCCTGTTAGCTGGCTGACCAGATCAAGAAGGGTCTCTTCTAGAGGTTTTTGGTCAGGAGTTTGTTCTCACCTGACATTGGATCGGAAAACAAATCTTCCGTATTATTCTTCTTTACTGGTTTTCTGTTTTCTGAAACACAAAGAAAAGAACGAACAGTTATTCTGTAACAAAAACACTTACAACAAGTTTCCTTCTTACCATAATTAACTTTTAATATCATGGACTTCTCGTTATTTATTCATTTAGTTTCCTATTTACATTAGTTGGATTCCTATTGAAGCTTGTTTCAGCTACAGAATAAAAATGAAAAAGGCGAGATATAAACTCGCAATCGCAAGAAGAAAGTCCAAATTGTGAGATAAAAAGTCGTCCATCCATCCATCCATCTTCTTCCGCTTTATCCGGGGCCGGGTCGCGGGGGCAGCAGTCTAAGCAGATGCCCAGACTTCCCTCTCCCTAGACACTTCCTCTAGCTCTTCCGGGGGGACACCGAGGCGTTCCAAGGCCAGCCGGGAGACATAGTCCCTCCAGCGTGTCCTTGGTCTTCCTCGGGGCCTCCTCCCGGTTGGACATGCCCGAAACACCTTCCCGGGAAGGCGTTCAGGAGGCATCCGGAACAGATGCCCGAGCCACCTCAGCTGTCCCCTCTCGATGTGGAGGAGCAGCGGCTCTACTCCGAGTTCCTCCCGAGTGACTGAGCTTCTCACCCTATCTCTAAGGGAGCGCCCAGCCACCCTGCGGAGAAAGCTCATTTCGGCCGCCTGTATCCGGGATCTTGTCCTTTCGGTCATGACTCAAAGCTCATGACCATAGGTGAGAGTACGAACGTAGATTGACCGGTAAATCGAGAGCTTCGCCTTACGGCTTAGCTCTTTCTTCACCACGACAGACCGGTACATCGACCGCATTACTGCAGAAGCTGCACCGATCCGTCTGTCAATCTCCCGTTCCATCCTCCCCTCACTCGTGAACAAGACCCCTAGATACTTGAACTCCTCCACTTGGGGCAGGAACTCTCCACCAACCTGAAGTGGGCAAGCCACCCTTTTCCGACTGAGGACCATGGCCTCGGATTTGGAGGTGCTGATCCCCATCCCAGCCGCTTCACACTCGGCTGCAAACCGTCCCAGTGCATGCTGGAGGTCCTGGTTAGAAGGGGCCAACACGACAACGTCATCCGCAAAGAGCAGAGACGAAACCGTGTGGTCCCCAAACCTGACACCCTCCGGCCCTTGGCTGCGCCTAGAAATTCTGTCCATAAAAATTATGAACAGAACCGGCGACAAAGGGCAGCCCTGCCGGAGTCCAACATGCACCGGGAACAAGTCTGACTTACTGCCGGCAATGCGGACCAAACTCCTGCTTCGGTCATACAGGGACCGGACAGCCCTCAGCAAAGGACCCCGGACCCCATATTCCCCCAGCACCCTCCACAGGACGCCGCGAGGGACACAGTCGAATGCCTTCTCCAAATCCACAAAACAAATGTGGACTGGTTGGGCAAACTCCCATGAACCCTCCAGCACCCTGTAGAGGGTATAGAGCTGGTCCAGTGTTCCACGACCAGGACGAAAACCACACTGTTCCTCCTGAATCCGAGGTTCCACTATCGGCCGAATTCTCCTCTCCAGTACCCTGGCATAGACTTTCCCGGGGAGGCTGAGAAGTGTGATCCCCCTATAGTTGGAACACACCCTCCGGTCCCCCTTCTTAAAAAGAGGGACCACCACCCCGGTCTGCCATCCCAGAGGCACTGTCCCCGACCGCCACGCGATGCTGCAGAGGCGTGTCAGCCAAGACAGCCCCACAACATCCAGAGACTTGAGGTACTCAGGGCGGATCTCATCCACCCCCGGTGCCTTGCCACCGAGGAGTTTCTTGACCACCTCGGTGACTTCAGCTTGGGTGATGGACGAGTCCTCCTCTGAGCCCCCAACCTCTGCTTCCTCAATGGAAGACGTGACGGCGGGATTGAGGAGATCCTCGAAGTATTCCTTCCACCGTCCGACAACATCCCCAGTTGAGGTCAACAGCCGCCCATCGCCACTGTAAACAGCGTTGGTAGGGCACTGCTTCCCCCTCCTGAGGCGCCGGACGGTTTGCCAGAATCTCTTCGAGGCCAGCCGATAGTCCTTTTCCATGGCCTCACCGAACTCCTCCCAGGCCCGAGTTTTTGCCTCCACAACCACCCGGGCTGCAGTCCGTTTAGCCTGCCGGTACCTGTCAGCTGCCTCAGGAGTCCCACAAGCCAGCCAGGCTCGATAGGACTCCTTCTTCAGCTTGACGGCATCCCTTACTTCCGGTGTCCACCACCGGGTTCGGGGATTGCCGCCTCGACAGGCACCGGAGACCTTGCGTCCACAGCTCCGAGCAGCCGCTTTGACAATGGAGGTGGAGAACATGGTCCACTCGGACTCAATATCTCCAGCCTCCCTTTGGATCCGGTCGAAGCTCTGCCGGAGGCAGGAGTTGAAGATCTCTCTGACAGGAGACTCGGCCAAACGTTCCCAGCAGAACCTCACAGTACGTTTGGGTCTACCGAGTCTATCCAGCTTCCTCCCCCGCCATCGGATCCAACTCACCACTAGGTGGTGATCAGTTGACAGCTCCGCCCCTCTCTTCACCCGAGTGTCCAAGACATACGGCCGCAGGTCAGATGAAACGACCACAAAGTTGATCATTGACCTACGACCTAGGGTGTCCTGGTGCCATGTGCACTGATGGACACCCTTATGCTTGAACATGGTGTTCGTTATGGACAAACTGTAACTAGCACAGAAGTCCAATAACTGAACACCCTCCAGGTTTCACTGTCATTGCCCACGTGGGCGTTGAAGTCCCCCAGTAGAACGACGGAGTCCCCAGTCGGAGAACTCTCCAGCACCCCTCCCAGGGACACCAAGAAGGTTGGGTACTCTGCACTGCTGTTTGGCCCGTAGGCACACACAACAGTGAGAGACCTATCCCCGAGCCGAAGCCGCAGGGAAACAACCCTCTCGTTCACCGGGGTAAACTCCAACACATGGCGGCAGAGCTGGGGGGCTATAAGCAAACCCACACCAGCCCGCCGCCTCTCCATGGGCAACTCCAGAGTGGTGAAGAGTCCATCCCCTCTCGAGGAGTGTGGTTCCAGAGCCCAAGCCGTGCGTGGAGGTGATTCCGACTATCTCTAGTCGGAACCTCTCAACCTCACGCACAATCTCAGGCTCTTTCCCCGCCAGCGAGGTGACATTCCATGTCCCAAGAGCCAGTTTCCGTGTCCAGGGATCGGATCGTCTAGGCCCCCGGCCTCGACTGCTGCCCGATTCGCTTTGCACCGGCCCCTTACGGTCCCTCCTGTGAGTGGTGAGCCCACGGGAAGGTGTCCCCACGTCGCTCCTTTGGGCTGAGCCCGGCCGGACCCCATGGGGGAAGGCCCGGCCACCAGGCGCTCGCATACGAGCCCCAACCCCAGGCCTGGCTCCAGGGTGGGGCCCCGGCTGCGCCGTACCGGGCGACGTCACGGTCCTCCTTTTTTTTGTCATCATAAGGGTTGACAAACAACCTTAACATAACAACCCTTATAAAAAGTCGTAATTACCTTTTTTTTTTAAATGCCATTTCCATAAGATTCCAGCAGCACAAAACCAGGTTGAAACAAATGTTGGCAATACGCAACAAAGGACCATTCAAAGATACATTTGTTGCAGTGTTCAATGAAGGTCAAGAAAGTAGAATTTTAAAATATATATTTACAGTGAGGAAAATAAATATTTGAACACCCTGCTATTTTGCAAGTTCTCCCACCTCTGGAAATCATGGAGGGTCTGAAATTGTCATTGTAGGTGCATATCCACTGTGAGAGACATAATCTAAAAAAATCCAGAAATCATAATATGATTTTTTAACTATTTATTTGTATGATACAGCAGCAAATAAGTATTTGAACACCTGTCTATCAGCTAGAATTCTGACCCTCAAAGACCTGTTAGTCTGCCTTTAAAATGTCCACCTCCACTCTTTTTTATTATCATAAATTAGATGCACCTGTTTGAGGTCGTTAGCTGCATAAAGACACCTGTCCACCCCATACAATCAGTAAGAATCCAACTACTAACATGGCCAAGACCAAAGAGCTGTCCAAAGACACTAGAGACAAAATTGTACACCTCCACAAGGCTGGAAAGGGCTACGGGGAAATTGCCAAGCAGCTTGGTGAAAAAAGGTTCACTGTTGGAGCAATCATTAGAAAATGGAAGAAGCTAAACATGACTGTCAATCTCCCTCGGACTGGGGCTCCATGCAAGATCTCACCTCGTGGGTTCTCAATGATCCTAAGAAAAGTGAGAAATCAGCCCAGAACTACACGGGGGGAGCTGGTCAATGACCTGAAAAGAGCTGGGACCACCGTTTCCAAGGTTACTGTTGGTAATACACTTAGACGTCATGGTTTGAAATCATGCATGGCACGGAAGGTTCCCCTGCTTAAACCAGCACATGTCAAGGCCCGTCTTAAGTTTGCCAATGACCATTTAGATGATCCAGAGGAGTCATGGGAGAAAGTCATGTGGTCAGATGAGACCAAAATAGAACTTTTTGCTCATAATTCCACTAAACGTGTTTGGAGGAAGAAGAATGATGAGTACCATCCCAAGAACACCATCCCTACTGTGAAGCATGGGGGGGTAGCATCATGCTTTGGGGGTGTTTTTCTGCACATGGGACAGGGCGACTGCACTGTATTAAGGAGAGGATGACCGGGGCCATGTATTGCCAGATTTTGGGGAACAACCTCCTTCCCTCAGTTAGAGCATTGAAGATGGGTCGAGGCTGGGTCTTCCAACATGACAATGACCCGAAGCACACAGCCAGGATAACCAATGAGGGGCTCTGTAAGAAGCATATCAAGGTTCTGGCGTGGCCTAGCCAGTCTCCAGACCTAAACCCAATAGAGAATCTTTGGAGGAGCTCAAACTCTGTGTTTCTCAGCGACAGGCCAGAAACCTGACTGATCTAGAGAAGATCTGTGTGGAGGAGTGGGCCAAAATCCCTCCTGCAGTGCAAACCTGCTGAAAAACTACAGGAAACCTTTGACCTCTGTAATCGCAAACAAAGGCTACTGTACCAAATATTAACATTGATTTTCTCAGGTGTTCAAATACTTATTTGCAGCTGTATCATACAAATAAATAGTTAAAAAAAATCACACATTGTGATATCTGGATTTTCTTTTTTTTGATTCTGTCTCTCACAGTCATGCACCTACGATGACAATTTCAGACCCCTCCATGATTTCTAAGTGGGAGAACTTGCAAAATAGCAGGGTGTTCAAATACTTATTTTCCTCACTGTAAATCACAGACACATTGGATTTCTCAGAGGATGACAAATTTGTATCAAAATTGCCACTTAGGACAAGAATTTTACACTGCACTAATGCTGGAATGCACCAAACACTAGTTGATGCCAGTCCCTTTTTTGATGTTATTCTCCTAAACCTCCTTCAATCATTTTCTCTTAGCGTGTTGACATCTTGTGCTGTGGACCTCTTCTGTGTATTATGGAGAGGTGGTGGTCCAGTGGGTTAAACCACTGAACTGATACACAGAAGGTTGCTGGTTTGATCCCAGCGGTCACCACCAGTGAGTCCTTGAGCAAGGCACTTTACTCCATGTTGCTCCAGGGGGATTGTCCCTGTAATAAGTGCACTGTAAGTCGCTTTGGATAAAAGCGTCTGCCAAATGCATAAATGTAAATGTATTATTCGTTCCAAGGTCATCAGCCATGTGGTCCATCAATGAGCTGTTTCACTCCCCCTCTCGGAATAAAAAACTAAAAAGGCGAGATATAAACTCGCAATCGCAAGAAGAAAGTCCGAATTGTGAGATAAAAAGTCGTAATTACCTTTTTTATTTTTTATGCCATTTCCATAAGATTCCAGCAGCACAAAACCACGTTGAAACAAATGTTGGCAATACGCAACAAAGGACCATGCAAAGATACATTTGTTGCAGTGTTCAATGAAGGTCAAGAAAGTAGCATGCTCTCGTCGACTCTAGGGTTATTCTTCCTTTTGTTACCTTCATAGCTATGGGTGGATGTCTCCAAATACTTTTCTGTATTGGATCCTGCCGACATGGGTAGCTAACCCATGCCATTCCCTCCAGTCAGCCATCACAGCAGTAATGAGATCTCAGATGAGTTCACTGACCATCCAGTTCATCTTCTCCTCCCAGACAGTCCCTGATTCCGTCTTGGACGGCGTGGTCGGGAATACAGACGTCCGACTTACAGTGGAACGCTCTATTTTCACAGCCTTCACACAACAGAAACGGTAACATTAGGATGGGGTTTTAATACTGTGTTTTAAGACAATGCATTCATTGTTTACAATTACAAATGTAATGCGTTTCATTAAAAAATAAATAGTATGTTATGTAGAAAGAGCAAACAACAGACGGAATTGTGGAAAACAGGAAGAGGAATGATGATGTCACAGACAGAGGCAGGAAGTAGAGACTCACCTGTGCAGCACATCTCATCACTGTTGTCTCCACAGTCATCAAAACCATTACAGGGTTTTCCTTGGATTAAACACTTCCCGTTTGCACAGACGAACTTGCATGGGCCTACACAGAGAAAAAACATCAGTGTTTGTAAGATGGGTCAGCACAGAAGATAATGCTCACCTTTTCCATAAAAAAACGGATGAAGATGCAGATTAAGTCACTTTTATGTTAGATAACTATGAAAGCTTGTGAGGTAATTGCGACTTTTTATCTTGCAATTCATACTTTTTATGTCAGGCTCTCTGTCAGTCGGACCTGCAACATTTTTTTTTCTCTGGTTGGTGTGTGTGTGTGTGTGTGTGCGGGCGTGTATGCCATGCGTGTGTTTGGTACACATAACTGATGATGATTGGTGAGTGGGAGACAAGGTTGAGGTTGATACACACCTATGACACATGCTCACAAATATGCACAGTCACACACACCAACGACCAGGAGGAGTCAGAGCGATGGCAAGTCCAACGACTTCAAAGGTAGCTTTCGCAAACTGGAAGTATAAGCGCTACTCTTCCCTCGTTGAGGTGAAAGGTCAGTGTGTTTATGTGACGTGCAACTTATGCCCAGGAAGAAAGAGTCTCTCCACGCCGGTGGCCAGTAATTCTAATCTAATGAAGCCTCACATCATCACAGCCACAACATGAGTGGCTAAAAACCCAGGAGATAACATGAGCTCCACTACCAGAGGATAGCACTGATAATATTTACACTATAGTAGGCCTACTGATAATATTTACACTAATGTGTTGAATCTGATAGGTGTCTCTCACATTGTCCCACAGCAGCATTACAATAATGTACAATGTTTTATAATAATAATTTATTCTATTTAGTGTCCAATTCATTAATTTAACAAATGTAATATTGGGGGCATCCAAGTTTTGAAAAAAAAAAAAAAAAGTAACAGTAGGTAATTAGTTACTTTTATAATGATGTAACTCGGTTACTATTTGTAAGAAGTAACTATAACTAATAACTTTTTTAAAGTAACGTGCCCAACACTGGACTCAATTTGATTTGACGGAAAACAAACACTTTGTTTGAAATATTTGTGTGAAATGCCGAATGCACTCACTCATTAAGTGGGATGTTAATTTTCTTCAGATAAAACGATGAGTACATCTAGAGGAAAAATCACCTTTGGCTCCGTTATAACACTGTGCGACGGCCACGTCAGAGTTATCTGTGATTGGCTGTGGGTTATGGATGGTGCACTCCGCCAGTGAGAGCTCAGATCCCGTGCAGCGAACCCTCATACACTCCGTTGACCAGTTAGAGCCAGTAAGAGACTTGTACTTGATTTGAGTCGCCCTCTCCGCTCCGCTGAGACACAGACAGAACAAGAAAAGCAGTCAGTACATGATGAGTCGAGAGGAAGGACGTCGTGTGTGTAGGGGTGTGTTTACCTGGCAACATTCAGAGGGTTTCGGCAAACGACATTCGCTGCAGCCATATTCCAGTCCTTGCCGCATACCAACATTTTACCCTTCGTTGTCTTTATCATGACCACTTTATCAGAGCCAAAGTCCTGCAGACTGACTTCCACCTTCTCTTCCGCTGGACACAAACACGTGCAAACAAACCGGTGAGCACTGTATAATCACACACCTCTTCATCCCACACTTTTTTTCACTGTGTTTTTCTTGAAATTGTGTGATTATTTGCCATTCAGGGTCTTGAACATGCCTGCTAAGTTTCTCTGTTGTGACTGTCTAATGTGTGTATGATATTCCTATTATGATTGTGATGTTAGCGGGTCAATTTGACCCGTATAATTTAAAGGCAGCTACACAGGCCCAAAATAAAACCCTCAAAATGATGTATTTTGTCATGTCAGTTTCTAAACTTCCCTCCGAGGGCATTTATGTATTTAGCATTTCTTTGAAGAAATGTACGCTGCATTAAAGGCATACATTTTTGCTGGGAATCAAACCCATGATCTTGGTGTTGTGAGCGCATAAAAAAGACAATGGGCCCTATCTTGCACCCAGCGCAATTGACTTTGTACACCGACGCATGTGTCATTCCTATTTTGCACCCGCGCAAAGCGCGCTTTTCCCTCCACAGAAGCACTTCGCTAAACTAGTGAATGAACTTGCGCTCCCTGGGCGGTTCAGCGCAAAAAAGGAGGCGTGTTCCGGCGCAAACAATCCCTGGTGCTATTTTGCTGTTCCATTAAACAATTGCGCCACTGACCAGAAAAAACCTAGTCTAAAGTCAGTGGCGCGTTGCGCGTTGTTCATTATGCTATTTTAAGGGCGCATGCTTGACCATAGCGTGCACAACGCGCATACACTTTGCTCATGTAATCTACACAGATGCAACAGTTATTTTTGCAAATCATAAATTGTTACACTAAAAAAATATTAACACATGAGATGACGGAAATCATTGTGGTGTGCCACGAAGATGTGAAAAAATAGGCATAAATCTAGCTTACAAATTATTCAGGCTAATTATTTATTTAACCGATGCTATTTTGGGTGGGTTTCTCCCATCCCCATACAACACAACTTCTCTGTCTTTCACTGCTCTTACAAGAACATCAGTCTCCTCGGCTGTGAACCGCTCCTGGCGTGCGCCTGGGAAATACGCCATAATAATAGCAATCCATAATGGAACTTGCGCACCTGCTTTTAAAGGGAATGTTGGATGCTCTGATTGGTTTATTCACGTTACGCCCAAACCACACCTATGAATAATGAAGCTACTTCAGACCAACCCATTTTAGATTTGCGCCGGGCGCAAGAGCCATTTATCCCGCCGGGAAAATAGCAACAGCGCTGAGACCCGCCCACAAAGTTACTTGCGCTTTGCGCTTTGACACTTGCGTTTCAGATCGTTAAAATAGGGCCCAATATTTACAATCATATGTTCTCATGTCAAGTGTTAATGTTAACGTTATTTTGTCGTTAATTAATTAGTTCATGTCGTAATTTTTGGGGAATAGTATTGAATCCAATTAGGGTCAATATGACCCAGAACATATCGATCCACAAGGACATTTGTTTAACAAACTTTTGTTCTTGATCGATTCTGGATGTTGTGATATGGGATAATGACCCAGCAAACGGGGAACATTCTGGCAAGGTTCTCCCATCGTTATGAACAAACGTTATCCCAATAGCGTTGATAGAACCTTAAGGAACACGGTGACTTTTTGGGGCTTTAGCTTATTTACTGTATCCCTCAGAGTTACATAAGCCCATACCATTCCCATAACTCTGTCTGACGCACACACTAGCCTAGCTTAGCATGAAGACTGGCTAGATGGAGCTGTTTACCTCCAGTCTTTGTGCTAAGCTAGGCTAGTGGTTGGTGAGTACTTGTTCCAAAACCTTCAAAGAACATTCAAAAGTAACGCTCCCATAATGTTTGCAAAATGATGAATCGAAATGTTCCTTTAATGTTCACACAACCAAGAAAAAATGTTTTTTGTTGAGGGTTCAGACATAAAATTTGCACAACTTAATGAGAACATTAGCTAAATGTTCTTTGAAGATATTTTTGTTAGCGGAGGGTTTTTTGTCTTGTTCTCATGCATTATGTCCTCACCTTTGCAGGTTGTGCTGATATGAGAGAAAAGGGGCCTGTTGGATCTGCAGGAGATGGCTTTGGCCTGACACATGGAGTAATAATCGGATCCATCCAGCGTACACGCATGGTAATCCTGCCGGGGACACTTGTACGGCATCTTACAGACACACTGTCCCGCGATACATCGCCTCCAAGGTGGACAGAACACTTTTGAGCAAGACATCCGTGTGTACTTCTGTTCCAGACATTGGGCCGGACCCAAGAATGACTCTCTTTCCCCCAAAACGGCATCCAGACTTTGATCCGAGTTTGACTCTTCACCTGGATTTTGCTCTGGTTTTCTGGATGGGATTTGGTGTTGGGTTCCATCGGTTCCTGATTGTCTCTCCAGAATCTAATAAGATAAAATAAACTTCAATTTCAAATGTACATCAATCCATTCACTATGGAAGCTTGTTTCCGCTATGGAATAAAAAAGCTAAAACACTTTTTTACCTCCCAATTTTGGATCTTTTGTTGTTAATATATACAGAAACATTTGCCTCATTATTATAACGTGTCATTTCTTCTTTAGGGTTAGGGTTTGCAACACCAAATTCATTTTCTGGAAGAAGAATGGCTGTTTTCACACTACAGAAGCACCCTTGTCCTGATTTTTAGACATGTATTTCATATGATGAGAGGAAAGAAACAGAAACTCACGGCGGTCTGGAAGAGAAGACACGTGAAGATAAGAACAGCGAGGACCCTCATGACTCCTGCAGCTTCTTCTCTGTTCTGCTCTTTGTCCCGTCAGCTCAGCAGACGCACTTCCATCACAGAGTCAGACGGACAAATCATTAACCGCTGTCAACACAAGCCTGACAGCAGACAGTGGAGGAGGAGAAAACACCAGTGGGAGGAGAAACTCAGCGGCTGCTGCCCGGAAAGCTTTATTGACACTAATGATGTGCAGATATGAGCCATTATAGGTTATAGGGGTCAATGACGTGCATATTTCATTATGCATTATTTCCATTTAAAATAATCTTTATGGAAAGATGGAAGCACAGGTAGAGGAGGTGGAGTCTATGGAGGATGTTGAGGAAATATGTGTCAGGAGGTCGAGAGCCAACGCTTGCAGATCTGACAAGTGTGTTCCGAGCACACGTGATGCAAATGGATGCTCCTGTGACGGCCCAAGAGCAACATGAAGAATGAGGATTTAAGGCATTGCAGCATCTGCTTCAGATGGAGGTGCAAGCTCATACTACCCCCACCCCTGATCCACTGGGAATTTACAACCTGAGGAACTTCAAGATCCTGATTCTAGCCGACCACTTTCTAGAGGGAGTGAAAGAGAACTTCACAAAGTGGATCATGATAGAGGTCAGTCACTTTAAAATGTAAATGTCCTGATGATTCGTCCTGAAGACGAGCATGAGATGGGGGTGAGAAACCCCCGTCATGCTAGACGTGGGCGGCCCCCAAGCGCTCGTGCGAAGACTAATACAAACACCTTTTACAAAAAAAACCTTCAAAATCGTCCAACATCGTTGTTTAACCTTTTTTTGCTAAATAATGTTTGTGTTAGTCTTCGCATGAGCGCTTGGGGGCGGTACATCACGTGACCTTTCCGACGGGATTACGCAATCCGTGGTATGCCGCAGAGCTGCCAAGAGATTAGTTCATTTGATTACTGTTAAGTTTGGTTCTGTTTAGTTAACTCTTTTTATGGGCTCAGACCTGACTTTATTCTCACTTAATTTTCAAGTAATTTAATTTGTAACTTTGTTTTGCATTTAATAAATGTTTTTTTTGGAAATTCTTTGTCCTTGACTGCTTGATTCCTCACACAGATGCTCTCTGGAAAAACATCCCAAAACAAAAGTCCAGGTGTGTGATAGACCAGAGGCGGATTAGGGTGGAGCAGGCTGAGCAGGTAGCCAAGGTGGAGCAGGCTGAACAGGTGACCAGGGTGGAGCAGGCTGACCAGTTGACCAGGGTGGAACAGGCTGACCAGTTGGCCAAGGTGGAGCAGGCTGAGCAGTTGGCCAAGGTGGAGCAGGCTGAGCAGGTGACCAGGGTGGAGCAGGCTGACCAGGGTGGAGCAGGCTGAGCAGGTGACCAGGGTGGAGCAGGCTGACCAGTTGACCAGGGTGGAGCAGGCTGACCAGTTGGCCAAGGTGGAGCAGGCTGAGCAGTTGACCAGGGTGGAGCAGGCTGAGCAGGTGGCCAAGGTGGAGCAGGCTGAGCAGGTGACCAGGGTGGAGCAGGCTGAGCAGTTGACCAGGGTGGAGCAGGCTGAGCAGGTGGCCAAGGTGGAGCAGGCTGAGCAGGTGACCAGGGTGGAGCAGGCTGAGCAGGTGGCCAAGGTGGAGCAGGCTGAGCAGTTGGCCAAGGTGGAGCAGGCTGAGCAGGTGACCAGGGTGGAGCAGGCTGACCAGTTGACCAGGGTGGAGCAGGCTGACCAGTTGGCCAAGGTGGAGCAGGCTGAGCAGGTGACCAGGGTGGAGTAGGCTGAGCAGGTGACCAGGGTGGAGCAGGCTGAGCAGTTGACCAGGGTGGAGCAGGCTGAGCAGGTGGCCAAGGTGGAGCAGGCTGAGCAGTTGGCCAAGGTGGAGCAGGCTGAGCAGGTGACCAGGGTGGAGCAGGCTGACCAGTTGACCAGGGTGGAGCAGGCTGACCAGTTGGCCAAGGTGGAGCAGGCTGAGCAGGTGACCAGGGTGGAGCAGGCTGAGCAGGTGACCAGGGTGGAGCAGGCTGAGCAGTTGACCAGGGTGGAGCAGGCTGAGCAGGTGGCCAAGGTGGAGCAGGCTGAGCAGTTGGCCAAGGTGGAGCAGGCTGAGCAGGTGACCAGGGTGGAGCAGGCTGACCAGTTGACCAGGGTGGAGCAGGCTGACCAGTTGGCCAAGGTGGAGCAGGCTGAGCAGGTGACCAGGGTGGAGCAGGCTGAGCAGGTGACTAGGGTGGAGCAGGCTGAGCAGTTGACCAGGGTGGAGCAGGCTGAGCAGGTGGCCAAGGTGGAGCAGGCTGAGCAGTTGGCCAAGGTGGAGCAGGCTGAGCAGGTGACCAGGGTGGAGCAGGCTGAGCAGGTGACCAGGGTGGAGCAGGCTGAGCAGGTGACCAGGGTGGAGCAGGCTGACCAGGGTGGAGCAGGCTGAGCAGGTGACCAGGGTGGAGCAGGCTGAGCAGGTGACCAGGGTGGAGCAGGCTGACCAGGGTGGAGCAGGCTGAGCAGGTGGTCAGGGTGGAGCAGGCTGAGCAGGTGACCAGGGTGGAGCAGGCTGAGCAGGGTGGAGCAGGCTGAGCAGGTGACCAGGGTGGAGCAGGCTGACCAGGGTGGAGCAGGCTGAGCAGGTGACCAGGGTGGAGCAGGCTGAGCAGGTGGCTAAGGTGGAGCAGGCTGAGCAGGTGGAGCAGGCTGAGCAGGTGGAGCAGGCTGAGCAGGTGGCCAAGGTGAAGCAGGCTAAGGAGGTAGAACCGAAGACCATCTCAGCAAAGTAGAAGATCAACATGGCAGAGCAAGCAGAACTGGTGACCACCACGGTGGAGCTGGTGGGGCTAGAACACTGAGCACAGAGAGGTTAGTGTTGGCCTCAGGGGCTGTCAAAACTGTCAGGAAGTACAAAAACGACATCCATGGTCATAACAGAGCTGTCAGGGGACACAGAGTTCAGAGGAAAATGCCACTGCCACCTCAGGAGAAACAAGCCAGCTTGAGAGTGCTGAGCCTGGCGAAGGCCTCGGGATTCTACGCTGGTCCTCTCCGCATTAAACAGGTCCAGTGGCTGTGATGAGGAGATCTGTGGTGGGCCAAGCTCCGCTTGGATTGAGTAAGCCCTCCACCCCGCCAACAAAAAGGGGCGGATCCTCCTCCACTTCGCCCACAGTGAAGGGAGATCCACACAACTGCTGAGCCTGGGTCCAGCTGGGATCAGTTGGCTGATGTCACTGTCCAGTCCATTAAAATTACTTTTGGACAATGGCAAGAGGTGAGAATATGCCAAAACTCCTCTATATTCTTCTCAAAGGGGCGACCATCTTGAAAAAAATGTAAGAAAGAATGCCGTTTTCTAAGTGAATATATAGTAAAGTGTCATTTATTCCTGTGATCAAAGCTGAATTTATCATCATTGCTCCAGTCTTCATTGTCACATGACCCTTCACTGATCATTCTTCTGAATCAATCATACATTTCAAGTCTCAAACTAAACATAAACCTCTGGACTGAGCAGAAATCAAACCGCTCTAAAATAACTGATTCATATTCATGACACAAATATTAATGATTGAGTTTCACAAAAAGAGTTTGACACATCAGATCTTCAGGATGAATGGATATACACTTTTAATGTAATGAATACATACATGGAAAAGAGCTTCATATAAAACCAGAAGCGGTGATTTACTGATTTTCCAAACTACAAAAAAAAAAAAAAAATCAGACTTTCCCTAAACCACTAAATATTTTGTGCATTTCTATCATAATTACATTTAATATTTCATTATTTTACATCTACTTTTGGACAACAGCTTCAGGTTTATTCCACAAATCTGTCGTTTGTAAGCAATGGCAACGTCAAACTCTTATATTGTTTGGTATAAATGACCATGAATTGACTGGTGCAGATTGTTTTAAACATTACAAACTAAAACATCAGGAATAAAAAGTGCTTATGAACTGAAGACACTGGAGAGGAATCACCCTAAAAACACTGATCCGGCCAAATACAGCCGGATAGAGCAAATAAAACAGCTCTCCAGTCCTTCCCCAATGATCCCATCTGTCCAAACACAAGCACGATCGCAGGTCATCGAGCTGATCCCACACCAGTAAACAGACACATGTAGAAATCTACAGCGCTTGATTAGAACGACTGAGTGTAAATATGAAGATGTGTGCGCTCTAACATGCAGGTTCATGTAACGTTACATTGTCATTCTTCAAACGTTAAGATAACGTTACTTTGTGTCATTCTTCAAACGTTAAGAGAACGTTACTTTGTATCATTCTTCAAACGTTAAGAGAACGTTACATTGTCATTCTTCAAACGTTAAGAGAACGTTACATTGTGTCATTCTTCAAACGTTAAGAGAACGTTACATTGTGTCATTCTTCAAACGTTAAGAGAACGTTACATTGTCATTCTTCAAACGTTAAGAGAACGTTACTTTGTGTCATTCTTCAAACGTTAAGAGAACGTTACATTGTGTCATTCTTCAAACGTTAAGAGAACGTTACTTTGTATCATTCTTCAAACGTTAAGAGAACGTTACATTGTGTCATTCTTCAAACGTTAAGGGAACGTTACATTGTATCATTCTTCAAACGTTAAGAGAACGTTACATTGTGTCATTCTTCAAACGTTAAGAGAACGTTACTTTGTGTCATTCTTCAAACGTTAAGAGAACGTTACTTTGTGTCATTCTTCAAGCGTTAAGAGAACGTTACATTGTCATTCTTCAAACGTTAAGAGAACGTTACATTGTGTCATTCTTCAAACGTTAAGAGAACGTTACATTGTCATTCTTCAAACGTTAAGAGAACGTTACTTTGTGTCATTCTTCAAACGTTAAGAGAACGTTACTTTGTGTCATTCTTCAAACGTTAAGAGAACGTTACATTGTATCATTCTTCAAACGTTAAGAGAACGTTACATTGTGTCATTCTTCAAACGTTAAGAGAACGTTACTTTGTGTCATTCTTCAAACGTTAAGAGAACGTTACATTGTGTCATTCTTCAAACGTTAAGAGAACGTTACTTTGTATCATTCTTCAAACGTTAAGAGAACGTTACATTGTGTCATTCTTCAAACGTTAAGGGAACGTTACATTGTATCATTCTTCAAACGTTAAGAGAATGTTACATTGTGTCATTCTTCAAACGTTAAGAGAACGTTACTTTGTGTCATTCTTCAAACGTTAAGAGAACGTTACTTTGTGTCATTCTTCAAGCGTTAAGAGAACGTTACATTGTCATTCTTTAAACGTTAAGAGAACGTTACATTGTGTCATTCTTCAAACGTTAAGAGAACGTTACATTGTCATTCTTCAAACGTTAAGAGAACGTTACTTTGTGTCATTCTTCAAACGTTAAGAGAACGTTACTTTGTGTCATTCTTCAAACGTTAAGAGAACGTTACATTGTATCATTCTTCAAACGTTAAGAGAACGTTACATTGTGTCATTCTTCAAACGTTAAGAGAACGTTACTTTGTGTCATTCTTCAAACGTTAAGGGAACGTTACATTGTATCATTCTTCAAACGTTAAGAGAACGTTACATTGTGTCATTCTTCAAACGTTAAGAGAACGTTACATTATAATTCTTCAAACGTTAAGAGAACGTTACTTTGTGTCATTCTTCAAACGTTAAGAGAACGTTACATTGTGTCATTCTTCAAACGTTAAGAGAACGTTACATTATAATTCTTCAAACGTTAAGAGAACGTTACTTTGTGTCATTCTTCAAACGTTAAGAGAACGTTACTTTGTGTCATTCTTCAAACGTTAAGAGAACGTTACTTTGTGTCATTCTTCAAACGTTAAGAGAACGTTACATTGTATCATTCTTCAAACGTTAAGAGAACGTTACTTTGTGTCATTCTTCAAACGTTAAGAGAACGTTACTTTGTGTCATTCTTTAAACGTTAAGAGAACGTTACATTGTGTCATTCTTCAAACGTTAAGGGAACGTTACATTGTATCATTCTTCAAACGTTAAGAGAACGTTACATTGTGTCATTCTTCAAACGTTAAGAGAACGTTACATTGTCATTCTTCAAACGTTAAGAGAACGTTACTTTGTGTCATTCTTCAAACGTTAAGAGAACGTTACATTGTGTCATTCTTCAAACGTTAAGAGAACGTTACATTGTATCATTCTTCAAACGTTAAGAGAACGTTACATTGTGTCATTCTTCAAACGTTAAGAGAACGTTACATTGTCATTCTTCAAACGTTAAGAGAACGTTACTTTGTGTCATTCTTCAAACGTTAAGAGAACGTTACATTGTATCATTCTTCAAACGTTAAGAGAACGTTACTTTGTGTCATTCTTCAAACGTTAAGAGAACGTTACATTGTCATTCTTCAAACGTTAAGAGAACGTTACATTGTCATTCTTCAAACGTTAAGAGAACGTTACTTTGTGTCATTCTTCAAACGTTAAGAGAACGTTACATTGTGTCATTCTTCAAACGTTAAGGGAACGTTACATTGTGTCATTCTTCAAACGTTAAGGGAACGTTACATTGTGTCATTCTTCAAACGTTAAGGGAACGTTACATTGTGTCATTCTTCAAACGTTAAGGGAACGTTACATTGTGTCATTCTTCAAACGTTAAGAGAACATTACATTGTGTCATTCTTCAAACGTTAAGGGAACGTTACAAGTTGTTACATTTAAAAAAAACTTTTTAACGGTTACTACTAAAACATTTAAGAAAAACCCCTCAATTAATGATTTTTTTGTGCTATAACATTTTGAGAACATTATTAAAGACCAGTTAACTTTGAACAAGCCTCGATAAATGAAGTAAAACGGCTAACGATTTAAAGTAGTCCAAATATAGATGGAACAAGTTAACTTTGCCATTAACGTTACACATTATAATAATATTAAACATGTATAGGCACATATTAAAGTACTGACTCGAGATATATTCTCTGAACATTTCTGCAAAGCCGCTTCTCAAGTAAATGTTCAAATGTTGTTTAAAGGTGTTTAGATACGGTCAGATATCCAGCAGTGTAAAGCGCTTTCTCACCTGACGAGCGCTTGTTTACTGAGAAATCATTTGAAACGATAAGAAATGTGCTAATCAAAAATTGCACGACTTTGAAGATCCACACGGCCACAGGAAGACGCCGTTTCACACTGATCGAGGCAGAATTACTACAAATAACTACTATAAATAATACACGATGCAGACGGTACGGCCTATTCAGAATTACAGCTGTGCTATACAGAACATCTGTATATATCCATATTTAAATCAGCATTGCGATTTCTATTTTAAACACGATTTTGAAACAATATTTCCCAACACAAACGCACTTTTTTTGGAAGCTGGCTTTATTGACGGTATTCACAGGCTCCATATACGATGGCGTCAGCTATTTTCGTACGCATGGTAATACCTGTATTAATGGGTTTAGTGTAAACATGCATGACGGACACATTTTTATGACATCTAACGATGCACGAACCTGAACGACGCTCTGGACGCTTTGATTATTTTAATATTCAAGCGCAAGAATCCGCAAAAGGCAACTTTTTTTTTACTCGCGTGAATAATGAATTCATCTCTTTCATGTTTTCTTGCGCTTGAATGGACAAATTCACACAAAAAGTAAAAAAAACGTTGTAAACTTAAGTCAATTATGGCTTAAAGGAACACGCCACTGTTTTTGAAAACAGGCTCATTCTCCGACTCCCCTAGAGTTAAACAGTTGAGTTAGACCGTTTTTGAATCCATTCGGCCGATCTCCAGGTCTGGCGCTAATACTTTTAGCATAGCTAGATCATTGAATCTAGTTAGACCGTTAGCATCTCTCTTGATATATTACGCAGCGGCTGAAAATAGTCCCCAGCGCTCGTCCCGTTGGTTATGTTGACTGAAGTTAGCCTATTTTCAGGTGCTGTGTAATATCATTGCGCCGCTGCACTCATGGGGCGGCTCACAGCTCTTGATTATCACGCAGGAATGAGAGTATAGTTCCTGACATATCGGCCTAGAAAATCACAACTTCTCATTTTCTGTCGGTCTTAGTACACGATGGAACTACAGAAGAGTCACGTTTTAAAGAGGAAAAATATGGAAACTCTTTGAGCGAGATGCTAACGGTCTAATCCGATCTATGCTAAGCTATGCTAAAAGTGCTAGTGCCAGACCCGGAGATCGGCCGAATGGATTCGAAAACGGTCAAACTCAACTGTTTAACTCTAGAGGAGTCTGAGAATGAGCCTGTTTTCAGAAATAGTGGCGTGTTCCTTTAAGTGAATGTAAACAGACAGTGTATTGGATCCGCGCTTTGAGTCTTAAAGTGACAGTAGCCTAATATTCTGTGTTATATTAGTTGGTATCGAAACTAAAATATCGATTCGTGACTTTTCACTGGTATATAATATATTGGTGTCATAACCGCCTGTTTATATAACGGCCGGTAAATGTTATTAAAGAAACAAAAAACAAATATGCTTGTAAAATGGGATAAACTGTATTTGATTTTTATACAACGTATTAAACATTAAAACAAAAACATGCGCACACAAAACAAAATAAAAGTCCCGCCCGCTACATCTGATCAACCCCCTAAAAACATCAATCATAAATATTTATTGCACAATATATTATAGTTCTCAGCATGATCGTTGGCTGTTTATTATTGCTTTCAAATGAATTGTGTGGAGTATCAAACAAATCGAAGCTTGTAATCAACTCAATAATCTATAAGAGTTATAGCAGCGCTTTGAGAACGGCAGGCCATGCAGAAACACACACACACAGATAGAGAGAGAGGCACACACTGTAAGACACACAAGGGCACACAAACATATTTGGTCTTTAAAGTAAAGCGTTACATTCATTAAAGCAGCTGATTTCTGATTGCTCAACCGTTGGACTGGCTGAATAAACGCATGTATTTAAACGAATGAGACGACAGATTTGAGGTTTGATCGATGACACAACAGTGACTTTGGTGTCGCTACGGCCGCGCTCAGAGGGCGCTCGTGATGTCACGCTGGTGCTGAACGATGTCCTTCATCAGGGCGAGTTCGTGGGAGAACCCTTCAGGCTGCTGAGAGCCGCATGGATGCGGAAATGAAGTCGAGACTCCATAGAATAGTCTTTATAATTCAACCTACAAACACAAACACCATTAAAACCATTTATTACCAAGACCAAATTAATACCATGATATAAGTAATATTCAACCACAGTATGGACGACATCACGATATAGTAACTCTACCTCAGACGAAACAAAAGCGTCCGACGTTTAAATCTCTTAACGAAACAAAACCGGCTGACGTTTAAATCTCTTAACGAAACAAGTGTCAGACGTTTAAATCTCTTAATGAAACATAACCGACTGACGTTTAAATCTCTTAATGAAACAAAACCGACTGACGTTTAAATCTCTTAACGAAACAAGTGTCCGACGTTTAAATATCTTAACGAAACAAAAGTGCCCAACGTTTAAATCTCTTAACGAAACAAAACCGACTGACGTTTAAATCTCTTAACGAAACAAAACCGACTGACGTTTAAATCTCAGACATTTAAATCTCTTAACGAAAGAAAACTGACTGGTTTAAATCTCTTAACGAAACAAAAGTGTCAGAGGTTTAAATCTCTTAACAAAAGAAAACTGACTGGTTTAAATCTCTTAGCAAAACAAAAGTGTCAGACGTTTAAATCTCTTAACGAAAGAAAACTGACTGGTTTAAATCTCTTAACGAAACAAAAGTGTCAGACGTTTAAATCTCTTAACGAAAGAAAACTGACTGGTTTAAATCTCTTAACGAAACAAAAGTGTCCGACGTTTAAATCTCTTAACGAAAAAAAAACCGACTGACGTTTAAATCTCTTAATGAAACAAGTGTCAGACGTTTAAATCTCTTAACGAAAAAAAAACCGACTGACGTTTAAATCTCTTAACGAAACAAGTGTCAGACGTTTAAATCTCTTAACGAAACAAAAGTGTCAGACGTTTAAATCTCTTAACGAAACAAAAGTGTCCAACGTTTAAATCTCTTAACGAAAAAAAAACCGACTGACGTTTATATCTCTTAACGAAAAAACCCCGACTGACGTTTAAATCTCTTAACGAAACAAAACCGGCCGACGTTTAAATCTCTTAACGAAACAAAACCGACTGACGTTTAAATCTCTTACCGAAACAAAACCAACTGACGTTTAAATCTCTTAACGAAACAAAAGTGCCCAACGTTTAAATCTCTTAACGAAACAAAACCGACTGACGTTTAAATCTCTTAACGAAACAAAAGTGCCCGACGTTTAAATCTCTTAACGAAACATAACCGACTGACATTTAAATCTCTTAACGAAACAAAACCGGCTGACGTTTAAATCTCTTAACGAAACAAAAGTGCCCGACGTTTAAATCTCTTAACGAAACAAAACCGACTGACGTTTAAATCTCTTAACGAAACAAAAGTGCCCGACGTTTAAATCTCTTAACAAAACAAAACCGACTGACGTTTAAATCTCTTAACGAAACAAAACCGACTGACGTTTAAATCTCAGACATTTAAATCTCTTAACGAAAGAAAACTGACTGGTTTAAATCTCTTAACGAAACAAAAGTGTCAGACGTTTAAATCTCTTAACGAAAGAAAACTGACTGGTTTAAATCTCTTAACGAAACAAGTGTCAGACGTTTAAATCTCTTAATGAAACAAAACCGACTGACGTTTAAATCTCTTAATGAAACAAAACCGACTGACGTTTAAATCTCTTAACGAAACAAAACCGACTTGATGTTTAAATCTCTTAACGAAACAAGTGTCCGACGTTTAAATATCTTAACGAAACAAAAGTGCCCAACGTTTAAATCTCTTAACGAAACAAAACCGACTGACGTTTAAATCTCTTAACGAAACAAAACCGACTGACGTTTAAATCTCAGACATTTAAATCTCTTAACGAAAGAAAACTGACTGGTTTAAATCTCTTAACGAAACAAAAGTGTCAGACGTTTAAATCTCTTAACGAAAGAAAACTGACTGGTTTAAATCTCTTAACGAAACAAAAGCGTCCAACGTTTAAATCTCTTAACGAAAGAAAACTGACTGGTTTAAATCTCTTAACGAAACAAGTGTCAGACGTTTAAATCTCTTAATGAAACAAAACCGACTGACGTTTAAATCTCTTAATGAAACAAAACCGACTGACATTTAAATCTCTTAACGAAACAAAACCGACTTGACGTTTAAATCTCTTAACGAAACAAGTGTCCGACGTTTAAATCTCTTAACGAAACAAAACCGACTGACGTTTAAATCTCTTAACGAAACAAAACCGACTGACGTTTAAATCTCTTAACGAAACAAAACCGACTGACGTTTAAATCTCTTAACGAAACAAAAGTGTCCGACGTTTAAATCTCTTAACGAAACAAAAGTGTCAGACGTTTAAATCTCTTAACGAAACAAAACCGACTGACGTTTAAATCTCTTAACGAAACAAAACCGACTGACGTTTAAATCTCTTAACGAAACAAAATCGACTGACGTTTAAATCTCTTAACGAAACAAAAGTGTCTGACGTTTAAATCTCTTAACAAAACAAAAGTGTCAGACGTTTAAATCTCTTAACGAAAAAAAACTGACTGACGTTTAAATCTCTTAACGAAACAAAAGTGTCTGACGTTTAAATCTCTTAACAAAACAAAAGTGTCAGACGTTTAAATCTCTTAACGAAAAAAAACCGACTGACGTTTAAATCTCTTAACGAAACAAAAGTGTCAGACGTTTAAATCTCTTAACGAAAAAAAACCCGACTGACGTTTAAATCTCTTAACGAAACAAGTGTCAGACGTTTAAATCTCTTAACGAAACAAAAGTGTCAGACGTTTAAATCTCTTAACGAAACAAAATCGACTGACGTTTAAATCTCTTAACGAAACAAAAGTGTCCGACGTTTAAATCTCTTAACGAAACAAGTGTCAGACGTTTAAATCTCTTAACGAAACAAAAGTGTCAGACGTTTAAATCTCTTAACGAAAAAAAACGACTGACGTTTAAATCTCTTAACGAAACAAAATCGAACGGACGTTTAAATCTCTTAACGAAACAAAAGTGTCTGACGTTTAAATCTCTTAACGAAAAAAAAACCGACTGACGTTTAAATCTCTTAACGAAACAAGTGTCAGACGTTTAAATCTCTTAACGAAAAAAAACCCCGACTGACGTTTAAATCTCTTAACGAAACAAAATCGAACGGACGTTTAAATCTCTTAACGAAACAAAAGTGTCTGACGTTTAAATCTCTTAACGAAAAAAAAACCGACTGACGTTTAAATCTCTTAACGAAACAAGTGTCAGACGTTTAAATCTCTTAACGAAACAAAAGTGTCAGACGTTTAAATCTCTTAACGAAACAAAATCGACTGACGTTTAAATCTCTTAACGAAACAAAAGTGTCCAACGTTTAAATCTCTTAACGAAACAAGTGTCAGACGTTTAAATCTCTTAACGAAAAAAAAACCGACTGACGTTTAAATCTCTTAACGAAACAAAACCGGCTGACGTTTAAATCTCTTAACGAAACAAAACCGACTGATGTTTAAATCTCTTACCGAAACAAAACCAACTGACGTTTAAATCTCTTAACGAAACAA